>PYXC01001939.1:0-5000 GCA_015244755.2 Tenualosa ilisha | reverse complement strand
ACTTCCCTATTTAATTACATTTAGCAGACGCTTTTATCCAAAGCGTCTTACAAAGAGAGGACGTAAACAGAACTTAATGGCCAGAACTTAATGGCCGTAAACAGAACTTAATGAGTGATTGTTATTTGCAGCCAGAGCGGTAGGCTGGATGTACGAATTTGAACACTGAGATCTCTGTACAATTTTCCCCTAATAGTTTAAATGATCCCTGTAGGATTGCTGCATGGATTCTATTTCATTGCTATGCAGTCTGTTCAAAACCAGAGTAATGACTGCCTTAAAGTTCATCACTAACATGTGCTGCCATGTACAAAATGGGTATGAGGCTCTTTAAGTTCCATGTCAGAATTTGTAAGAATGGTTGACAACCGTTTGCAAAGTTGTCATATGGTTAATTTAGCATAGTTCTTCACAGGCATCATGTCTGCGGCTAACGCTAACATTAACTGTCAAACTGATCATTGTTCCCACTCCAGTGTGACACACACACACCACATGCCTGACACGGGCCGCTAATATTCACCTTGTTTGTTGTGTCTTTGCTTATTAAAGAAAATACAAGCATAAAGAGTCCATGTGGATTAATGGGGCCCAGTGAAGCTGATGTTAGCTTGTAATTCCTATTCACACTCTACTGACTATGCTAGTGCTTCTGCCTACTAAGCCTAGTCAGCATTATGACCTCAAAACCTATGGCCTTGTTTTGACTGAGTGCCTTCTTTCTTTCTTTCTTTCTTTCTCTCTTTCTCTCTTTCTCTCCACAATTATTACTGTATCAAGCACTTTCACTGCAATATCAAGGATAGGTGTTTAGAGTGGCTGGGGAAACAATTTACAGTAAAAAATTAAACAACAAACAAACAAAAAACAAACAAAAACAAACAAATAAAAAAAACAGCGTAAAAGTTTGATCTTCCGATCTAGTTTGTCAATATATTTTTGTCATCAAAATTATTGCCCATTACTGTAACGTCTGGCAAAAAAAGTCATGCACACGCTATATTCTAAAATAGTGTTTTTTCCCCAAATGTGCTTGGTATTGATCACAGTCCTGTGGAACTAACTGCAATAGTGCCTGATCATTTGAAGACGGTGTTAGTGAGATACACAACTCACACTAAAAACACAGGCACACACAGACACACGCCCCTTGAGTCCGAGTCCTTGTGATAAAGCACACACACGTGTGTGAGCATTCTGAAAATATGCGTATCATAGTTTTGACCTATTTTGACTCATTTTGCAAAGAATGTAGGACTTATCCAAATTGGGTGTGCTGTTTGGATGACTGTAGTAGATGGGACAAGGAGCCCTGCTTTCAAAGTTGTGTGTAAACAACTGAAAAAACCTGTACTTCAGTATAACATCACACCTTGTCGGCCGCTATCCCTTCCGTGGATGTGTGTGTTAAGGTGTGTGTGTGTGAGGTGGTGGTTGCGCATCTGTGGAAGATATGTTTGTGTATTTGGGAGGCCCAAACCAACTATTATTATTTTTATTGTTATTACTGTTGCTGTTAAGGTGTGTGCGCGGGCAGTTCTTACCATACACTTGAACTTGACTGGGTTCACTGCCCCCTTGGCCACAGAGGTCTGACACCAGACTCCTGACCGTCACAGAGTACTGGCATTTGCTGTCGTAGTCCACAGAGTAATTGCGTGTCATCGAGGGCAGTTGCAGGCTCTGCAGTGCAATGAGAAGAAACAGGCTTAGTGATCCCACATGCTTCGGCTGTGTCAGAGTGTATGTCAGTGTGTGTGTGCGTGTGTGTGTGTGTGTATGTGTGTGTGTTCAGTCTATTTTTATTTTGGTGCTCTGGACCCTGCTGTAGCAAAGACTGAACTGAACAACGGGACACCCAACAGCACAGCTCTTTGGGACCTCCCTGTCAGCCTGTCAGCACTGAAACTATACAACTTTAATGACTTTGTTTATGTCCAATAAGGACTGGATTCTTCTATTGTGTGGCCTACTTATACTCTGTATTAGGTCCAGAGGTTTGCACTGCCAGTCTACTTGCACAGGCACTCTTTTGCACTGTCATACCACAGCATCCTTCTGCACATTTCTCCACCACTCAAACAACTTAGTGCTCAAAAGGGCACACAATTCAAGTTTGTTTTTGTTTCTGTTCTGTCTGTCTGTCTGACTGTCTGACTGTCGTGAAACAGCATAAACTACCTGATTTCTAAAAGTCTGTTACCCTCTAGATGTGATTGCACCTGGACCTGTCCCAACATGCATGGTTCTGTAATGTATTGCACTGAAACACATTGATGAAATGCACTGACTTCAGCCATTCATGGGTCTCAAATAGGTTACACATCCCAAAATGTTTAATAGTAACATTGAAATTCACATTCACTATAGCCAAGCTTGTCAAAGTTGGCTTCACTGATAGGTGTGTGTGTGTGTGAGTGTGTGTGTGTGTGTGTGTGTGTGTGTGCATAAAGTGAAGCCTATCTGGCCTGTCCTAACACAGTTGAGGCACTCTGGGAACGTGTTAAACATCTGTTATTTTAACCTACATGCCAATAGGCCACCATGTGTAAAATCAGCAAAGATCTTTGTAACATGAGTGTTCCGTTTTCAAACTAATCGGGAATCAGTGTATCGGACCTCACAATTCTCTCAATTCTCCCATAGTTCCTCTCCCGCATGCCCATAGTTCCCTACCGCATTCTTAAAGCCACACACACGTACACACACACTCACCGAAGGCGTGTCACACTTGGTGTAGTTGAGCTGGTAGTTGAAGCAGTGGACTTCAGGGAAGTCTGGGGGGTTCCAGCTGAACTCCAGCATTTTCAGTCTCTCCACCAACTTAATGGACACATCAGGGGGAGGGGGCTTAACTGGAGGGAGGGGCAGAGAGAAAAGGGAGAGAGAGAGAGAAAAAGAGACATAGAGAGAGAGAGAGAGATTATTTTTGCATTGTGTCCGGAAGTGCGTCAGTGTGTTGTGTACGAGCATGTTGAACATGTATGTGAGTGTGTGTGTGTGTGCTATATTAATAACCTTTACTTACACAAATTTTTTAGATCTGCCTTGAAGGTGTTGTTGACGGTGTCAGTGCCCTGCGTGCCGTTCAGCAGGAAGAATATATCCGGGCTGGTGACATTATTGTTGATTTTCAGGTGACATCCAATCAGCTGAGAGCCACTGAACATGCTCAGTGGGCAGGGACGGAGAGGGTGACTTTTCCCATAACTAAACCTGACAGCAGGACACACACACACACACACACACAGAGAGAGAGAGAGAGAGAGAGATTGAACATCGCCTCTCAGCGCCTCAGTGTTCATTCATCAAAGGATAACAAAACAAAGGATAACCCTCATTTCCAAAGCTGAGAGAGAGAGAGAGAGAGAGAGAGAGAGAGAGAGAGAGAGAGACAGAGAGAGAGAGGAGAGAGAGAGAGAGAGAGAGAGGGAGAGAGGGAGAGAGAGACACAGAGAGAGAGAGAGAGAGAGAGAGAGAGAGAGAGACAGAGAGAGAGAGAGAGAGACACAGAGAGAGAGAGAGAGAGAGAGAGAGAGAGAGAGACAGAGAGACGGAGAGAGAGAGAGAGAGAGAGAGAGAGAGAGACAGAGAGAGAGGGAGAGAGAGAGAGAGAGAGACAGAGAGGGAGAGAGAGAGAGAGAGAGAGAGAGAGAGGAGAGAGAGAGAGAGAGAGAGGGAGAGAGAGGGAGAGAGAGAGACAATCTAAACTAATCTAGCTAATCTAAACTTTTGAGTGGTGTTGAGCTCACAGCTCCAGGCTCCAATCCAGCCACTGGGATCCAGGCAGGATGTGGTACACACACATACACAAACACACACACACACACACACACACACACACACACACACACACAGACAGACAGACAGAAGGACGGGGGGGGGCAGTACCAGCTCTGAAGGTGTGTGACGCTGAGTGAGGGCTGCCAGGTGCAGTTGATGGTGTGATAGGCGTAGTACACACACCTGAAGTCCTTCACAACTTCTGCTGGCACACACACACACACAAACATACATCAGAGAAGATTCTGGCCAACTGCATGTGAGTAATGGGCAAATGGATGTAGCATCCTTGGGCTGTGTGTGTGTGTGTGTGTGTGGTTTTACCTGGTGTGTTACGCGGGAGTTGCAGAACAACAGACTTGCTTTTGCTAGGTTTTGCTAGGTTTGAGCAGTTGACTGGCGTGGTGGTGATGCTGAAGCTGACGCCCTCCTCTCGAGACATACACTTGAGCATGACGGAGGTCCTCGGGGTTCGGTATTGAGGCGTGGAATTCGCCTGCAGAATGGACACGATTGTGAAACACACCCCAAAGCCGCTACCACTGGCACCATTTAGAGTTTCAGCCAAAAACAGCCAATCATTTTTTAAGCCAAATTGAGCCGCCATCTGGTCAATTTGGGCTGAGCCAGTGAGAATTATTTGCATCAAATAATGATTTGAATCCATTCATCACATAGAAACACACAC
Organism: Tenualosa ilisha; assembly: GCA_015244755.2. Classification (NCBI taxonomy): domain Eukaryota; kingdom Metazoa; phylum Chordata; class Actinopteri; order Clupeiformes; family Clupeidae; genus Tenualosa; species Tenualosa ilisha. The sequence goes on along the minus strand of PYXC01001939.1, from coordinate 529 downwards.
ACACAAGAAAAATAAAGCATGAACAAAATCAATTTTGTGCTCCGGATTCGCCACAGTCTGGTGCTTGTTGCTACAATACACAGGACAGTCTGACATTCCAGCTGTCTGTCTGGACCAAGAAATAATGTCCTAATTTTGAGGCGTTTGTGACACTTGCTTTACACAATAGCAGGCAATGCTTATGAGAAGCGGCACTGACAACAACGTGTTCTCCACGGTCAGAGCTTCTGCATTTCGAGCGCAATAGAGAACATCAGCAGACGCAGACGCAGACGCTACACTGTTGTGGACACTATGGATGCATTGTGTTTTAATGCCTGGAGTCGGTTGTCCTGGGGGAGGGGTGTGTTGAAACATGAAAGGATAGACCCCAAAGTGCCAGATTCTTACATCAAATCTGACAGAAACACTGGCATCAACTGAGCTAAGGTTAAACTAGGCTACTTACTTAGTGCTTAGCACTTAGCACTTAGGCTACTCCAAACACACGAAATCTATGGACATTAGTTGTTAATGGTCGGCCCATTAT
>PYXC01001938.1:290000-292641 GCA_015244755.2 Tenualosa ilisha | reverse complement strand
GGCAGGGGCAGAGACAGAGACAGAGACAGAGACAGGGGCAGAGGCAGGGGCAGGGGCAGAGACAGAGACAGGGGCAGGGGCAGGGCAGGGGCAGAGCAGAGACAGAGACAGAGGCAGGGGCAGAGACAGAGACAGGGGCAGAGACAGGGGCAGAGACAGAGACAGAGACAGAGACAGAGACAGGGGCAGGGCAGGGGCAGAGACAGAGACAGAGACAGAGACAGGGCAGAGGCAGGGCAGGGGCAGAGACAGAGACAGGGGCAGGGGCAGGGGCAGAGACAGAGACAGAGACAGAGGCAGGGGCAGAGACAGAGACAGGGGCAGAGACAGGGGCAGAGACAGAGACAGAGACAGAGACAGAGGCAGAGACAGAGGCAGGGCAGGGGCAGAGGACAGAGACAGAGACAGAGACAGGGGCAGGGGCAGGGGCAGAGACAGAGACAGAGACAGAGACAGAGACAGGGCAAGCAGGGGCAGGGGCAGAGACAGACAGGGCAGGGGCAGGCAGGGGCAGAGACAGAGACAGAGACAGAGACAGGGCAGAGACAGGGGCAGAGACAGGGGCAGAGACAGAGACAGAGACAGGGGCAGGGGCAGGGCAGAGACAGAGACAAGACAGAGACAGAGACAGGGGCAGAAGGCAGGGGCAGGGCAGAGACAGAGGCAGAGACAGAGGCTGGGGCAGAGACAGAGACAGAGACAGAGACAGAGACAGAGGCAGAGACAGAGGCAGAGACAGAGACAGAGACAGAGACAGAGACAGGGCAGAGACAGAGGCAGAGACAGAGACAGAGGCAGAGACAGAGGCAGGGGCAGGGGCAGAGACAGAGACAGGGGCAGAGACAGAGACAGGGGCAGGGGCAGGGGCAGAGACAGAGGCAGAGACAGAGGCTGGGGCAGAGACAGAGACAGAGACAGGACAGAGACAGAGGCAGAGACAGAGGCAGGGGCAGGGCAGAGACAGAGACAGGGGCAGGGGCAGGGGCAGAGGCAGAGACAGAGGCAGAGACAGAGGCAGGGGCAGAGACAGAGACAGAGACAGAGACAGAGAGACAGAGGCAGAGACAGGGCAGGGCAGGGGCAGGGGCAGAGACAGAGAAGGGCAGAGACAGAGGCAGGGGCAGAGACAGAGACGAGACAGAGACAGAAGAGAGACAGAGCAGGGGCAGGGGCAGAGACAGAGACAGAGACAGAGACAGGGGCAGGGGCAGAGACAGAGACAGAGACAGAGACAGGGGCAGAGGCAGGGGCAGGGGCAGAGACAGAGACAGGGGCAGGGGCAGGGGCAGGGCAGAGACAGAGACAGAGACAGAGGCAGGGCAGAGACAGAGACAGGGGCAGAGACAGGGGCAGAGACAGAGACAGAGACAGAGACAGAACAGGGGCAGGGGCAGGGGCAGAGACAGAGACAGAGACAGAGACAGGGGCAGAGGCAGGGGCAGGGGCAGAGACAGAGACAGGGGCAGGGGCAGGGCAGAGACAGAGACAGAGACAGAGGCAGGGCAGAGACAGAGACAGGGGCAGAGACAGGGGCAGAGACAGAGACAGAGACAGAGACAGAGGCAGAGACAGAGGCAGGGGCAGGGGCAGAGACAGAGACAGAGACAGAGACAGGGGCAGGGGCAGGGGCAGAGACAGAGACAGAGACAGAGACAGAGACAGGGGCAGAGGCAGGGGCAGGGGCAGAGACAGAGACAGGGGCAGGGGCAGGGGCAGGGGCAGAGACAGAGACAGAGACAGAGACAGGGGCAGAGACAGGGGCAGAGACAGGGGCAGAGACAGAGACAGAGACAGGGGCAGGGGCAGGGGCAGAGACAGAGACAGAGACAGAGACAGAGACAGGGGCAGAGGCAGGGGCAGGGGCAGAGACAGAGACAGGGGCAGGGGCAGAGACAGAGACAGAGACAGAGGCAGGGGCAGAGACAGAGACAGAGACAGAGACAGAGGCAGAGACAGAGGCAGGGGCAGAGGACAGAGACAGAGACAGAGACAGGGGCAGAGACAGAGACAGGGGCAGGGGCAGGGGCAGAGACAGAGACAGAGACAGAGACAGAGACAGAGACAGAGGCAGAGACAGAGGCAGGGGCAGAGACAGAGACAGGGGCAGAGACAGAGACAGGGGCAGGGGCAGGGGCAGGGGCAGAGACAGAGACAGAGGCAGAGACAGAGACAGAGGCAGAGACAGAGGCAGAGCAGAGCAGGGCAGAGACAGAGACAGAGACAGAGACAGAGGCAGAGACAGAGGCAGGGGCAGAGACAGAGACAGAGACAGAGGCAGGGCAGAGACAGAGACAGAGACAGAGACAGAGGCAGAGACAGAGGCAGGGGCAGAGACAGAGACAGAGACAGGGGCAGAGACAGAGACAGGGGCAGGGGCAGGGGCAGAGACAGAGACAGAGACAGAGACAGAGGCAGAGACAGAGGCAGGGGCAGAGACAGAGACAGAGACAGGGGCAGAGACAGAGACAGGGGCAGGGGCAGGGGCAGGGCAGAGACAGAGACAGAGGCAGAGACAGAGCAGAGGCAGAGACAGAGGCAGGGGCAGAGACAGAGACAGAGACAGAGACAGGGGCAGAGACAGAGAGAGACAGGGGCAGAGACAGAGACAGGGGCAGGGGCAGGGGCAGGGGCAGAGACAGGG
>PYXC01001938.1:282500-285000 GCA_015244755.2 Tenualosa ilisha | reverse complement strand
CACACACACACACACACACACACAGGCATTTATACACAAAGACACACACACACACGTAATATGACTGTGTGTGTGTGGTATAGTGTCTTGGAATGTACACAGTTTGTGTGCGTGTGTGTGTGTGTGATATAGTGTCTTTTTGTGTATATAGCGTGTGTGTGTATGCGTGTGGTATAATGTCTTTGGGTATACACACTGTGTGTGTGGTATAGTCTCTTTGTGTGTATACTGTGTGTATGTGTGTGTGTGTGTGTGTGTGTGTGTGTGTGTGTGTGTGTGTGTGGAGAGATGGGTTATGCTGAAGAATGCTGATAGAGTTTCATGAGTCAGAGTAAGAGAGATGGAGAGAGAGAAAGAAATGGAGAGGGAAAGAGAGAGATGAAGGATGAGATGGAGAGAGAAAGAGAGAGAGAGGAAGAGGAGTGTTTAAATATACAGTTTTACGCACGTCTCAGTGCAGTGTTTCTTTTTCTCAAAACCTGCACAACAACCACAGACAGACAGGTTCTCTTTTGCAGCCACAGGCAGACAGGTTCTCTTTTGCAGCCACAGACAGACAGGTTCTCTTTTGCAGCCACAGACAGACAGGTTCTCTTTTGCAACCACAGACAGACAGGTTCTCTTTTGCAGCCACAGACAGACAGGTTCTCTTTTGCAGCCACAGGCAGACAGGTTCTCTTTTGCAGCCACAGACAGACAGGTTCTCTTTTGCAACCACAGACAGACAGGTTCTCTTTTGCAACCACAGACAGACAGGTTCTCTTTTGCAGCCACAGACAGACAGGTTCTCTTTTGCATGGATTTAGGACAAATGCATTGAATCACCACAGAATGTCATGGCTGCTTCCTCTAGTCAGTGTTCACCTCCAACCCAATGATGTCCAAATACAGCTGATTTGCTGACATTTAGATCCTCTTATCAAAACAGTGAACTGTGAAGTCAAAACCTAAAGGAAATGAAATTCAATATATTCAGTCAATCTCCATTCTACTCTATTCCATATTTGCCCTGTTTACTGGACTGTAGGCCTATTTACATGCATTACTTTTAGTAGTGGGACATTATATGAGAACCTCAAGTGATGTAATACCCCTGTAATGACCCCTGACCCCTGACCTGAAGACAACATGGTACACTAGTATACACATTGTATTTTCTGTTCCAAAATATACTAAAATATAGAATACTGTAAATTACAAAATATAGTAAAACCACTGAAATGACACACTGCCGCACTCCTAGACTACAGCACACAACATAAGTAAGCATTGTACCATCGCCATACCACCATTTACTATTGCACTGGTTTACATAAGAGAGAGAGAGACATCATTATAGTGAACCATAAGAGAGACATCATTATAGTGAACCATAAGAGACATCATTATAGTGAACCATAAGAGACATCATTATAGTGAACCATAAGAGACATCATTATAGTGAACCATAAGAGAGAGACATCATTATAGTGAACCATAAGAGAGAGACATCATTATAGTGAACCATAAGAGACATCATTATAGTGAACCATAAGAGAGAGACATCATTATAGTGAACCATAAGAGAGAGACATCATTATAGTGAACCATAAGCCATAAACCACATCATAAAGGGAAATATTTATTCAGTCTCTGTATTGACTGAGGTCCACCAGTACATGAAAATGCCCCTTAGATAGTTTGGTTTTGCAATATTCACTCAATATACATATAACATCCACTGACCATAGCAGCAAGTAACAGTGCTGATCTATGTGCAAACTGTATGAGAAAAGCTCAGTGTTGTGTGTTTTGTTTGAAGTTGTTTTTGTGTTCACTGATTGATTGATTGATTGATTGATTGATTGCCACTGCCGTGTTGCTGAGTGATAGCATGTCACCCTCTCATGTGTTAATAAAGCACACACACATACACACATACACACACACATACGCTCACACACATACTCACACACACACACTCCCACAATGCATTCAGATGTATAACACAGATAAGTACATAAATGTGTTTGTTCTATTTCTTTTTAATTGTGAGTGTGTGCACACGAGTGTGTGTGTGTGTGTGTGTGTGTTTCAGATAACAGGTGCAACAGGTGTGGAGTTGGAATGGTGTAAACTCCCTGCTGTGTTCCAGGGAGACCCATAGTCCCTGAATGCAGTCTCTTAAAGGCACACACACTCACACACGCACATACTCAAACACACACACACACACACACACACACACACACACACACACATACACACACTCACACACACACACACACACACACACACATACATACACACACACACTCACACATACACACACACACTCTTACACACACATACTCAAACACACACACACACACATACACACACACAGACACACTCTCACACACACACTCAAACACACACATACTCAAACACACACACACACACACACACACACACACACACTCACACACACACACACACTCACACATACACACACAAACACACACTTACACATACTCACACA
>PYXC01001938.1:260000-280000 GCA_015244755.2 Tenualosa ilisha | reverse complement strand
TGTACTGAAAGGTTTGCGTAAGCGTATGTGTGTGCATCTCTGCATGTCTATAAGTGCGCATGTGCACATGTGAGTGTGTGTGTGTGTGAGTGTTTATGTGTGTGTGTGTGTATGTGAGTGTTTATGTGTGTGTGTGTGTATGTGAGTGTGAGTGTATGTGTATGTGTGTGTGAGTGTGTGTGTGAGTGTGTGTGTGAGTGTGTGGTGTGTGTGTGTGTGTGTGAGTGTGTGTGTGTATGTGAGTGTGAGTGTATGTGTGTGTGTGTGTGTGTGTGTGAGTGTGAGTGTGTGTGTGTGTGTGTGTGTGAGTGTGTGTGTGTGAGTGTGAGTGTGTGTGTCTGTGAGTGAGTGTGTGTGTGTGTGTGTGTGTGTGTATGATGAAAGGTGAGGAATCCCCTCTGTAATTCACACTCATTTACAAATACACTTCAGCACACTCATCTATCTCCCTCTCTCCCTCTGTCTCTCTCTCTTCCCTACTCTCTCTATCTCTCTCTCTCTCTCCCTCCCTCTTCCCTACTCTCTCTCTCTCTCTCCCTCTCTCCCTCTTCCCTACTCTCTCTCTCTCTCTCCCTCTCTCCCTCTTCCCTACTCTCTCCCTCTCTCTCTCTCCCTCTTCCCTACTCTCTCCCTCTCCCTCTCTCTCCCTCTTCCCTACTCTCTCTCTCTCTCTCTCTCTTTCTCTCTTTCACTCTCTCTCTCCCTCTTCCCTACTCTCTCTCTCTCCCTCTTCCCTACTCTCTCCCTCTCTCTCTCTCCCTCTTCCCTACTCTCTCTCTCTCTCTCTCCCTCTTCCCTACTCTCTCTCTCCCTCTCTCTCTCTCTCTCTCCCTCTTCCCTACTCTCTCCCTCTCCCTCTCTCTCCCTCTTCCCTACTCTCTCTCTCTCTCTCTCTCTCTCTCTCCCTCTCTCCCTCTTCCCTACTCTCTCTCTCCCTCTCTCTCTCTCTCTCTCTCTCTCCCTCTTCCCTACTCTCTCTCTCTCTCTCACACACACACACACACACACACACACTCTCCCTCTTTCCCTCTTCTTCTCTCTCCCTGTCTCTATTTCTCTCTCTCTTTCTCCCTCTTTCTCCCTCTCCCTCTTTCTCCCTCTCTCTCTTTCTCCCCTCTCTCATTTTTGGTCCTTTTGTTCTTCGTTTTCTCTTCTCCCTCTCTCCATCCTCCTCCCTCTCTATCTGTTTATTTTGGAGGACAAGTGACTGACCCCCTCTCTCCATCCTGGCCCCAGCCTTACAAGGCTCCTGCGCTGGCCTCTGTTGCCTGGCAACAGCCCGTGTTTTGGTCTGAGTGGCCTGGGCCGACCTGCCACCCCCTCACTCGGAACACGGAACACACAGAACACTTAACACCCTCAACAGCGCCTTGCACGTGTGTGTGTGTGTGTGTGTGTGTGTGTGTGTGTGGAGAATACTTAGAGGTACACACACAAACTCCTTCACACAGCTCCTCTCTATCTGTGGGTTGTGAACCTGATTGTACACCTGTGGAGCATTTGTGAGATGTGTGTGTGTGTGTGTGTGTGTGTGAGAGAGAGAGAGAGAGAGATGCTTTGAGGTGTGGAAGTTTGGAAGTGCTGCAGTCTGATTTCAATGAGTTAACATGATTCTCACAGCCTCTCTCTCTCACTCTCTCTCTCTCACACACACACACACACACACACACACACAGACTGATGACTGATGTTTGTCTCAACTGCTGTTTGTCTCACCGAGAGTCTCCATTACTGCCTGATGATGTCATTTAGTCTGTCACCTTGGAGAGGGAGGTGTGATTTTGTGAGTGTGTGAGTGTGTGTGTGTGTGCATGAGAGAGAGATGTAAATTATACTGTATAGTGTTTAATTTAATTTTATATTCATCATACTTGAGTTTGCTTTCAATTGTTGCCAGTTTGGCCGTGTGTGTGTGTGTGTGTGTGTGTGTGAGTGTGTGTGTGTGTGTGTGTGTGTGTGTGTGTGTGTGTGTGTGTGTGTGTGTGTGTGTGTGTGTGTGTGTGTGTGTGTGTATGTGTCTTTGGGCGTGTGTGTGTGTGTGTGTGTGTGTGTGTGTGTGTGTGTCTTTGGCCATGTGTGTGTGTGTGTGTGTGAGTGTGTGTGTGTGTGTGTGTGTGTGTGTATCTGTCTTTGGGCGTGTGTGTGTGTGTGTGTGTGTGTCTTTGGGCATGTATGTGTGTGTGTGTGTGTGTGTGTGTGTCTTTGGGCGTGTGTGTATGTGTGTGTGTGTGTGTGTGTCTTTGGGCATGTGTGTGTGTGTGTGTGTGTGTGTGTACATAACTTACACACGGCCACAAGTAGCAAGTAGTGGCAGAAGACAGCTGACTGGGGGACAAGAGGGATAGAGGGATAGAGAGGGAGAGGGGGAGGAATGGAGAGAGAAATGAGGGATAGAGGGATAGAGAGGGATAGAAATAGAGAGAGATGAAGAAGGGATGGAGCATCTTTTTCTTGGACAATTGAAACCAGAAGAAGCCTTGAAGTGTGTGTGTGTGTGTGTGTGTGTGTGTGTGTGCAGCAGGAGTGTCATAAGTATTTTCTAATAATAATTACAGCACACAGTTGGTCTCCAATGAGCTCCTGTTGCCAGAGGGCAAAGACTTAGAGCAGGTGGGAGAGAGGGAGAGGGAGAGAGAGAGAGAGAGAGGGAGGGGGGGGGAGAGGAAGGGAGGAAGAGAGAGAGAAGGAGAGAGAGGGGGGGGGGGAAATAGAGGGAGGGAGAGAGAAGGAGAGAGAGAGAGAGAGGGAGGGGGGGGCGGGGGCTTTCGGGGAATATATTAGGGGGATAATGTTGGAACACTAAAACAACACAGGGGTTGTGTGTGTGTGTGTGTGTTTCTGAGTTTTATTGTTGAGCTGTCCTTGGCTGGTATATGTGCTGAAAGCAGTGCTGTCCTTGGCTTGGCTGCGTACACACACACACACACACACACACGCACACACACAAACACTCACACACACAAACATACATGCACACATGCGCACACACACACACACACACACACACACACACACACACACACAATGTGATTTGTCCAACTTAGTCCCATCCCGTATTTGATACAGTTCTTTGTCATCTTGAAGATCTCACCTCACAGTGTGTGTGTCAGAGTCTCTCTCCAACTCTCATGTCACATGTTGGTGTGCACGTGTGTGTGTGTGTGTGTGTGTGTGTGTGTCTGTGCCCGCGCGTGTGTGTGCATGAGTGTGTGTGTGTGCATGCGTGTGTATGAGTGTGTGTGTGTGTATGAGTGTGTGTGTGTGTGTGTCTCAAAGTCAGACTAATTTACAGAGTGGAATCATCATTGGATATCCCATCCTCTCCACCATAGCTTCACTCTCGTTTTCACATGCTCTATTATGAACTGTGTGTGTGTGTGTGTGTGTGTGTGTGTGCTTGTCTTCACACACTCTATTTACGAGCTGTGTGAAGTTCATCAACAATCCATGGGCTGATACTTGACTCCTCTTCAATCAGGGCTTAGTCTGCGGCATCCTGCGTCATTTAAATCCTCACAAGTGAGTGTGTGTGTCTGTGTGTGCGTGTATGTGTGTGTGTGTGAGTGTGTGTGTGTGTGTGTGTGTGTGCGTGTGTGTGTGTGTGTGTGTGTATGAGTGTGTGTGTGTGTCACTGTGTATAAATGTGTGTTTGTCTAGCATATACATAGGCATATGATATAATCACTGATAATCACACAGGAGATATAATCACAGACAATAGATATAATCACTCATATATAAGCACAGATATGAGATATAATCACTCAGATATAATCACAGATATGAGATATAATCACTTATATAATCATTGACATGAAATATAATCTCTCAGATATAACCACAGATGAGATATAATTATAGACATGATATAAGCCACTCATATATAATCACAGACATGTGATATAATCACTCATATATAATCACCGACATAAGATACAATCACAGACAGACAATGGTTTGGGTTTCATATGAAATATAAAGTCTGGGTTGGGTTTAGCAATATATATATATACGGGACAGGAGCCACTGAGAGACTGAGATGGACACTCCATGCTCAAGATTTAGGGATACAAGAGAAAGAGGAGGGAGAGAGAAGAGAGAGAGAGAGGGAGACAAGGAGAACAAGAATGTAGAGATAGAGGGAGATAGAGGGAAATGTTTAGGGGTGGTGGTAGCGTAGTGGTTAAGGAACCTGGCTAGTGTGTAAGTAGCCTGAAAAGTTTTGGGTTCGAATCCCGGCTGCCACCGTTGTGCCCTTGAGCAAGGCACTTAACCCTAAGTTGCTCTAGGGGAGACTGGCCCGGAACAATTGATAGTTGATGAGTTGTAAGTCGCTTTGGATAAAAGCGTCTGCTAAATGCATAAATGTAAATGTAAATGTTTGGACTCAGCAGACACAGACAGGCCTTCAGCAGGTTAGGTCTCCTGCTCAATTCTGCCATCAAGTGGCCATCATCTACATTTCAGAGCTGTCCTCCACACGGTGGCCATCATCTGCAGTTTCTGAGCTGTCCTCCACACGGTGGCCATCATCTGCAGTTCTGAGCTGTCCTCCACACGGTGGCCATCATCTGCAGTTTCTGAGCTGTCCTCCACACGGTGGCCATCATCTGCAATCTCTGAGCTGTCCTCCACACGGTGGCCATCATCTGCAGTTTCTGAGCTGTCCTCCACACGGTGGCCATCATCACTCAGTTCAGTTGAGTTCAGTCCAGGGTCCATACTGAGCTTTGATGGAGTAGAGACTGGCATGTACTGGCACTGATGGGGCACAGACTGGCACAGATGGAGCAGAGACTGGCACAGGCTGGCATAGACATAGATAGATAGATAGTCCTGTTATTATCCTGCAGGAAATTAAGGCATCCTGTAGCATCCATAACATTACAATCAACACAAGACATCCACACACATCAGAAACTATAGTATGGTGCAGCTGTCAGCAGTGTGTCAGCAGTGTGTCAGTGGTGTGTCAGTAGTGTAAGAATGAACCCAGCCATAGTGTAAGAGATGTTACAGCAAGACTATGGCCAGCGCCATTTCTGGATCAAAACAGTACATCAGGAAGCTGATAAGTAGCTGAATGTGCTAAAGCTTTAGGGAATTAAGGCATATGAGTATTAAAGTAGACACATCTAAGACAACACGAAAAGGTACAAATTGCAATATTAAGCATCCAGATACAATTATAAAAAAGTCAGATCAGTTAATGCTGACCGTGCTGTCTTGAGTCCACGAGAGTTCTGAGGGGGGGGTGAAGGTTTAGAGCATTGGACAATAGGTGTGTGAGTGTGTGTATGTGCCAGAAAGTCTAGTCATTATGTTTGGACAGTAGGAGCAGGCATGGTGGGAAATGTGCCCATTTAGTCACCTCCCCTTCAGTGTGGCATTACAGAGCTGGATGCCCGCAGGACAAAGGACTTTAGCAGCCTGTCTGTTGAGCATGTCAAGGATAGCAGCCTGCTGTTAACATGCTTCTCTGTTTGGAGAATGCGCTCTGGAGGGGGTGGCCATCATTGTCCATAACTGACAGAGACATGTTCAGGGTCCTTTTCTCAGCTACTGTCAGTGACTCCAACTCAGTGCCAACGACAGGGCCAGCCTTTGGCACAGATAGCGCAGAGACTGGCACAGGCTGGCACTGATGGAGTAGAGACTGGCACAGACTGGCACTGATGGAGCAGAGACTGGCACAGGCTGGCACTGATGGAGTAGAGACTGGCACAGACTGGCACTGATGGAGCAAAGACTGGCACAGGCTGGCACTGATGGAGCAGAGACTGGCACAGACTGGCACTGATGGAGTAGAGACTGGCACAGGCTGGCACTGATGGAGTAGAGACTGGCACAGACTGGCACTGATGGAGTAGAGACTGGCACAGGCTGGCACTGATGGAGACTGCCAATGCCAGCACGTGCTGTCAGGTGTTAACCACAGACCAAGACAAGAAAAAGATTAAGAGATTAAGATGAACTTCTCTCCATTCTATAGGGCTCTATTGCTCTCCATTCCATTCATAGTTTTCAGTGATGTCCCATGCTTGTCCTCGGTGATATCAACATCTACTTAGACAATCCAGGCTCTGCAGACTTCCTATCTCTGATGGAACTTTCTCTTCTCTTGAGGCTGATGATGCCACAGTCACTCTGTTCTACGCTGAGCTCCTGCTTGGATCGCTTGTGCCCTCTGTATACCAGACCTGCTAGATCCACTCAGTCTCATGTGTGGCTAAATGACTCACTTTGTTCAATGTGCACCAACCTCAGAGCTGCTAAGAGGAAATGGCACAAAACTAATATTTCAGCTGTTCTAACACATGTCCAAGCTCTGCTATCATCCCTCTCATCCAGGGTCACTTCAACATCCACAATGCCACTGACACCAGGAAACTCTTCTCCACCTTCAAATCTCTACTAAACCCACCACCTCCACCTCCTGCAACCAGTCTCACAGCTGACACTTTTGCTGCTTTTACTAACAAAGTTGCAGCAATTAGTAGTCAGTTCTCTAACCCATCTACACTGACCTTGTCTTAACCTGCTTCAGTGGTTCCTCCTCCAAGCTTCTCTAAACCAACTGATTCTTTTTCTTCTTTCACTCCTCTCTCAGAGGCCAAGGTGTCTAAGCTTCTCACAGACAGCCGGCCTACCTCTTGTCCTCTGGACCCTATTCCAGCAACCCTTCTTCAGGCCATAGCCCCTACTATTGTGACAGCAACCACATATGTGGTCAATGCTTCACTACTGTAACTAGGGGTACATTTCCCACCACCTTCAAACAAGCCCAGATTACACTGCTCCTCAAAAAACCTTCCCTCGCTCCCGCTCAAGTGGAGAACTACCGACCTGTCTCAGATAGGTCACAGGATTTCTCTCTCAGCACAACCTCCTTGACTCCTACCAATCTGGACTCAAAAGTGCCCGCTCCACTGAAACGGTGCTTCTGTCTGTGACGGAAGCATTAAAAGAGGCCAGAGCAGCAGGTCAATCCTCAGTACACAGACTGCTGGACCTATCAGCAGCATTTGACACGGTCAACCACCACATCCTACTGGACAAACTGACTAACATGGGCATCAACGGCAAAGTGCACTCCTGATCTGAATCCTATCTCACTGGGCGGTCGTTCAATGCGTCATGGCTAGGACAAACACTTGCGCTACACCACCTCACCACAGGGGTCCCCCGAGGATCTGCGCTGGGGCCCCTTCTCTTCGCCTTGTATACCACCTCACTGGGTCCAATCATCCACTCCCATGACTTCTCTTATCACTGCTATGCAGATGATACCCAGCTCTATCCGTCCTTTCCTCCTGGTGACTCCACGGTGTCAACACGGATCTGACTGTTTTTCTGACATATCTGCATGGATGAAAGGATATCACCTCCAACTAAACCTCTCCAAAACTGAACTGCTGGTTCTTCTAGCCAAACAAACCATACATCACAACATCAGCATCAAGATTGACTCCCTATCTGTTGCTCCCACCAAGGTGGCAAGAAACCTAAGTGTCATGATCGATGACCAGCTGACCTTTGCAGATCACGTTGCCTCTGTAGCACGGTCATGTCATTTTTCACTTTCAACATAAGGAAGATCAGAATAGAATAGAATAGAATAGAATAGAATAGAACGCCTTTATTGTCATTACACAGAGTGTAATGAGATTCAAAGCTGCCCCATAGAGTGCACACATAAAATGGATTGAAAAGTATGTATATATATATTTACACAACAAAAGATAAAACCGTATAAATAGAAAATAAAATAAAATAAAATAAAATATAAAATAAGTAATAATAATAAAAATGGTTTGGTGATACTCTGGTGGTATAGGTAAAGTGACATGTGACAGCAGCATTCAGTAATAAATATTGGTTGCTGATAGTGCAAAATACAGCTTACAAGTGGCCTATGACAAGAGGTGCATGTGGCATCCAGTGCAAAGTATGTCAGTTTCTCAGTGCAGACTAGAGTTGAGTATTGTGACAGCTTTAGGGAAAAAGCTGTCTCTGAGTCTATTTGTTCTGGCTGGTATGGACCTGTATCGCCTGCCAGAGGGTAGCAGGTTGAACAGATGGAAGCCAGGGTGAGTAATGTCCTTTATGATCCCTTTTGCTCTGTTCAGACATCTGGAACTGTAGATGTCAGTCAAGGAAGGCAGGGGGTTGCCAATGATTCTTTGTGCAGTGTTGGTCACCCTCTGCAGCCTCTTCCTGTCTGCCACTGTGCAGCTTGAGTGCCACACTGACACAGCGTAGGTCAGCAGGCTCTCTATGGTGGAGCGGTAGAAGGTCACCAGCAGACTTGTGCTCAGTTGTTCCTTTTTGAGCACTCTGAGGAAGTGTAGTCGTTGCTGGGCCTTCTTGACCAAGGCTGACGTGTTGGTTGACCAGGTTAAGTCTGCAGAGATATGGACCCCCAGGAATTTGAATGACTGTACTCGCTCTACACATTCACCATTGATGTACAGGGGGGCAGGGGTAGCGCTGTTTCTCCGGAAGTCCAGGATGAGTTCCTTTGTCTTGGAGATGTTTAGTGCTAAGTTGTTGGTTGCACACCACCTCTCCAGGTTCAGGACCTCATCTCTGTAGGCCTCCTCATTCCCCCCTGTTATCATCCCCACCACCGTTGTGTCGTCAGCAAATTTGACGATGATGTTCTCTGAGTGTGTGGGGCTGCAGTCGTATGTGTAGAGCGAGTACAAGAGTGGGCTCAGCACACAGCCTTGCGGTGAGCCAGTGCTGAGGGTGCGGGCAGATGAAAGATGGTGGCCCAGTTTCACCTGTTGGGGCCGGTTGATTAAGAAGTCCTTGATCCATGAGCAGGTAGATGGTGGGAGCCCCAGGCTGAACAGCTTGGGGATCAGGATGTCCGGTATGATGGTGTTGAAAGCTGAGCTGTAGTCGATGAAGAGCATTCTGACATAGCTCCCTTGTCTCTCCAGATGGCTCAGCGCAGAGTGGAGAGCTGTGGCTATTGCGTCCTCTGTCGATCTGTTGGTCCTATATGCAAACTGGTGTGGGTCCAGGGTGGGGGGGAGACAGGTTTTGATGTGGCGGAGAACCAGTTTCTCAAAGCACTTCGTTATGACGGGGGTGAGTGCTACGGGGCGGAAGTCGTTGTGGCTGGTTGTGGGTGACTTTTTGGGGACAGGGATGATGGTGGCTGATTTCAAACATGTCGGGATGATGGCTTGTTCCAATGACCTGTTGAAAATGTCTGTGAAGACCTGTGCTAGTTGGTCAGCACAGGCCTTCAGCACCTTCCCTGGAACTCCGTCCGCGCCAGTGGCTTTTCTGGGGTTAACGGCCCTTAGTACTCCTCTCACTTCCTCAGGCGTGACCCTCAAGGCGAGCTGAGGAGTGCCGGTGATTGCTGTTGGTTGGAGTTGGGGTTGGGGAGGTGTGCTGATGGGTAGTTTGTTCTGTAGTGTAGGCTGGGGAGGTGGTCCAGGGGGTGGTGTGGCTGTGTGCTGCGCCTGGGCTTCAAAGCGGGCAAAAAAAACTGTTTAACTCCTCCGCTAATGCCGCATTTGAGTCCCCGGCTGACACAGCACTGCCTGGGGCTTGCCAGCTGCTCCTCAATCCTCCTCCTGTGGTCTGCTTTAGCAGCACTGATACCTTTCCTCAGGTCGGCCCGAGCCCTGCTGTATAGCGCTCGGTCGCCGGATCTGAAGGCTGCATCTCGGGCGCGAAGGAGTGCACGGACCTGGCTAGTCATCCATGGTTTTTCATTCGGAAACACCCAAATGTTTTTTACCACAGTGACTGTGTCAATGCAGTGCTTGATGTAGGACAGCACTGCATCCGTGAATGTGGCCAGGTCGTTATGGTGGAAAATGTCCCATTGTGTTTGCTCAAAGCAGTCCTGAAGTCGGGGGAGGGCATCGTCAGGCCAGGTGGTGATTGACTGTCTTTGTGGCTTTGATTGCCGGCTGAGTGGGGTGTATGCAGGGGGTAGGAACAGGGAGAGATGGTCAGACTGTCCAAGGTGGGGGAGGGGGATCGCTCTGTAGGCATGTTTTAGGTTTGAGTAAACATGGTCCAGAGTGTTCTCCCCCCTCGTTGCACACTTCACATGTTGGTAAAAATTAGGCAGCACAGTTTTGAGGTTTGCCTTATTGAAGTCTCCAGCTATGATGTGCACGCCGTTTGTATAGGCACGCTGGTGGTTATTTATGACGTTCGCAAGCAGAGAGAGGGCGGTTTTGACGCTAGCGTCTGGTGGTATATACACTGCAGTGATGATGACTGCTGCTAGCTCTCTCGGCAGAAAGAAGGGTCTGCATCTTACCGTCACGAACTCTAGGTCAGGAGAACAATGTTTGTCTAGGACGGTACTGTTGTTGCACCAACCTTCATTCACGTAAATGCAGAGCCCCCCTCCTCTGTTTTTCCCGGAGTCGCTATTCCTGTCCCATCTGTGTAGCGTACATCCTGCTAGCTGCACCGAAGCGTCGGGGATTTGCGGTTGTAGCCATGTCTCTGTAATGATAAGTACGCAGCATTCACGAATGTAGCGGCCATACCTAACCCAACATGCAACCCAGCTTCAGGTACAGACCCTGGTTACCTCGTCTTGACTATTGCAATGCCCTCCTATCAGGTCTTCTAGCCTGTGCTGTGAGACTGCTACAGATGATCCAGAATGCAGCTGCACGTCTGGTTTTTAACCAGCCAAAAAGAGCATGTCACACCTCTGTTAATTGAACTCCACTGGCTACTCTTAGCCGCTCGCATTAAATTCAAAGCACTGATGTTGGCCTGCAGGGTGATTGATGGTTCTGCTCCCATCTACCTGAATACTCTCTTAAAGCCCTATGTCACCCTCCCACTTTGCTTCTTCAAGGAACGTTATCTAGCACGGCCAACACCTTGTGCAGGTCGATCCAGACTCTTCTCATGTGTTATTCCACGCTGGTGGAATGACCTCCAAGTGCTACCAGATCAACCCTCCACCTTCAAGAAACTCTTGAAGACCCAGCTCTTCCAAAAATATCTCCTGGTTTAAATTTCTGAATACCAGGAATGCACTTAATCTCTTACTCTTAATCTCTCTCCATACTGCACTTTTATTACACTATTGCACTTTCAACTTAAATTCTGCAGATTTCATGTTAGAATATGCACTCTTCGTTAGTTTTCATTGTGCTGTAGCTTGAATGTTATCTTCTTTTTTAAGTCGTTTTGGATAAAAGCGTCTGCTAAATGCATAAGTATAAATGTAAATGTAAATGTCCTGCACTCTTGTGTGAGTTTGTAGCAGGTAACAACACTAACGTTACATCGGAAGTAATAAGGACAGCTAATGCATCAGCATGCCATCCTCCTATGACTTAATGAACTGACTATCATCAACGCAAGCATTGTTTGCTATAAGTTCAGTACACAGTTTAGCTATGTCTGATTTCAACTAATGAATTAAATGCAAATGTGAAACTCGTCTCATTACTCACGTGAAGTGCACCATTGTACTAGATCTCCCTTCATTAGACACCTGCCTGCAGCTAACGTTAGCAGATGTTACAGTAAACGACCAAGACCTCTTTTTCGCCAATGACAGCTATACAGGTAATTTAATGTGTCAGCTAACATGGAAATGATCTCTACGATAATACACCTGTGGCCATTTACCCCAGCAGATGTAAATAAGCTCAACGTACGCGTTTGTACAACCAGCACTTAGCCTGGTAATGCCGTTGATTCAACGTTATAGTGCACAGAACATATACCTCACAGAAACCCATCTATGATTTTATAAACTTTATTTTATTAAGGCATCCCTCGTTTGTCCTCATGTTTAACCCCCATGTATCGCACACCTGCTCACATAACTGTCCATTAGTTCTGTTCACTTCTCTGTGTCAATTCATGCTCCCATTAGTAATCACTGTAAATTACGTTTGGAGATCTTTGGTGTCCCTAAATATGGCCGCCACCACACTTGCATGATGTAATTGCCCTAACTCATTAGTCATTATTGACATTGCTCTGTTTTGTCATCATTCTCTCTGTTACTGTAATGTGTAATGATGTTTTTTTTTAACTTTTCATTTTCAAGCTATTTATTTTAAATACCCACACCTTCACTAGGTGTACTGCTCAATTGGTCAATTAGTCAAGCCAAGACTGGATTGCCCATGCATTGGCCCTGTCTGGCCTGAAGGGGCCACAACACTATCAAATCCCAAAAGAC
Source organism: Tenualosa ilisha (assembly GCA_015244755.2). Lineage (NCBI taxonomy): Eukaryota > Metazoa > Chordata > Actinopteri > Clupeiformes > Clupeidae > Tenualosa > Tenualosa ilisha. The sequence goes on along the minus strand of PYXC01001938.1, from coordinate 267,801 downwards.
TAACAATTCCATAGTTTGAAATCCACCCCAGGATGTGTAAGCACCGTGACAATGCCATCCCATGCCCAATATTGGAAGTCAAAGGCTATGGCTCCAGGCTCTGTGCTCCTGTCGAGCTAAATGGTGAAGTAGCACCATCTAGTGGTCCAAGTAGGAAATACTTGCCACTGCTGTCATACTGATGTGTGTGTGTGTGTGAGTGTGTGTTAGTGGTGGCTATTGCACGCTAAAGTAAGGGAAGCTGACATAAAATTTGAGATTTGTATTATGTGGCTACTATCTCCTTTTGGCTACCCAGATCACCAAAACAAGACACAGGCCATTACAGTCAGCCTATTACACAGGCCTATTACATTCAGCCTATTACACAGGCCTATTACATTCAGCCTATTACACTGGCCATTACATTCAGCCTATTACACAGGCCATTACATTCAGCCTATTACACTGGCCATTACATTCAGCCTATTACACAGGCCTATTACATTCAGCCTATTACACTGGCCATTACATTCAGCCTATTACACAGGCCTATTACATTCAGCCTATTACACTGGCCATTACATTCAGCCTATTACACAGTCCTATTACATTCAGCCTATTACACTGGCCATTACATTCAGCCTATTACACAGGCCATTACATTCAGCCTATTACACTGGCCATTACATTCAGCCTATTACACTGGCCATTACATTCAGCCTATTACACAGGCCATTACATTCAGCCTATTACACTGGCCATTACATTCAGCCTATTACACAGGCCTATTACATTCAGCTTATTACACAGGCCATTACATTCAGCCTATTACACAGGCCTATTACATTCAGCCACTGACTCATCAGGCTACATTTGAGATCGTCCACAGAACTCAGTCAGACAGTGAAATGTTCTAATCAAGTACAAATGCATTAGCCCATTAGCTGCCATTCAGAGTGCCCCAGACAGGTCATTATTTCTCCGTCACTTAAACTGAGATAAATTTGGGCCATGTGCCTTGCTATTTCGAGTCTCTCGCCATAAGGAAGATTATCAAATGCCTTCAGAAAATAAGTAACCAATATTAGCATCGTCATGAATGTTTTCACAGCTACCTGGCTGGAATTCCCCATTTGGAATGGCTTCTAAACCCATCAGACACCAAGATCGTTTAGAAGCATCTCTGGCTACACCACTGAAAAGGAACAAAAGCAAAAGACTCAGACTCAGTTTATCTACAGAAGACAGGTGCAAATAGTGACTACAGACTAAGAGTTAATAGTCTGCATAAGTAGCCTAAAATTGTAACCTATTAGTATATTTGATTTTATTTTCATTTGGGAGTAGGCAGAGCTTTCGTTGTAGTCTTACAATATCCGCCTCTGCTGTGTGTGTGTGTTTGTGTTCAGAGAGAGGAAGGCAGACCGACCATTCTCAGTTCCCACTGTCAGTCAACACAATTACAATGATGACAAAGACAACGATGGATGTAGCCTATAAGCCTGTTACTAATGGTGAGTTACTGATGAGTTAATGACTCCTCCCATGGCAATATGATGTCTGGAGAGCAGGTAAGTGGCTGAGTGATGGCTGTGTGTAGCCTTGAGGCAGTCAACTCGGATAGCTTCAATTTTTGCCATGAAACTTCAGGCCCTGCTCCAACCATTGGAGTTTCAGAGATGCGTGGGCTGGGTTGCATCAACTGGTGCAGCCTGGTAATGGGATGCTTCTCACTTATCAGTTTCTCACCATAAACAGCAGCTGACCATGGGCAATAGAACTCAACCCATGCCCTCGCCTTTTTCAACACAGTAGAATAGCCTAGCCTACTCGCTCTCCCCCCAGCATGCATGCCGGTGTGCGCCCCCTCCCCGCTCCGCTCCTCTCCTCTCCTCTCCTCTGCTCTCCCTCTCTCCGTCTGCATCCCTCGCCCCCTACCCTCTCTCCCACTCTATCGCGAGAGACTAGCTGGGACAGCAGACACAAATAGTCATATTTTAGCAACAACAACTGTCATAAAATAATAACAAAACGAGTACGATTTGGAGAGGGACAAAACCGCAACCCGTCTTTGACAAAAGTAAACCTATCTTAAATGAGATCGAGATAGACAATATTAACCATGGCAACGGTGACTTGTTTCCAATAGTCTTGATAGTTGGCTAATAGCTAACGCGCTATTAGCAGAGGACCGATAGAACGCTGTTGTCTTGTTAGCTTCTTCCATTGCCTTGGCCTGCTACGCAGGATTGTTGAAGGAGACAACACGTTTGGAAACGGTGTGCAGTGTGCAGATACGCTAAAGGTAAGAATGTAATTCCTTTAGCAAGTCAGTGTACACACATGTTATCAATAGCTGGCCAGGCTCAAGTTTGGCTAGCTAGCAAACTCTGACATGGCTTCTTGTTGAAAATGCAAGCTAGTTAGCCAGTAACCCAGTCAGCGTTCATGTATGGGGCTACGTTAGCAAGTGCTAGCCTACTGGAAAGCTGCAATTGAACGTAATCATGAGCCAGCCAATAACGATATTGATTAGCCACGAACATCAGTATCATATGCCATCTTCACGACTCAACCAGTTTACTGATGAGATTAGGAATATTAGTGGTTGTAGTATGGCCTTTGGTCCTATGTAAGCTACTATGAGTTAGTGCAGTTATGCAGCCTGGCGGCTATCTTTTAGCTTGTGTTGTTTCCCATCGGGTTATAACGTTATCTTGCCAGTGTGGACAGCTAACGTTAAACATCGGGGTCGATTTGTCAATGTAACCGACGAGGTTAAATGTTATTCGGCGCACACTGATGCTAGCCAGCGCGTATAAACGACAAAATTTCAATGATAGATGTTGCAGTTAGCTGACTGATTTATGATTTGTGAAAGAGTAATGTGTGACTGCAGACTGCCGCTGAGCTGGGCGAATTCCCTGGGAAAATTCAACATGCTGATGATTGCAAGCACCTTGACGTTAATGTTCTCCAGCGCACGGTAGTTAAGTGGCCCAGGAGCTCGGAAGCGTCGTGTTGTCATTTCGAGAATGCTGTCTATTGATGATAATATCATCACGGTTAATTTGACTTTGCCCGTTAAGCTAGTTTACAGGCTTTCTTTCAATCCGTTGTCTTATAGGTTTTGAGTTTGAGGTTAAGAGTTAATGTTACTTGTTTAGTTGTTGCATCAGTGCAGCAGCCTTGGGCCCGAATACACACCCCTTGGGCCGCAGTCTGCCTGCTCCAGCATCCCACTAGGAAGGACCAATGTTGACTTGAGTTCACCTACCGGTAATTAGGGAGGAATTTGGTAAATGAATGAGAATCCACAACGTTGCTGTTTGTTTACCGGCCACGGTCACACAGACTAGCTTTGAAGAGGAGAGAGGCTGCCTGGCTTGGGAGTCTTTCCAGACTGGATGGACAGTAGCCTACTGGGCTGACAGTTACTTACCAACCTGTGTCCTTTCACCAGACTTCCCTCTCACTCTCTCTGAGACACACACACACTGTAAGCTCCCACATACTAGCCTATGTGTTTGATGAATCCGACAGGAGGGTTTGAAACAGAATCTCCACCGGTCCCTTTTCCATCCCAATCAAGCTGGCAGTGTTACTTCCCTCCCGTGGTTAAATGTATCAACTCCCCCGGGGTCTTATGCTTATATTGGCCTGGCTGGGTCTGATGCTTAGCCTATAAGGTTCTGATGTATATGGGCCTGGCTGGGTCTGATGATTCTATGGGCCTGGCTGGGTCTGATGCTCATGTGTCTGTATGGGTGGAAGATTGCCCACAACAAAAGGCAGTTTAAAAGCAATAGGCACCCTTCTCAATAAGAGCATCCAGTCTCAAGGCTGCAGCACATCTCAATGAGAGCCATGCAGCTGGGACTTCACATAGTCAGACACACACACACATATGTGTATGTGTGTGTCCAGGTTTAGAGATGTTCTTTCTCTGTCTCTGCAGGTTGTGTGTGTGTGTGCGGGTGTGTGCGCGTGTGTGTGTGCATGTGTCTAGGTTCATATGCTGAGATGTTCTTTCTCTGTCTCTGCAGGTTGTGTGTGTGCGTGCGTGTGTGTGTGTCCAGGTTCAGAGATGTTCTTTCTCTGTCTCTGCAGGTTGTGTGTGTGTGCGTGCGTGTGTGTGTGTGTGTCCAGGTTCAGAGATGTTCTTTCTCTGTCTCTGCAGGTTGTGTGTGTGTGTGTGCATGTATCCAGGTTCATATGCTGAGATGTTCTCTCTCTCTCTTTGCAGGTTGTGTGTGTGGGGGGGGGGCGCAAGTCCCATGCAATGGCAGGAATGCTGCTCTCTTCCTCTGTGTGTGTATGTTGGGCAGCGTGCTCGAGCTGAGCGCCTGTGTGTGTGGTTGTGAGTGTGAGAGTGTGTGTGTGTGTGTGTGTGTGTGTGTGTGTGTGTGTGTGTGTAAATGGGGGAAACCCTTCTCCACTCCGGACTGCTGAACTGCATACACACCTGGCCTGTGTGAGAAACCACACCCACAACACCGACCAGCCAATGAGACAGCCCAGGCAGAACCTCCCCTTTTGACATCTCACAGGGCTCCCAGCTCCATCCATCGCCACTGAGCTGTCAGTCAACCCAGCCGACCAATCGCTCTCCTCCGTCATGAACGGCTCTCTTCTGACCCCGCCCAGCCCACGAGCCGGCTCTAACTCCTCCCCCTTACCCCCCTCCCCCTCCCCCTCCCCTTCCCCGCCTTCCCCCTCCCTCCTGCCCCTGTCGCCGCGGTTACCGCCCCTCCCTCCCCCCGTTCCTGTGGCGACCGCGTCCTCCGAGACCCCGACGCCCTCACCGTCCCCAAGTCTCAGCTGGACGGACTTTTGCGAGCTGCACGCGCGTGTTGCCGCTGGTGACTTTGCCCGTCACTTCCGGGCCTTTCTACAGGAGAACCCGCACTACCCCCCCGACCTCTCCGCTCCCGCGTTCTGCCGGCGCTTCACCGAGCGTTTTGTCCGACACTTTCAGAGCGAGCTGCAGGGGGCCGTTGGCCAATCAGAGGGCCTCGCCGGCTGGGTCGGCCAATCGGACGCCACCTCCTCTCTGGAGGAGGACGCCTCATCTCCCCCGCCCCTCCCCCTGCCACCGGAGGTCGCCCCTGTGATGCTACAAACTCCGCCCAGACCAGCGACATCAGCAGGAGCAGCAGCTCGCGGGACTGGCGAGCATGATGATGTGTACGGACACACACACACTCATACTCACACACACACACACACACACTCACACACACACATGCTGCCCCCCTCCTCCTCCTCCTCTTGCTCCTCCTCCATGGGCGGGAACAACGGCCGACGAGAGGAAAGGGCGGGGTTGCTCAGACAGTCGCCTGGCAACAGCAACAGCATCCCCGGCAACGGAGACATGGAGGAGGAGGATGAAGACAGTTGGGTGGGGCCAGGGGGTGAGGGGGCGGAGCCTGATGACCCATGCCTGAGGGAGGACGAGGGGCCGGAGGAGGATGAGCTCTGTTGCCCCGACGACGGGCCTGATGACTCCTCTGCTGCCGCCACATCCGCATCTCTCGCGACCACGCCCGTCTCCACGGCGACGGCGTCCAAGGGCAACGGGGCGTCCAAGGGGAAGCTGAAAAAACGTTTCTCCCTGCGGAGCGTTGGGCGGAGTGTGAGGGGCAGCGTGCGTGGAATCCTCCACTGGAGGAGTGGCTCCAGTGACAGCCCCGCCCCTAACTCCCCCTCCCCCGCCCCCCCGCCACAGCAGCTCTCGTCCAGCTGCAGCTACTCCGCCGGCCTGCAGGAGGCGCCCAAGCGCAGTGGGGGGACGGCGCCGGCCCCCTCGCTGCCCGTCTCGCTCTCGTTGCCGCTGGCAACCACGCTGCTACCGCACTCCTCGTCCTCCTCGCTGCCGCCCTCCTCGTCCTCGAGTGCCACCTCCCTCTCGCTAGGTGCCGCCGCGGAGGCCCGCCACCCAAGCCGTCGCCGTAGCAACGGGGAGGGAGAGAAGGAAAAGTGGAGCCACCGGCTGGAGAAGCTCCGCCTCTCCCGTTCTCCGCCTCCGCTGGTTCCCGTGGTGACCACCCCCACGGCGGGTGCTCCTGCCACGCTCACCCACAATGCAACACTCTCTGGACTCAGGCCCGCCGTCGCCACCAGACTGGTGAGAGAAGGTGGAGTCACCGTAAGCTCCTCCTCCTTTGACCAGCTCTCCGCCTCCCAGAGCTTCAGCTTCTCCTTCGGTCTGCTTCACCATGGCAACGAGGGCTCGGCGGCAGCGACGGCGTCTCAGTCGTTGGCGGGGGGGAGGGGCGCACGCTGGCATAAGTGTCGTCTGGTGCTGCGGGAACGAGACAAAGAGGGAACCACCCGCAGAGAAGAACACTTCCTGGAGTTCTACATCCCGCCCAAGGTCAGCCCCCAGCGTGTGTGTGTGTGTGTGTGTGTGTTATTTTTGGAGAAAAGTACAACTTTGTGTCTCTCCTGATCAGTACTGCACATTTGAAATTGTGTTTTAAAGTTAGATGAAAAATACATTGCAATGTACCGTCTGTCTCAGTTTTGGGCCACATCACCCAGCCCTGGTGTATGTTGCGCGTCATGAGGTGGTGTGTTTGCAGTGATGGCTAGTGCTGAAAAAAATCGGTACTCAAGTACAATTCCTTCTTTCAAAAACCACAAGAGTAATCATTCCCAAATCCACAAATGATTTTTCATTTTAATTAGTGCTGCCATTGTTAACGTGTTAACATGTGATTAATGTAAACATTTTAGCCTTCCGCAAATGAATCATTCAGACACATACCTCACACCAGCCGCCAGACACACACAATGCAGACACATACCTCACACTAGCCACCAGACACACACAATGCAGACACATACCTCACACTAGCCACCAGACACACACAATGCAGACACACACCTCACACTAGCCGCCAGACACACACAATGCAGACACACACCTCACACGCTCTTCGATTGGCTTTGACATAAACACAGTGAGCACAGACAGTCTGAAGCTGCTGCAAACTACTCCCTAACTTATTACATTTACATTTACATTTATGCATTTAGCAGACGCTTTTATCCAAAGCGACTTACAAAAGAGGAGAACATTCAAGCTACAACACAGTGAAAGAAACTAACAAAGAGTGCATATTGCTGACATAACTGTACTACTTATGTTGAAAGTGCAATAGTGCAATAAAGTGCAGTATAAAAGAGAAATGAAGTATAAGTTGTTAAGTGCATTCTCAAAATTTAAGCCAGGAGATAAATGGAGGCTTTGGTCTCTTTTCTCTCCTGGGGTAACTGAAAGTATACTTACAGTAAGTCTCTAGGCAGAAGTTCAATATGTGCAGGACCGGTTGAAAGACAGCTGGTCATGTTCATCTGAAGGTTAACTGCGTGCAGACGTGAGATGGCAAAGTAGCCTAGTCTTGAGTCCAGGTTAAGATTTTGAGCGCTGTGTCTGGGGTTAAAAGAGTAGGGAGTGGGTTTTAAAAAATCACCTGGTCGATACTTTTCAAAAGTAGCTCACGAGTCGAACAGGGTTGGGCACCCCGTCATAATAGACAACCTATAGCAACTACACTCTTTCATGTTGGGTGTGTGGGATGGGGCAGGAAATAAGGGGGATGTTGATGATTTAAGTACAGTGCCTCATTAGAGAGACCCACCCTTAGGTGTTTGATTTTAGTGCTGTTCTCACCCATGGGGCTCAGCTCAGCTCCCACGGAATTCAAACACGGGCCCAAGCTGCAACAATGTAGTAGAAGATTCCAGAGCCCATGTTCCGAACGTGGAGCAGGAACTTCTCCCCGTCATTTCACTTATCTGGAGGGAATTTGAA
>PYXC01001938.1:252500-255000 GCA_015244755.2 Tenualosa ilisha | reverse complement strand
CCATGCAAAACTAGTAACATGACAGTGGATTCCACAACAATTATGGAGAACTGATCAGTGATTGACTTGTTTCAGTTTTTGTGGGGGGGAATGCCTCCAGATTCTCTCAATACTGCAGGTTAAACTTAAACACTCCTCCACGCCCTCCTGTGTCCGTAATAATCCACTGACTCCTCCACTCCCTCCTGAGTCAGTCATAATCCACTGACTCCTCCACTCCTTCCTGTGTCCGTAATAATCCACTGACTCCTCCACTCCCTCCTTAGTCCGTAATAATCCACTGACTCCTCCACTCCTTCCTGTGTCCGTAATAATCCACTGACTCCTCCACTCCCTCCTTAGTCCGTAATAATCCACTGACTCCTCCACTCCCTCCTGAGTCAGTCATAATCCACTGACTCCACCACTCCCTCATGAGTCAGTCATAATCCACTGACTCCTCCACTCCCTCCTGTGTCCGTAATAATCCACTGACATTTTTCTCACCAGGATCAAACATTCTAATGAACAAACAAAATAACTCGATTAATCAAGAAAATAGCCAATGGATCAATTGTCTATAACAGTAATCAATAAATTAAATGATTTTATAGAATACCATTTAAGCATAAGTATAAGTAGCTTTTATTGTCAGTTTCTTCACATCTACAAGACATACAAAGGAATGGAAATATATTCCTCACTCCCCCAGTGGTGGGGAGAGCAAGAGGTTGCTGTGTCAGGGACGCGCCACCAGTGTTCCAAACTGGGGGGATGAAAGGCACAATACAGCATAACATGAGGAGAGAGGAGGAGAAAAAAGGCACCACCAGACTCCAATGGGGAGCACATTGTAGGGGGGCAAAAAAACACCTCAGCGAACATAAGCACATATAACATAAGATACATGACCTGCAACAGAGAAGGGAGGAAATGGGGGGGTGGTTAACAGTCAGCAGGGGCAAACATGCTCTAAGGGGGGGGGGGGGTTAACAGTCAGCAGGGGCAACATGCTCTAGGGGGGGGGGGGGGGGTGGGGGGTTAACAGTCAGCAGGGGCAAACATGCTCTAAGGGGGGGGGTGTGGTTAACAGTCAGCAGGGGCAAACATGCTCTAAGGGGGGGGGGGGGGGTGGTTAACAGTCAGCAGGGGCAAACATGCTCTAAGGGGGTGGGGGGGTTAACAGTCAGCAGGGGCAAACATGCTCTAAGGGGGGGGGGTGGTTAACAGTCAGCAGGGGCAAACATGCTCTAAGGGGGGGGGGTGGTTAACAGTCAGCAGGGGCAAACAGTGGTTCTGCAGTCAGCGGCGAAGGCGTTGGGTGGTGGGTGAGGGTGGTGATTGCGTACCAGTGGAAGTGTATAAGTTCGTGTGTACGGCCAGAGAGTTGCTTCTCATATTGGCCTGAATATCAGATGATTCTGAATATAAGACAGCCCCCATTTTTGGGGGAAAGAGAAAAAAGAAAACTTTTTTCCTTATGTAGTCAATTATTTTATTATTTAATTATTTGAAACTCATTGGGAAAATACTTTAAAAGTTAGCAAGCTTTTTGAACACCAGTACTATAAATTAAAGCGTGAGATCAAGTTGAATTGAATGAACTGAATGATCATTTTCCATGAAAGTGCAAACAGTACTAGGCTACAGTCTTGCCATATGCATCCCATAAGTCTATAGAGGCCATTGCATCACCCCATAGAGGTCTGTATAGAGGCTACAGTCTTGGCCATATGCATCCCCCATAGAGGTCTGTATAGAGTACAGTCTTGCATGATATAGAGGCTAGCCAGTCTTGGCCATATGCATCCCCCATAGAGGTCTGTATAGAGGCTACAGTCTTGACCATATGCATCACCCATAGAGGTCTGTATAGAGGCCACAGCCATGTGTGTCAGAGGGATAAGGCCCCAACTGAGAGACACCCAAACATAACAGTGAGTTCCACCACACAGTAACTGATTTTCAACCTTTCTTTGCAACAGTAACAGGTGTTGGCATGTCAAAAAACCCATCTGCCCTGGGCAAGACTCATTCAGTCACGCAGACACAGTTCATTGCACTGTATCAGAGATGTCTGTATCCCGGATGTGGTCGGACATGAAGTGCCAGCTTTGTGCTCATTTAAACACCATATCCCAAATATTATCAACACCGAGTCAAGGGACACTGAAGTGCATGTAAACCCAGTCATTCTTTGACACCAGTCAAAGCTAATTTTGAATTTGAAAGACAATCTCTTACCTCTCCATCTTGTGTGGTAGTTGTAGGCCAATGAGATGCTGCAGGTTTATTTAACACACACAATATAGGGGAAGCAACTATGAAAATAATCAGCAATAAAAATAACTCCTCGATTAATTGACTATAAAAATAACTCATAGATTAATTGACTGTAAAAATAACTTATCGATTAATTGACAAAAAAGATAATCCGTAGATTCACTACGACAATAATTGCTGGTTGCTGCTCTTCTTCCAAAGGAGATTCCCAGCAAAACGAGTTGCAATATTTTATTAT
>PYXC01001938.1:242500-247500 GCA_015244755.2 Tenualosa ilisha | reverse complement strand
TCTGTGTGTGTCTCTGTGTGTGTGTGTGCCTTTGACTGCCTGCCAGTGTGTGTGTGTTTCATCTCACATTCTGTGCCAGTCTTTAGTTTGTGTGTGTGTGTGTTCTGTGCCAGTCTTTAGTTTGTGTGTGTGTGTGTGTGTGTGTTCTGTGCCAGTCTATTTTGTTTTGTGCCTCCATCCATGTGGCCGTTTAGTTGAGTGCCCCCCCCCCTCACACACACACACACACACACACACACAGCACTTCACCCTCACCCCACCGCACCCCCTGGCCCAGTCACACTCAACTTCAAGTTGTGCCTTTCAATCTCTCTCTCTCTCCCTCCTACCCCCCCACCCACCACCACCACCACCACCCTGGGGTGTGTGTTGAGGACCCCTCCCCCTTCCCCCTCCCCCGGGGTGTGTGTTGGTGGCCATATTGCCCACTGTGTAATATGACTTTCAGGTACCACATTAAATTTAATGATGATAATAATAATGATATTAATAATGACAATAATATGACATAATATAATTACACTGAAACAAGCCTGCTTCCGACCTCTTTTCTCTGTGTGTGTGTGTGTGTGTGTGTGTGTGTGTGTGAGTGTGAGAGAGATGGAATAATTGGAACAGCTGGTGGATTGACCTGTTAGAATTGTCCTTCAGCGACAGAGGAGCTTATGGAGTCACACACACACACACACACACGCACACACACACACACACACACACAGTGAGGCGAGATGAACGGTATGTTAAGCAAAACCAGATGGTTCAATAAGAGGAGACACATGGCTGAAAAAAACCTTCTATGGAAATATGGACAGTTTGTAACGTAAAGATGACAGAAGAACAGAAGAGAGAGACAGGAAGTGACTTCAATGAAATGTTCTAGTGATTTCCTTCTGCTGGACAACCCTGATGTGCTGCTGGTCAAGAGTGATCAAAAAGAAAGTCCCCTGACTCGTCCGTAACGCCATTCTTTTACCGCTGATGTCATTCACTTTATCATCTGCACTGGTTCCGCTGGCCTCAAGGTGGCGCACTAACACGAGTCCACAGGTCTGATGGGATTGCTGGCAAAAGTGCAGTTCATCATGTTGAACACTGGGTGGCAGTGTAGCCTATTTTGCAGGCATTATGTGGAAAAGAAGCAGACAGTCTGATTCTTAATTGGAATACTGAGTGCTGTCTAGTAGCCTAGTGGAGTACTGAGTGCTGTCTAGTAGCCTAGTGGAGTACTGAGTGCTGTCTAGTAGCCTAGTGGAGTACTGAGTACTGAGTGCTGTCTAGTAGCCTAGTGGAGTACTGAGTGTGAGTGCTGTCTAGTAGCCTAGTGGAGTACTGAGGTGAGTGCTGTCTAGTAGCCTAGTGGAGTACTGAGTACTGAGTGCTGTCTAGTAGCCTAGTGGAGTACTGAGTACTGAGTGCTGTCTAGTAGCCTAGTGGAGTACTGAGTACTGAGTGCTGTCTAGTAGCCTAGTGGAGTACTGAGTGTGAGTGCTGTCTAGTAGCCTAGTGGAGTACTGAGTGCTGTCTAGTAGCCTAGTGGAGTACTGAGTGTGAGTGCTGTCTAGTAGCCTAGTGGAGTACTGAGTACTGAGTGCTGTCTAGTAGCCTAGTGGAGTACTGAGTGTGAGTGCTGTCTAGTAGCCTAGTGGAGTACTGAGTGTGAGTGCTGTCTAGTAGCCTAGTGGAGTACTGAGTGCTGTCTAGTAGCCTAGTGGAGTACTGAGTGTGAGTGCTGTCTAGTAGCCTAGTGGAGTACTGAGTACTGAGTGCTGTCTAGTAGCCTAGTGGAGTACTGAGTGTGAGTGCTGTCTAGTAGCCTAGTGGAGTACTGAGTGTGAGTGCTGTCTAGTAGCCTAGTGGAGTACTGAGTGCTGTCTAGTAGCCTAGTGGAGTACTGAGTACTGTCTAGTAGTCTAGTGGAGTACTGAGTGTGAGTGCTGTCTAGTAGCCTAGTGGAGTACTGAGTGTGAGTGCTATCTAGTAGCCTAGTGGAGTACTGAGTGTGAGTGCTGTCTAGTAGCCTAGTGGAGTACTGAGTGCTGTCTAGTAGCCTAGTGGAGTACTGAGTAGCTGAGTGCTGTCTAGTAGCCTAGTGGAGTACTGAGTGTGAGTGCTGTCTAGTAGTCTAGTGGAGTACTGAGTGTGAGTGCTGTCTAGTAGCCTAGTGGAGTACTGAGTGTGAGTGCTGTCTAGTAGCCTAGTGGAGTACTGAGTGTGAGTGCTATCTAGTAGCCTAGTGGAGTACTGAGTGTGAGTGCTGTCTAGTAGCCTAGTGGAGTACTGAGTGCTGTCTAGTAGCCTAGTGGAGTACTGAGTACTGAGTGCTGTCTAGTAGCCTAGTGGAGTACTGAGTGTGAGTGCTGTCTAGTAGTCTAGTGGAGTACTGAGTGTGAGTGCTGTCTAGTAGCCTAGTGGAGTACTGAGTGTGAGTGCTGTCTAGTAGCCTAGTGGAGTACTGAGTGGAGTGCTGTCTAGTAGCCTAGTGGAGTACTGAGTGTGAGTGCTGTCTAGTAGCCTAGTGGAGTACTGAGTGCTGTCTAGTAGCCTAGTGGAGTACTGAGTGTGAGTGCTGTCTAGTAGCCTAGTGGAGTACTGAGTGTGAGTGCTGTCTAGTAGCCTAGTGGAGTACTGAGTGCTGTCTAGTAGCCTAGTGGAGTACTGAGTGCTGTCTAGTAGCCTAGTGCGTCCAACATCTGTAGGGCCGGGCTGGGAGATGTCATTTAGAATGTGCACTCACTTTCTCTTTCTCCACCTTACTGAAATGGCGTCTCTGAGTGGATTCATCAGATCCAGAGCGCCTCTCTTGACTCCGAGCTCCACACTCACGACAGACTTCTTGTCTGTTTTGGGTGTGTTTGAACTCTGAACATTTTTGGGTTAAAAAGGTAAAGGCCAAGCAACAACACATCCCCCAAGCTCTCCCATCACCACTCCCTCGGGAGGTATCCCACCCCGGCTCCACACACACACACACACACACACACACACACACACACACACGCAAATCCACACATATGGTTTGATCGCTGACAACTCCACACGCAAACCCTTTGGATTTCCCTTTTATTGAATCAGGTCTTTGCCAGAGGCCACTGGACAAGCTAAACATCCAGCTGAGGCCAGTGGAAACTGAAGCTTTAAAGCCAAACACTGAAAGGCAAATGAAGCAGAAAATGGAGGACGATGTATGAAGTCAACAAAAACATTCTCAGGATGTTGTCAGCAAAGGAGGATGGGAACAGGAAATGGGCCTAAGGTAGAGGCAGTTAGCACTGAGTGCTGAGCCAATCACAGCTCTGACACCCTGAAGAGGTGGCCGCGGTGAGGGTGATCATTGGGTGCGGCCATGTCAGTCATGGGTTTTTGACCCAAAGATTGGCTGACCAGGAACAATCTGAGAGATGGAACACAAGATAGAGAGGAAGGGAGGGAGACAGAGGTGAGAGAAAGAGGGATGGAGACGGAGGAGAGAGAGATGGGCAGATACAGGAAAAACAGAGATGGGCAGTGTTACTGAAAATGGTCATTTGCAATTCTAATTAATTAACTTAAATTTAACAAAATTATTATTTATAAATTTAAACAATGATCAAATGGTCTCCATTTGGAAGAACGCATTGCCCTAACGCTCAAAAACAAAACAGACATGTGGATGCTTGTGTGGTGTTTGGACCTGGATGGTACTGAACATGTAGGAAGAACTCCTGGGGAAGAGGCCAGCAGTCAAACCAGTGGGTTCCTGGTCTGCTGGTTGACTCAAGCTAAGCAGGTGTGAGCCTAGCTGATGTGTGGATGGGAGACCTCCAGGGGACAGAGTGTGGCTGCTGAAGTGGTGCTGGTGGGCCAGTAGGGGGCACTCATTGCCCCCAAATGAAAAATCACCAACACCTCAGCACACATCTGAACCCAGGGGACGCCACTACAACTACAACTACAACTAAAACCCAGTGGGGTGGAATCCACCCCCTGGGTTTACTGAACTTGGTTGCAAAAGGCATCCTTGTGCTGCAAAAGGTGAGTGTGAGAGAGTAACTACCTGGACATTGACATATGCTCCAGTTTCAGTATCACTTTCCACCGAGGTCTGAGACCCTGCCTGACTGAAGTTGGGTGTGTGGGGCCGTTTGCCACAATCTGGGGAGATAGACAGGATGAGGATGAGGGAGTCAGAGAGCAGACTGGGTTTAATGGATCATGAGATTCAACCTGCTTAACACCAACCCTCAAGACTATTCTACAGACCACACCTCAAACTATACAAACACCTGAAGACAAATTGTAGTCCATGCTAACTCTGCTAACATGTTACTTTTCTTGCAAGGTTTCTTCCCAGACTAACTAACATAAGTGAGTTTTTCTTCATGAGTGTTTCTCATGAGTCAATACTATTACTATTACTGAGTCCATACTATTGCTGAGTCCATACTATTACTATTGTATTATACTGGTGTATAAATAGAATTGAATAGATTTGAATTGGACTGAATTAAAGTGCATATTCTCCACATATTCTCCACCCCATAATAAGCTCATAATGACACCTTTTGGAGCCCAAAGGATACTTACCACTAGGTGACACATTCAGATAGTTCTCCTCTCCGTCACTATCTGGAAACACACACACACACAAGCATGAAGTCCATCCTCACATCTGTCTTGTATGTATATGTATGTGTGTGTGTGTGTGTGTGTGTGTTACCAGAATCACAGATGCTCTCAGACTTGTCCTGGGTCTCTGCCGGGTCCTGCTTATTCAAGTTGATATAATCACTTTCTGATTCCAGACCTGCGGAGAGGACACACGGACATGATGTCTCCATGGTCTTAAAGCACCTCCCATTGGAGTCTCTGTCTGCACTTACAGCTCCCAGTGACTGACTTGCCTGCATGGTGCCTGTTACAAGACTCACACGCACACACACACACACACACGCCACCAGACGCACACACACACACACACACACACACGCCACCAAACGCACACAAACATGTCACCAAATGCC
>PYXC01001938.1:235000-237500 GCA_015244755.2 Tenualosa ilisha | reverse complement strand
ATGAGATGACCGACAATTCGGGTCAGTTAAACGTTAGTGGGGGGGGATGATCCCCCCATCCCCCCCTACAAATCGCACCCTGGGTGTGGGTGTGAGAGTGTGTGTGTGTGTGTGCATGTGTGTGCTTATGTCTGAAACATACGGGGGATCCAGCCGAGGACTCAAGGGTTGCTGAGTGGAATCTGCAGAGAAGAAACCACGACATGACCATCATCACCCTCATCACCATCATCACCCTCATCACCATCATCACCCTCATCACCATCATCACCCTCATCATCTCCATCACCATCATCATCATCATCATCATCATCACCATCATCACCCTCATCACCATCACCATCATCACCTTCATCACCATCACCATCACCATCAAGACAATAAAGACCAAAATCAAAAAACTAAAAAAGATCTTTCTCAGATATGTATGTGTGTGTGTGTGTGTGTGTGTCTCATACTTACATGCTCGTGTCTCAGGCCTTGACACTAAGAAATTATGTCTGCAACATACACACACACACACACACACACACACACACACACACACACACACAGAGGGAGAGAGAGGGACAGTTCTACGGTGTGCTCCTAGTGAGTATAGTGATACTCAGCCAACATAGTTCACTGGACATAGTTTGAAGTGTCACATGTCCAATTGAGCCCAAACCCCTGAGCCATACTGTACTTGACACCAGTCACACACACACACACACACACACACACACACACACCCATCACTCATGTTTCACTCTTCCCCTCTCAGACAAAAACAGAAAGTCCCCAATAACCTAATTTCATTTACCCATGTGTTCATCTACTGTCTCTGTGTGTGTGTGTGTGTGTGTGTGTGTGTGTGTGTGTGCGCTTCAACCTGCTGAATTACTCAATTCTTAATGAAACCTCAAATAAATGAAAAGTGTGTGTGTGTGTGTGTGTGTTCATATAGCCTTACGATTGTATGTAATCTTCATTCTGCAGTTCAGAGATGATGTCTGTGGAGGAGAAAGAGGTGACAGCATCTTTGAGATCTGATTGGTCTGATCAAACTACATTGTGATTGGTTAAATACTCACTGGGGGGGCTGGTGTGGCGCATGCAGCCCAAACACAGGCCACTCAGAAAAATGACGGACAGGAGAACAGTCCCGCCTACCAACAGGGCCAGTGCATTTACATCCATACCTACACACACACACACACACACACACACACACAAGTGAGAACTTCATTTACAGAATTATACACATGCAGACACACTCATCTTGGGAAAACTGAAAAAGAACTTAGTGGCATGTCAGTGTGTGCGTGTGTGTGTGCATATGTGTGTGCATATGTGTGTGTGTGTTTGTGTGTACGTGGGAGAGCACTGTTGTGTTTAATGATCGGTATGCAGGTGTGTGTGGGAGGGTGGGTAGTGGTTGGTATGATGGAGACATTTAAGATGTGTGTGTGTGTGTGTGTGTGGTAGAGGGTCACATTCAATCATGGTCATGAAAGCCACAGTTCATCCAAAACCCTAAATGAGGTCAGATCCCAGCCAATCAGGTTATTGGCCTGTGAATACAGCCAATCAGGCTGTAGCCCTGTGGGGGGAGTCAGTCTTATACAAACTGGACTAAATGCTCCTGAGTCCAGGAGGAGAAGATAGAATAGTATAGGGTAGTATGGTATAGGGTAGTATGGTATAGAGTAGTATAGTATAGAGTAGTATGGTATAAGGTAGTATAGTATAGGGTAGTATAGTATAAAGTAGTATAGTATAGGGTAGGATAAGGTAGGGTAGGGTAGGACTTTTCTTGATCCCAAAGTGGAGATATTTACTTGCCACAGACAACTCAAGTAAACAGGAAACAGACAGACCTGATTAGCTGATTAGACAGACAACTCAAGTAAAAACAGACAGACCTGATTAGTTGAAAAGATAAATAAGTAGCCATAGTGCCAGCACACACATTTACACACACATCACACATACATCACACCACACACACATCACATCACATCACACACACATCACACATCACACACACACCACACACATCACATCACACACACATCACACCACACACACATCACACATCACATCACACACACATCACACTACACATACATCACACACACATCACATCACACACACATCACACACACACACACATCACACACACATCACACAGCACATCACACACACATCACATCACATCACATCACACACCACACACACATCACACATCACATCACACACACATCACATCACACACACATCACGCACACATTTACACACACATCACATCACACACACATCTACACACACATCACATCACTCATCACACACACATTTGCACACACATCATATCACACACACATCACACATCACACACACATCACACATTACATCAGACACACATCACATCACAAACACATCACACACACACATCACACACCACATCACACACAGATCCAACACACATTTACACACACATCACACACACATTTAGACACAC
>PYXC01001938.1:220000-227500 GCA_015244755.2 Tenualosa ilisha | reverse complement strand
TACACATCATGGTTTCAACACACACTTTCTCTCCTCCTTGTCCGACTCCCAAGTGGACTACATTGCCCATGAATCTCCAGTGGTGGCGCCCTCCTCTGGTGGGAGGCAGAACAACCATCAAAACATGAGGAGGACTTGGGAGAGGGCTGCAGTCCAATCAGGGTAGTCAGAAAAAAAAGCTTGGAGCTTGGGTCCATCACATGCTCCAATGAGGAGTCAGCTCTTTCAGTGGAGATGGCCCGCCCACATGGTCCCCTGGTCAAATCAGCACGCTGGACACCGGCACTTTGGTAGATCTGCCTCGTTTGGGTACAACTATTGGTGCGTCATCTGTCAATCAAGACACAACAAGGACCAATCATGAACAGAATCCACAATGATCAAATAAGGAGAAGAACAGACACAACATGAGTGTGTGTGTGTGTGTGTGTGTGTGTGTTTTGGGAAAACAGGCTAGTGAGCCATCTCTCCGATTGAAGTGTGTCACTCACCAGAAGGGGTGTAGTTCTCAGCCAGTTGGCGGTCCCTTTCGATAAAGAGGGCGGTGGCCAGGAAGAAGGCCCCGCCCCCCACTGCGACGAAGGAGCAGAGAAGCAACGAGAGCTGAAGAGAGCGGAACGCCCACATGTACGACTCCTCCCTCTTTAAAGAGTCCGACACCTGACACACACACACACACACACAAACTTTAGTTCTTTCTCTGGATTGCCAGTTGACATGGGCCACCGTTAAACCCACATCAGGTCAGAGGTGTTCCAGGTATCTTTGTCTTTTAAAACCTTAGCTATTTGGAGAGTAAACCTTTAAACCCTTGAATATCTGCAGAGTAACCCTTTATACCCTCGGCTATCTGCAGAGTAACCCTTTAATTCCTCAGCTATTTGGAGAGTAAACCTTTAAACCCTTGACTATCTGCAGAGTAACCCTTTATACCCTCGGCTATTTGGAGAGTAACCCTTTAATTCCTCGGCTATTTGGAGAGCAACCCTTTAATTCCTCGGCTATTTGGAGAGCAACCCTTTAATTCCTCGGCTATTTGGAGAGTAAACCTTTAATCCCTCGGCTATCTGCAAAGTAACCCTTTATTGAATATTCAGAACCACAGCGTATAAGTTAGAGTTCTTTTTATGTCGAGGTTCAGGGGATATTTTGAAAATGGGTCTGATGGAGGTGCAGTGGGTCTGATGGAGGTGCAGTGGGTCTGATGGAGGTGCAGTGGGTCTGATGGAGGTGCAGTGGGTCTGATGGAGGTGCAGTGGGGGGGGAGGGGTGGGGGGGGGGGGGGGGAGGGGGTGATGGAGGAGGGGGGGATGCAGGTGATGGAGTGCGTGGTTGATGAGTGCAGTGGTCTGGAGCATGCGATGAGGTCTGATGGAGGTGCAGTGGGTCTGATGGAGGTGCAGTGGGTCTGATGGAGGTGCAGTGGCGATGGAGGGGGTCGGATGGAGGTGCAGTGGGTCTGATGGAGGTGCAGTGGGGGATGGAGGGCGTGGTCGTGAGTGGTGATGGGTGCAGTGGTCTGATGGGTGCGTGGCGGAGGAGTGCGTGGGTCTGATGGAGGTGCAGTGGGTCTGATGGAGGTGCAGTGAGGCGGATGGAGGTGCAGTGGGGGGATGGAGGTGCAGTGGGCGGATGCAACTTCACCGTAGTTTGAGAATGATGAGAAACTGCCATGACTCACGTCGGAATGACTCACGTCGGAACACGCCAAGTAGTTTACATAAAAGATAGGATAACGTCTCTTCTGCCAAAACGCACCACATACACCAGCAACCAATCAGAGACATTAAAACAGCCTCAGGGATCATTTCCATTTACATTTACCAATTAGCAGACGCTTTTATCCAAAGCGACTTACAACTCATCAACTATCAGTTGTTCAGGGCCAGTCTCCCCTAGAGCAACTTAGGGTTAAGTGCCTTGCTCAAGGGCACAACGGTGGCAGCCGGGATTCGAACCCACAACTTTTCAGGCTACTTACACGCTAGCCAGGTTCCTTAACCACTACGCTACCACCACCCCTACATCATAAACACTGCCATGCACCTACACAGAGTCAAGTGGATCGGGATGATTTCACTGCCGTCTTCTGAATCAGTGCAAACTGCAAGCCATCACTGCTCTGACGGAATGAATTAGGAATATTTCCCAACGAACGACTCTACATCTGCCAGCATGTGGTCATGTCAGATTTTCTTGCGGTTTTCACTGGTTGCATCTGGCGGCTTCTGGTGATGCAACCCCTCAGACGTCTCCTCTGCAGGGCTATTTTCACCATCCTTATTAGTATTATTAGTCTTTGACAGCACAGAGATCCAGGGCTATAGCCTCAAATGCCCATGCCTGTTGGAGAGTAAGCCTTTAAACCCTCGACCGTTTGGAGGCTGACCCTTTAAACCCTTGGCTGTTTGGAGAGTAATGCTTTAAACTTTCAGATCCACAATACTGACAAGCAAACTAATGTTACATGCTAGTTGTATTCATTCATGGCCATCATATCTCTCTACTGGAAGTTAAAGGGGACATCTTAAGCAAAAATCACTTTTTTGTGTAATTTGGTTTTTCCATCTGGGTCCCTCACAACCACTTCAACAGTCCTGCCATGGGATTGGTTCAGAGGTGGTCGTGTGTTTTGTGGGCACCATGTTAATCAGATCGTCATTATTGTAAGTAAGATGAGACTTATCTGAGAACAATATCTGTATATATCATTACTTTTCGCAAACAAAATGCCGTGCTGTTTAGCATATGGTTGCAAGATCAGGAGACGGCAAACGCATGGATAATTTCCCGCGTGACCCTATAGAGAGGACATTATGGGAGCAGAGAGACAGGAGGAAGAAGGGAAGGCAAACAAATAGACAACTCCTTGCGTGAGGTGGGCCCAAGGACATTTCTCTCACGCACTTTGAGGAGAGGAAATATTGCTACACCTTATTATGCCATCTTCCAACTCACTTTTTAAAACCAAAATCAATTTCATTTGAACTTCATTTGAATCATCACAGCTGTTTTCAGAGCTAGCTGGCTCCACTGATCAGGCGATCATTATCTGATCCTAATCATTACTGGTCTGATCTTTACTGATCTTTTCGAAATGTCTAATGTGACATTTTTGTAACAGCATTTACATTTTAGCAAATAATGATGAACATAATAACATTTATAACACATACATGATGATAATAAATTCTCCCAATATACAGCTCTAGGCAACAGTGAAATATACTCACACATCTGCACTAATAGTGTGATTTGTTAGACACTGAGTGAAATATACTCACACATCTGCACTAATAGTGTGATTCGTTAGACACTGAGTGAAATATATTCACACATCTGCACTAAATAGTGTGTCGGGCCTCCTTCTGCATGAAATGCTGCATCAGTGTGGCGTGGCATGGAGTCTGCATGTGGGACTGCTGAGGTGTTCTGGAAGCCCGGTGGGCTTTAAAGCAGCTTTCAGCTCATCTGCACTGTTGGATTTTGTACCTGTGAGCGCCATGTTGACAATCTCACATAGATTCCCAATGGGTTGATTGCAGGCCAATCAAGCACAGTAATTCATGGTCATTAAACCAGGTATTGCTTCTTTTAGCAGTGTGGGCTGGTTCCAATTCCTGCAAGATGAAGATCAGCATCTTCATAAAGCTTTTCACTAGAAGGAAGCATTAGGGTGCTCTACACATTCCTGGTAGACACTGCGTTGACTTTGGACTTGATAAAACACCAGCTGATAAAGCAGCTTCAAGCATTTTAAGCAAATTGGAATTCTTGCCTCTCCATTCTTCCTCCAGACTCTGGGACTTTGATTTCTAGATCAAATGCTTTCAAGCATTTTCGGTGAAATGCCTTTGTCTGAAAAGAGGACTTTGGAGCACAAAGCAACAGAGCAGTTCTTTTAAAAAGCTTTTTGTTCCAAACTTTGGAGCACTTCATGCTTCCTTCTAGTAAAACTTTCTGGGGATGTTGACAGGGCCTGAGCCTGATCTTCTATCCATGCCCATGATGCCCTTTTAAAACTTGGTCATTTCGGCCATTTATGCAATAATATAGCCTGCCTGGAGCTTGTGTGTGTGTGTGTGTGTGTGTGTGTGTGTGTGTGAGAGAGAGCGAGCATGCATGCATGTATATTTGACTTAGAGGAAGACAACGCAGAGCATCATACTGGAATGCAAGCAATTTTGCAAAATAATTAAAATAATGACTAAAATAATGACTAAAATGATGATTAAAATAATGACTAAAATGATGATTAAAATAATGACCTCTGATGAATTTTGAATAATTACTAAAATAATGACCTTTGATGAATTTTGTGGAAAGTTATGGACAAATGGGCTGGGACTGCAGTGAAAGACATGGCAGATGGCTGGTTGTGGAAGGATGTCCCCTATGTATGATCTTAGGTGTCCCCTATGTATGATCTTAGGTGTCCCCTATGTATGATCTTAGGTGTCCCCTATGTATGATCTTAGGTGTCCCCTATGTATGATCTAAAGTGTCCCCTATGTATGATCTTAGGTGTCCCCTATGTATGATCTTAGGTGTCCCCTATGTATGATCTTAGGTGTC
This sequence comes from Tenualosa ilisha, assembly GCA_015244755.2. NCBI lineage: Eukaryota > Metazoa > Chordata > Actinopteri > Clupeiformes > Clupeidae > Tenualosa > Tenualosa ilisha. The sequence continues at coordinate 222,925 of PYXC01001938.1, read as the reverse complement.
CCCTATGTATGATCTAAAGTGTCCCCTATGTATGATCTTAAGTGTCCCCTATGCTGCCCTTCCCTATTTCTGATTGGCCAGTAGCCCTGTCATTAGTGTGGCTGAGAGCGGGCGCTGAGATATGTTTAGCAAATATCTGGGCAAGCACTATTTGTTTCTCCTGAGATCCGGCACGGTGCCTGAATACCATCAACCCTGCAGCAGCTAATCTGAATCCTCTGGCAGGACTTGGCACCTGCCCACACTGCAAGTCCAAGAGGAAGATGAGGGACAGGGGATCCAATAACGCAGATGAGCTGAGAGCCTCCATCAAGACACCCTGGACCTCCAGAACACCTCAGTAGTGCCACAGGTGGACTGTCTCCACACCACACCTCACCTCACTGATGAAGTAACGTGTGCAGAGAGGCCAGACCAAGCAGTGCAAACGCATGAACAGATTTTTCAGAAGAACAACATTTCTGTACTAAAAATCTATTTTTGTATGTGTCTTACAGAATATTCTAATATCTGAGATGATATCTGAATGTGGGGTGTTGTTTAGTGTTGTTTACTGTAGTTTAGTGTAGTTTAGTGTTGTTTACTGTAGTTTAGTGTAGTTTAGTGTTGCTTACTGTAGTTTAGTGTTGTTTAGTGTTGTTTGTTTAGTGTTGTTTAGCTGTAAGCCATTACTGGTCTTCATTTCCCTACTGGTAAATCAAGCACGCAGGAGAGATGGGATTGGTCCGTGTATACCATGGCAACCTGTTGCTATGCTCTCATTGGATCAACTGAAATGAGAACACTGCATTTCCTCATGCATATTAATGAGACTGGAATAGTCATGAATATTAATGAGACTGGAATAGTCATGAGAAACAGCCTGTTCTGAAGGGGCAGATGCAGGTTAGAATCCCAATCAGAGGGGCTTACAGCAAGCTGCTTCAGAGTTGTGGGTATGGAGCTCATAGGCCTGTGTTAACTTGTTGGAAAAAGTCCCCTTATGTCCCCTTTAAAGATGAGTTTATTGGCAATAGTCCTGTGTGTGTGTGTGTGTGTGTGTGTGTGTGTATACACACCACTCCGATCAGGTAGGGGCTCCCAGCGTCTCCAAGCAGGTGAGAAAGAACAATCTGGAAGGCCTCTGCAGTCGATCGCCGAGTCGGCACCACAACATACTGGACACAGCAAACAGCAAGAGCGAGAGAATGAGAGTGTGTGTGTGAGACAGAGTGTGTTTCAGTGAGTGAGTGAGTGTGTGAGTGAGTGCGTGCAAGAGTGTGTGTGTGTGTGTGAGTGAGTGTGTGAATGAGTGTGTGAGTCAGTGCGTGCGAGTGTGTGTGTGAGTGTGTGTGTAAAATACATGTATATATATGTATATATATATATATATGTTTCAGTGAGTCAGCAGGGGGCAAGTTAGGGTAAATATATATATATATGTGTGTGTGTGTGTGTGTGCATGTGTGCGTGTGTGTTTCAAGTGAGTAGGGGGCAAATAAATATATATATATGTATGTGTGTGTGTGTGTGTGTGTGTGTGTTTCAAGTAAGTAGGGGGCAAATAAATATATATATGTGTGTGTGTGTGTGTGTGTGTGTGTGTGTGTGTGTGTGTGTGTGTGTGTTTCAAGTAAGTAGGGGCAAATAAATATATATGTGTGTGTGTGTGTGTTTGACTAACCAGTAGGATATCAGCTACAATGGCCCAGTTCATAGATAAGAAGGTCTCTCCAAGGAAGATGAACACCTATGGAATATTACAAACATACATCAGTAACATTCGTGCGTGTGTGTGTGTGTGTGTGTGTGTGTGTGTGTGTGTGAGTTCATGTGTGTGCGTAATACCAGAGAGATGAACACCTGCGGAATGTCACAAAAACACATCAACACCAAAGAGTGAGTGCGTGCGTGCGTGTGTGTGTGTGTATAAGGTTTATTTATTAGGAAGGATTAAACAGATGTAGGCAAATCTTCTCCTCTTCACACAAACACACAGAACCTGTTCTCCTCTTCACACAAACACACAGAACCTGTTCTCCTCTTCACACAAACACATAGAACCTGTTCTCCTCATTACACAAACACAACACACAGAACCTGTTCTCCTCTTCACACAAACACACAGAACCTGTTCTCCTCTTCACACAAACACAACACACAGAACCTGTTCTCCTCTTCACACAAACACACAGAACCTGTTCTCCTCTTCACACAAACACAACACACAGAACCTGTTCTCCTCTTCACACAATCACACAGAACCTGTTCTCCTCTTCACACAAACACAACACATAGAACCTGTTCTCTTTACACAAACACAACACATAGAACCTGTTCTTCTCTTCACACAAACACATAGAACCTGTTCTCCTCTTTACACCACAACACACAGACCCTGTTCTCCTCTTCACACCACAACACATAGAACCTGTACTCTTCACACAAACACAACACATAGAACCCGTTCTCCTCTTCACACCACAACACATAGAACCTGTTCTCCTCTTTACACCACAACACACAGAACCTGTTCTCCTCTTTACACCAAGACACACAGAACCTGTTCTCCTCTTCACACAAACACATAGAACCTGTTCTCCTCTTCACACAAACACAACACATAGAACCTGTTCTCTTTACACAAACACAACACATAGAACCTGTTCTTCTCTTCACACAAACACATAGAACCTGTTCTCCTCTTTACACCACAACACACAGAACCTGTTCTTCTCTTCACACAAACACATAGAACCTGTTCTCCTCTTTACACCACAACACATACAACCTGTTCTCTTCACACAAACACAACACATAGAACCTGTTCTCCTCTTCACACCCCAACACATAGAACCTGTACTCTTCACACAAACACAACACATAGAACCCGTTCTCCTCTTCACACCACAACACATAGAACCTGTTCTCCTCTTTACACCACAA
>PYXC01001938.1:207500-210000 GCA_015244755.2 Tenualosa ilisha | reverse complement strand
ATAACTTAGGCATAACTTACAATAACTACTTGCACTTAGAGAATTGATCTATACAGTGCCCCCCTCCCCCCGGTGTTGCTTTGCATTTGCAACCCTGAGGTGAACTTTTCCCTGTTGGGGGCGCCAATGTGCCAACTGCCCACACAGTGATATGATAGATATTCAGAGATAGTTTTATTATGACCGCCGCTAGCGAAGCTAGCGAAAGCGGTCATATTGGTGTTGCTGCACGTTTTTTCCCTTTTTTTTTCTTTTTTTTTCACCGATTTTCCGTCAACGATTCCCGGGACACTGAAACTCAGGGGGAGATGAATGTTTGTAGGCATGTAGCCCTAGAAGTTTGTGAGCGAATATGAGCTTTTGGCCCCCAAGGCCCCCCCCCCCCCCCCCACTGTGCCAGTGTCCGTCAAAGAGGGGAGACCGGCAAAAGTTTTCGCTGAATAACTCGATGAACCTTTCACCCAACAACACGAAATTTTTGTAATATGTCGGTGTTACAGAGACGTATCGACCCAGCCCATAAACACTCACTTGAAGCATAGCGCCACCTACTGATATGGGTAAATGCAAAAATTGGGATTTTAAGTTGGCAATATCTTGGACCGAGAAGCTGGGAACTGCGCAAAATATCTCATGCACGATCACCCTAAAGACTTCTAAAACCACAGCACAAGCCATGAAATTTGGACCATAGGGGGCGCTGTAATTGTAGAAAATGTCATTTTGCCTATTATCTAGAGAATGCTAATGTTTACAACATTTTTTTTTTATTGTGAAATCTATTGAACCTCACGCATGGAAAACACTGGTCGACGCCCACTTCCAACGAAAACAATTTACATGAAATTTGAACATTGCGAAAACGAATCTGAACGAACTCGTCATAGGCCGTTAATGTGAATCTCACCAAATTTGGTATACGTCATCTACAGACAATGCTGACAAAAAGTTATCAAAGGATTTATCTTGAGATAAATTGTTTCGAAGTTACACGTCAATGAACATTTAACAAGTAGCTTAAAATTCTTTAAAAGTACATATCTTGGCTTTTAATTGCTCAAATTTGGTCAAACTTGGCATGCCATCTCTAAACAGCTTTTTTGTCATGTGTACTAAATTTTGTGACATTTCGTCATAGGGGGCGCTGTTTATCGCCGAAGCTAGGTGTCAAAAAACAGTTTTTGTTAAATAACTCGTTAACATTTTTGCCCATGATAACGATTTTGTGTTAGTATGTTGGTGTTACAGAGACGTATCGACCCAGCCCATAAACGCTCACGTGAAGCATAGCGCCACCTAATCATAAGGGTAAATGCAAAAATTGGGATTTTGAGTTGCCAATATCTTGGACCGAGAAGGTGGGAACTGCACGAAATATGTCATGTACGATCACCACAAAGACCTCTGAAACCACAGCACATGCCATAAAATTTGGTCCATAGGGGGCGCTGTAATTGTAGAAAATGTCATTTTGCCTATTATCTAGAGAATGCTAATGTTTACAACATTTTTTTTTTTATCGTGCAATCTATCGAACCTCACGCATGGAAAACACTGGTCGACGCCCACTTCCAACGAAAACAATTTACATGAAATTTGAACATTGCGAAAACGAATCTGAACGAACTCGTCATAGGCCGTTAATGTGAATCTCACCAAATTTGGTATACGTCATCTACAGACAATGCTGACAAAAAGTTATCAAAGGATTTATCTTGAGATAAATTGTTTCGAAGTTACACGTCAATGAACATTTAACACGTAGCTTAAAATTTTTTAAAAGTACATATCTTGGCTTTTAATTGCTCAAATTTGGTCAAACTTGGCATGCCATCTCTAAACAGCTTTTTTGTCATGTGTACTAAATTTTGTGACATTTCGTCATAGGGGGCGCTGTTTATCGCCGAAGCTAGGTGTCAAAAAACTGTTTTTGTTAAATAACTCGTTAACATTTTTGCCCAAGATAACGATTTTGTGTTAGTATGTTGGTGTTACAGAGACGTATCAACCCAGCCCATAAACGCTCACGTGAAGCATAGCGCCACCTAGTGATAAGGGTAAATGCAAAAATTGGGATTTTGAGTTGCCAATATCTTGGACCGAGAAGGTGGGAACTGCACGAAATATGTCATGTACGATCACCACAAAGACCTCTGAAACCACAGCACATGCCATAAAATTTGGACCATAGGGGGCGCTGTAATTGTAGAAAATGTCATTTTGCCTATTATCTAGAGAATGCTAATGTTTACAACATTTTTTTTTTTATCGTGAAATCTATTGAACCTCACGCATGGAAAACACTGGTCGACGCCCACTTCCAACGAAAACAATTTACATGAAATTTGAACATTGCGAAAATGAATCTGAACGAACCCGTCATAGGCCGTTAATGAGAATCTCACCAAATTTGGTATACGTCATCTGCAGACAATGCTGACAAAAAGTTATCAAAGGATTTATCTTGAGATAAATTGTTTTGAAGTTACACGTCAATGAA
>PYXC01001938.1:200000-202500 GCA_015244755.2 Tenualosa ilisha | reverse complement strand
ATAGTTTAAGCTTATTCTGTCAGTAGCTCTGGATACCGCTTCCACTGTTACCTTGTGAACCATCAGGCTGGAAGGACAGAGGCTGAATCTTAAAACTGCTGTCCACCTAAAAAAGACCGCGAATAACAAGGTTAGTCGGAATCTACTTTCACCCCGCATCCAGGGAAACTGTGCTGCATTGGCGCAGTAACTCACCTTTTTGGAGTAGATCTGAACGGTTGAAATCACCGAAGGCTCCAGGATGCGCCTCCGTTTGGGTCGGGGTTTCGCGGACACGCGCCTCTCCTCATCGCTGTCACTGCCCGAGATCTACGGCACAAAACCCGGTTAACGTTTCTCACACCCCGACAGGCTCTACTGTCTGTTGTCAACGTGTATTTCTGTAAAGCGTGGTGTTCTCTTCATCTCTTCGCCACTACCTTTGCTAACACAGCGATAAACTGATAAACTAAGACAGTGCTATTCTCAGAACTATTTCTCATGTCTTTCTTAATGCTCATTTCTTCAACACTTGTTCAGATAAATTACAGCTCCACTCCACTTCACCCGCTGCTGTTTTTTTACGTGTCCGTCCATGACCATTTGTCGCATAGTTCTCCACCGATCGTCAACTCCTCTGATGTCTGTGCTGATAAACCCAAGCTAAGCGCCCCCGGGCGGAACTGCTGTGTCGGATGATTAGTCGGTTCTGATGAGAAGTTGAGCCCAAACTCACCGCTGCTGCCATTTTCTTCGAGGGACACTGCGCGCTGTTTTGTGACGTAGCCTGGTCGGGAACAGGATCAGCCAATCAGAGAGCGGGACACAGTGACACCCGCACGCACGGGCACCCCCACGCTCAGCTTTGCAAGCTCGCTCACGGACGGATTCCCCACATCTGTCCCATCCGTTTCCTTATCTATGGGTCGTACGAACCCTCCAAATAATGAGCAGATCCAGATTGTTATTACAGGCTTTCACTACTGCCACCCATAGGCACCTGCAAAACTTGGCCGCGCCATTAAAACTAGAAGAAATATTTTCAAGCAGTACGCTGCAAAGTGCGAAGAGAAGAGCTGTTTTGAGTGTTATATTCTTCATACCTGTTACTCTTCTCCGAAAGGTGGAGGGAAATCAAAAACAGACGGCTGAAAACTAATGCTCAAATCAAGACACCACTAGCCCATCACTAATGCTAATAGTCAGTCAGCAGATTACAGAAAGTCCCCCGTTAGGACAACTACAAGTAAAGATTGGCCTGTTAAACAGACTCTGGAGACCTCTGTAACACAAAACAGATTTTTTATTGTGCAAAAACACATTCCTAAAAGAGACAAGGGTATCACAACGCACATACAGCGGGAAACAGGACAATGGACAACACACATGAGAAACGGGAGGTGTGTGTGTGAAGGAGAGGGACTGAATCAGGATGGCAAAGGTGTGTGTGTGTGTGTGAGAGAGAGAATCAGGACATTGAAAGACTCAGTTCAGCTCCAACAGACTCAACTCCAGCAGGGCCTTCACTCTTTTCTTCCATCTACTCTCCTCCCTTTCTTTCCCCACTCCCTCTCCCCTCTCCTCCATCTCTTCTCCTCCCTTTCTTCCCCCACTCCATCTCTCCTCTCCTCCCTTATTTCTTCTTGTTCTCTTTACAGGCCACCACGTATCTCTGGGCCACGTTCAGGGGCGGAGAGTAGCCATCAGCATATGATGTGTCTTCAAACAGCACAGAGTAATCGTCCTGGGGCTAGACACACACACACACATGCACAAACACATGCACGCACAAACACACACATGCACACACACACACACACATTCACAGGTTAATTGGGGAAATTCAACAGAAATGAAGAACGTAAACCCTGTGATATAGTGTGTGTGTGTGTGTGTGTTTTACCCTGTGTGGTGGTGTGTGTATGAGAGCCCTGTAGAAGCAGGTGGTCTGTGGGTAGAGAGCAAGCACAAGCTGGTCTTTGCTGAAAAGGGCTTCGGGATCCGTCTCAGGATTTGCCTTCCACTGTGGCAGAGGAATGATGCGCCGCCGGCTTAGAGTGTGCCTCCTACACACACACACACACACACACACACACACACACACACACACACACACACACACACACACCGCGCACGCACGCACGCACACACGCACGCACACACGCACGCACACACGCACGCACACACGCACACAAACACGCACGCACACACGCACACGCACAAAAACACACACACGCACACACAAGCATGCAAATACAAATGCACACACATGTTAGCAAAAGTAAAATGTGTTGTTGGGTATTGAATGTGTGTGTGTGTGTGTGTGTGTGTGTGTGTGTGTGTGTGTGTGTGTGTGTGTGGAAGAACACTCACTCTTTCCCCTCCTCATCAATATCATCCACCTCATACCTGAAAACAGCACAGACAAACCATCAGCACATGAACCCAATCCAGCATGAGCACACACACATATTCGAGTCTCTGTGCTGTCCATGCGTTGTGATTGGCTGAGAGTCTCTGT
>PYXC01001938.1:195000-197500 GCA_015244755.2 Tenualosa ilisha | reverse complement strand
TGAATGTGTGTGTGTGCTGAATGTGTGGTGGGCGAGTGTGTGTGTGTGTGTGGACTCACTCTTGTTCTCTGTCTGCATTCTCTCATGTGTTTTCTGAATGTTGAGCAGGTTGTGTTCACTGCGGGACCTTTCCTCCTAATGCCAAACGTAAACAACATTGAGACACAGCAGTAAGGAACAGCATCAGTCATAACACACCGTATTATTTAAGCACGCACACACACACACACACACACACACACACACACACACACACACACACACACACATTTTACAGACACACACAGCAATTTAACATCTAAGTACATACACACAAATGTGTTTAAACACACACAACACTGTATTCAAACGTATAACAGCAATTGCTATGATAGTCTAATAGTAATCAACCTGATCACTGTGAACTAACGTTAGAATATTTGCAAGCGGGAGCAATAACTTTTTCCATCAAGAAATAAACCCACAGACATGGATATCAGCCAGTGTCAATTGGCCTATTACTGACAAACCAGTATTCATTTGCAAAAGATTTCTCCACCCTTCGGAAAAGTCCTGACTGTGTGTGTGAGAGAAAGAGAGGGGGGGGGAGGAGAGAGAAAGAGAGAGAGAGAGTTGTACGTTCACCTGCGTTTGCTTGATTTGTTGGTGGAGTTCCGTCAGAAGCTCTGCGATCTTCGTGTCTGCCGATACCAAAGCCATCTGGGCTGCCGTGAAAAACACACATTCCCAGTTAGCAGACACACACAGCAACGTGCAGAGGAGCCAGTTGGCTAACGTGGACGGTATTGAGTCTGTCGCGTCTAGATGAATGCACAAGCACGTCGTCTCAAGTCATAACATCAACTCTGGGGTTCATTTGAAATCTCAGTCGCATGCAAACGCATTCAAGCATGAAACAAGTTGTTTTGAAGCTTAAACACTCAAACTAAATTTTCTCTGACCTAGCTAACAATTGTTGTATTAAGGAGGCGGTAACTAGCATGCTACCTAACAGCAAAACTGTATGATTTCTTCGCATTGTGTTCATGTGCAGTTAACTAAAGTGGCTCTGTAATATGAAACGTTGCTTACGTTTACTGCTCAATACTAGGATGAGAAATTTCTCATTCAATTTTCAAGACGTCTACAATAATCGCTAGCTCATGAACCAAATTCTCTGGCTAACTATTTAGCCAGCTAGCACAGAGGTCTACGTACGAGTGTTGGGAAAGGACAATTAGAACGACCAAACGCAAGAACGACTTCCCCAAAACGCCTGTAGATGGCGTCCATTTGTTTTATAGGGAGGGAAAGTAATCTGTCATCGCCCCCTGCTGGAGACGCTCCAACCTCTATGGGGAAATGAGTGGGATTTTTTTTAATCAAAAAATTACATTCCGGTTCACATTCCGAAGTTGATGCAGTGGCTTCCATATAATATGTATGTCTGGCAACTCTACTGACTCTTGTTACTAACTTGTCTTGTTAGAACTTCATTTTCTGTTCTAATGCACATTAAGTTACCTCTCCACTTGTGGGATTATAACCTCCGTGTTACAGCAATTGGTGTTGAGGTACTACTCACAGAAAAAAAATGGTTAGTGTGTGCTATATATCCAGAGCCATGGTCCAAGCTAATCATGCCAATAACAAGGGAACATGCTAATCGTGTAGCTCATGTTTGACAGGATTGCACGATTTCGAATTTCTTAAAAGAAGGCAAAACTGACATCACCTGACATGTTCACATTTAGTAGGTCCTCCCAATATATAAAATGAAAAACATTTTTGATGTACAAGTCCAATGTCATATCTTGGGATTTTCAATAGGATAGGAACGTTACCGCTAAGATCGCTGTGGGGTATTAATATACTATACTATACTCTATTATACTCTACTATACTATACTATACTATACTATACTATACTATACTATACTCTACTCTACTCTATTCTACTATACTATACTATACTATACTCTACTATACTATACTATACTATACTATACTATACTATATGTCTGGCCACTGCTACACTGTCCAGCCATAATTCCTGATAGCCACCTATAGACTGACTACCATGTCATGTAAAGTGGGATAATACTCTATTATGAACTATTATGAACCTTATGACCCCTGGCAGTTGGGTCGGCCCCTTGAGTCGTGGATCTGCCCAAGGTTTCTTCCTAGACTAACTAAACATAAGGGAGTTTTTCCTGCCCCTGTTGCTCTTGGGTGCTCGTTCTGTGAAGCACCACGACGAGACAATACTATTGTAAAAGGCGCTGTAGAAATAAAACTGAATTGAATTGAATATTAAAACAGCGGCACAAAGGAACAGCAGGCTATGGCCTATAGGCTACTTCTAAGAGTATTTCTTTGTCACATGCAAAGAGACACTAGGTGTAAGGGATGCAGTGAAATTCCTTGAAATGCGGACTGATGTGTGAAACAAGCAGGGCAGACAGACTGCAGGCGCATGTCTCCTGTGGAACACACGAGCAGGAAGTTTGAACTTTCA
>PYXC01001938.1:190000-192500 GCA_015244755.2 Tenualosa ilisha | reverse complement strand
AAGGGAAAGGACACACAAAAGTTCAGATTAAAATCATGTCACAAATGAGTTCACACATCAACACTTCACAAATCTGGCTGGTCTCAGATCAGTGTTGTTGTAGTGTGTGTATGAGAGCGAAACAGAGAGAGAATGTGTGTGTGTGTGTGTGAGTACTGGACGTTGAGCAGTTTCTTTCATCAAACACAGTAAAACTTCTGGACGCTGTGAAGATGAAGGGCGAACGGAGTCCATAAGATTCAAATCAACCATCAACGCCTCGACGGCTCCGTGTTGTAGCAGAGTCTCATCTCTGTCTCAACACGGAGCAATTTCCGTCTGACTCGGACCTGGATAGCAGCCTACAAAAAAGGACAAATGAAGCAACACAGTGTTGTGACTTCTGTGCTCTCAGCCCCAGGAATTATTTTAGACTATGACGCTGGCCTAAATTATAGGGCAAACACTGGAATAGATCAGCACATAAACTAAGGTTGTGTTTGTGTAGGGAGGGACGTTGGTGAAACATTTACCAAAATCTGATGCAACTTGCGCGGCCAGCGGTGACTCACGGACACGCGGGGAGGAGCGAGCTCACGAGCGCATAAAACCCGAGCCTCACGCGCTGTAAACATCAGCACGGCGCGAGGACAAACAACTCCATAACGGCCTTTTGTGAAGGAAAAAACGTATTTGTTACCTTTGTAATAGCAGGCTGAGCTCTTTGCTTGCCTTAGACGTTTGAAAACTCTTTTTCAGAAGTTTTGTTCAGTTTTGGATCACTCAGGATGAGCTTCGTGGAGGCGAAGAAAATTGAGCCAACCACTTTCGAGGAGCAATACTATGATGAGTATGAGTACTACAATCTGACTGACCGCTACACAGGTGAGAGTCTCCCCTTGTGTGTGTGTGTGTGTGTGTGTGTGTGTGTGTGTGTTTGCATGGCGTCGTAGACTGTGCTCTTGTTTGCGCTGTCTTGGTGCTGTCTGTAATCTGATGCCTGCAGCGCAGTGTGTGTGCGTGTGTTTTTGCGGCCGCCAGAGTGACGTGTTTTTTGCCGTGATGTCTGTAGGAGGCGCCAGTCGCAAGGGTCGCACCAAGAAGGAGGCGAGCGACAACACCAACCGCCAGAACCCCGCAGGCCACGAGCGAAAGATCACCGAGAAGCTGCAGAACGCGGAGAAAAAAGCCAAGGAGTGAAGCGCGAGGTGCGTGCGTGCGTGCGGACGTGTGTGTGTAATACGGAGTCAGGTAGTAATAGACGCCTGAGGGTTATATCTGTGTTGGTTCTATGTTGTGTATTTGTTATACCTCTCCGACCTCAAAGTCCACGCAGCAGCAGGGAGATCTCGGAAAGCAAACAAAATGAAGTTCCGTAGAATGCGCCGCCATGATGCCTCTGGCCACACTGTGCCAATTCAGTTCGGTCATATCTTACGTATTGAGCTGCATTTGTGTTGTTGGACTAACTTATTTGGAACATTCAAACTTCACAAAGTCCAGCTGCCCCTTGCAGAGTGTTTGACAGTAAAAAAGAAACACTGAAAAACGGCTGTTCTCATGTGAGCGACTAACTGCTGTTCCTCCCCAGGCAGACGCGACTGGACGGCTTACTCTGGTAACTGACCAATGACGGCCTTGGCATCTGAGAGGGTGAATCTCCATGGCAACGAGGGCCTCGCCGCGTGCGTGTGTGTGACCTTGTGCCCTTTCTTGCACTGAGCGGTGTGTGTGTGAAGGTGCAGTGTGTGTCGCACAGCTCCTGGTGAGATGAGCCCCACCTGTTCAGAAGGGGTTTCACCTGGACAGGCGTGTCGCCCCCCCCATACACCTGTATGGGGGCGGGGCGGGGCGGGGCGGGGCGGGGCACGTGTGCTGGTGGAGGGAAGTGGCTTCATTAAGTGTTCACATTAGGAATGTTCTGGAATTTGTGGGGGTGAAATGGATGACTGGAAATCTCTGTCATGTAAGAAAAAGGTTTCATTACTGTCTCAATAAAGACATTTGTTTAACACAAACCTGTGGTCTATTGTGTCACATAGACATATCCCCACTTAATCCACATAGACATACACATGTAGCCCAGATTCATAGACATATCCCCACTTAATCCACATAGACATACACATGTAGCCCAGACATACACATGTAGCCCAGATTCCTCGGCTCCAGCCCAGGCTCAAACTCTTTCCTCCCTTCACTTAGAAATATTCCAAGTCCAATTCTCATATTTGTCTGTTTACTTGGAACTTTTATAGCAAGATTATAAAAAGAAAAAGTGTAATATAAATCCATGAAATATTTCAAGATTTCCAGGGTGTAGCGAGGAGGAGGAGGAGGAGGAGGTCAAAAAATTCCTGTTTTACGTTTTCTTATTTTCCTTCCCTACTCCTCCCCCACATATCAAAATAAAAGCGCCACATGTGCAGTGAGATCATGTGACATCTCACTGCCTTTAAACCTTCAGATGGATCAAATGAATTTGACCAGTTTTAATCATTACATTTGAAATCATATTTGA
>PYXC01001938.1:182500-185000 GCA_015244755.2 Tenualosa ilisha | reverse complement strand
TAGGGGAGTGTGTGTTGGCGAGTGTGTGTAGGGAGGGTGTGTAAGAGTGTGTGTAGGGGAGTGTGTGTATGGGAGTGTGTGTAGGGGAGTGTGTGTTGGCGAGTGTGTGTAGGGGAGGGTGTGTAGAGTGTGTGTAGGGGAGTGTGTGTATGGGAGTGTGTGTAGGGGAGTGTGTGTTGGCGAGTGTGTGTAGGGGAGGGTGTGTAAGAGTGTGTGTAGGGGAGTGTGTGTATGGGAGTGTGTGTAGGGGAATGTGTGTTGGCGAGTGTGTGTAGGGGAGTGTGTGTAGGGAAGTGTGTGTATGGGAGTGTGTGTATGAGTGTGTGTAGGGGAGTGTGTGTATGGGAATGTGTGTAGGGGAGTGTGTGTATGGGAGTGTGTGCTGGTGTATGAGTGTGTGTAGGGAAGTGTGTGTATGGGAGTGTGTGCTGGTGTATGAGTGTGTGTAGGGGAGTGTGTGTATGGGAATGTGTGTAGGGGAGTGTGTGTATGGGAGTGTGTGCTGGTGTATGAGTGTGTGTAGGGAAGTGTGTGTATGGGAGTGTGTGCTGGTGTATGAGTGTGTGTAGGGAAGTGTGTGTATGGGAGTGTGTGCTGGTGTATGAGTGTGTGTAGGGAAGTGTGTGTATGGGAGTGTGTGTAGGGGAGTGTGTGTATGGGAATGTGTGTAGGGGAGTGTGTGTATGGGAGTGTGTGTAGGGGAGTGTGTGTATGGGAGTGTGTGTAGGGGAGTGTGTGTATGGGAATGTGTGTAGGGGAGTGTGTGTATGGGAGTGTGTGCTGGTGTATGAGTGTGAATGGGTGTATGTGCTGGTGTATGAGTGTGTGTATGGGAGTGTGTGTCTGGAAGTGTGTGCTGGTGTATGAGTGTGTGTAGGGGAGTGTGTGTATGGGAGTGTGTGCATGTATGAGTGTGTGTATGGGAGTGTGTGCTGGTGTATGAGTGTGTGTAGGGGAGTGTGTGTATGGGAGTGTGTGCATGTATGAGTGTGTGTATGGGAGTGTGTGCTGGTGTATGAGTGTGTGTAGGGGAGTGTGTGTATGGGAGTGTGTGCATGTATGAGTGTGTGTAGGGGAGTGTGTGTATGGGAATGTGTGTAGGGGAGTGTGTGTATGGGAGTGTGTGCTGGTGTATGAGTGTGAATGGGTGTATGTGCTGGTGTATGAGTGTGTGTATGGGAGTGTGTGTCTGGAAGTGTGTGCTGGTGTATGAGTGTGTGTAGGGGAGTGTGTGCATGTATGAGTGTGTGTATGGGAGTGTGTGCTGGTGTATGAGTGTGTGTAGGGGAGTGTGTGTATGGGAGTGTGTGCATGTATGAGTGTGTGTATGGGAGTGTGTGCTGGTGTATGAGTGTGTGTAGGGGAGTGTGTGTATGGGAGTGTGTGCATGTATGAGTGTGTGTATGGGTGTGTGTGCTGGTGTATGAGTGTGTGTAGGAGTGTGTGTATGGGAGTGTGTGCATGTATGAGTGTGTGTAGGGGAGTGTGTGTATGGGAGTGTGTGCATGTATGAGTGTGTGTATGGGAGTGTGTGCTGTGAGTGTGTATGAGTGTGTGTAGGGAGTGTGTGTGTATGGGAGTGTGTGCTATGTATGAGTGTGTGTATGGGAGTGTGTGCTGGTGTATGAGTGTGTGTAGGGAGTGTGTGCTGGTGTATGATGTGTGTATGGGAGTGTGTGCTGGTGTATGAGTGTGTGTAGGGGAGTGTGTGCATGGGAGTGTGTGTATGGGAGTGTGTGCTGGTGTATGAGTGTGTGTAGGGGAGTGTGTGTATGGGAGTGTGTGCTGGTGTATGAGTGTGTGTAGGGGAGTGTGTGTATGGGAGTGTGTGCATGTATGAGTGTGTGTATGGGAGTGTGTGCTGGTGTATGAGTGTGTGTAGGGGAGTGTGTGCTGGTGTATGAGTGTGTGTAGGGGAGTGTGTGTATGGGAGTGTGTGCATGTATGAGTGTGTGTATGGGAGTGTGTGCTGGTGTATGAGTGTGTGTATGGGAGTGTGTGCTGGTGTATGAGTGTGTGTAGGGGAGTGTGTGCATGGGAGTGTGTGTATGGGAGTGTGTGCTGGTGTATGAGTGTGTGTAGGGAAGTGTGTGCTGGTGTATGAGTGTGTGTATGGGAGTGTGTGCTGGTGTATGAGTGTGTGTATGGAAGGGTGTGTGTGTGTGTGTCATCTTCTCCTCTTTCTGCCATAATAACATTGTTCTCCAATTGGCCTTAGTGGCCTTAATTACTGCTGAGAAAAAACGTTTAGCCATAACACACACACACACACACACACACACACAGAGACACACACACACACACACACACACACACACACACACAATCTGTCTGTCCATCCTGCTCTTGCTGCCTGATTCAGATCTCTCCTGATTTGTTGGCCTTTGGGTGGGGGGTGGGGTTAAGGATGTGTGCGGTCGTCATGGTGACAGATCAACATCCATGAAGAATATGTTTTGTGGCAAGCTCATTACCATGGCGACAGGGTGATAAAAGGAAC
>PYXC01001938.1:157500-160000 GCA_015244755.2 Tenualosa ilisha | reverse complement strand
TAAGGTTACGTTGAACCTTTGGGTGGTTTCATAGTTTACAGAGCATTCAAGTAACGTTATCGGTGTTCACAACGTGACAGTTTCTCATCATTGATTACCATTTACAATGTTTTCTGTTACATCTGATGCTTTCCCAGAAATAAATACTTTTCTGACAATGTGCTATCTATTCCTATTAGTTGGTGGTGGTGGGGGTAGTGTGGGGGTGGCGGGGGTGGGGGTAGTGTGGAGGTGGTGGGGGTAGTGTGGAGGTGGTGGTGGTGTGGTGGGGTTAGTGTGGAGGTGGTGGAGGTGGTGGTGGTGTGGTGGTGGTGGAGGTGGTGGTGGTGGTGGGGGTGGGGGTAGTGTGGAGGTGGTGGTGGTGGGGATAGTGTGGTGATGGTGGGGGTAGTGTGGAGGTGGTGGTGGTGTGGTGGGGGTAGTGTGGAGGTGGTGGTGGTGGGGGTAGTGTGGTGATGGGGGGGGTAGTGTGGAGGTGGAGGTGGTGGTGATGGTGGTGGAGGTGATGGGGTTAGTGTGGAGGTGGTGGTGATGGTGGTGGTGTGGTGGGGGTAGTGTGGAGGTGGTGGTGATGGGGTTAGTGTGGAGGTGGTGGTGATGGTGGTGGAGGTGATGGGGTTAGTGTGGAGGTGGTGGTGATGGTGGTGGTGTGGTGGGGGTAGTGTGGAGGTGGAGGTGGTGGTGATGGTGGTGGAGGTGATGGGGTTAGTGTGGAGGTGGTGGTGATGGTGGTGGTGTGGTGGGGGTAGTGTGGAGGTGGTGGTGATGGGGTTAGTGTGGAGGTGGTGGTGATGGTGGTGGAGGTGATGGGGTTAGTGTGGAGGTGGTGGTGATGGTGGTGGTGTGGTGGGGGTAGTGTGGAGGTGGTGGTGATGGGGTTAGTGTGGAGGTGGTGGTGATGGTGGTGGAGGTGATGGGGTTAGTGTGGAGGTGGTGGTGATGGTGGTGGAGGTGATGGGGTTAGTGTGGAGGTGGTGGTGATGGTGGTGGTGTGGTGGGGGTAGTGTGGAGGTGGTGGTGATGGTGGTGGAGGTGATGGGGTTAGTGTGGAGGTGGTGGTGATGGTGGTGGAGGTGATGGGGGTAGTGTGGAGGTGGTGGTGATGGGGTTAGTGTGGAGGTGGTGGTGATGGTGGTGGAGGTGATGGGGTTAGTGTGGAGGTGGTGGTGATGGTGGTGGGTGGTGGGGTTAGTGTGGAGGTGGTGGTGATGGTGGTGGTGTGGTGGGGGTAGTGTGGAGGTGGTGGTGATGGGGTTAGTGTGGAGGTGGTGGTGATGGTGGTGGAGGTGATGGGGTTAGTGTGGAGGTGGTGGTGATGGTGGTGGTGTGGTGGGGGTAGTGTGGAGGTGGTGGGGGTGGGATCGTAGGGCTTTGCCAGTAGCTCCAGCCAACCCAGTTGGGCTCAGACTGTTTTGAACTGCTCTACTCTCTCTTGATGGCAGTAGAGTTATGGCCTGTTAACAGACTCTGCCAGATTCAAGTACAAGCCAAGCGTATGTTGCAGGCCTCCTGGCGCTGACATGTCATCCTACTGGGCGCTGTGTTACTCGCTACCGCCACCACATGGCAGAAAATGTTGTAATTAGCCTGTCCACCCCTAAGCTAGTCATTTAGCATGCTAGTTTGGCTTGATATCTCAGCAGCATAGTGGATGGTCATCATTTTTGTGTCATGACTGCACTTATATCTTTACATTCTCTTGCTGGATTTAGGTCATTTTGGGGTATTTTAAACTTAAAATTATACACATGTGCATTATCGCCACCCTGTGGACTGGAGAACAACTCAGTAGAGAATATCCAATAAATCATCATTGTTTCTGTGTCATTTCCAGCACTGGACCAGTGTATGGTCAGAGTTGACTGGCGCTGGACCAGTGTATGGTCAGAGTCGACTGGCGCTGGATCAGTGTATGGTCAGAGTCGACTGGCGCTGGATCAGCGTATGGTCAGAGTCGACTGGCGCTGGATCAGTGTATGGTCAGAGTCGACTGGCGCTGGATCAGCGTATGGTCAGAGTCGACTGGCGCTGGATCAGCGTATGGTCAGAGTCGACTGGCGCTGGATCAGCGTATGGTCAGAGTCGACTGGCGCTGGATCAGCGTATGGTCAGAGTCGACTGGCGCTGGACCAGTGTATGGTCAGACTCGACTGGCGCTGGATCAGCGTATGGTCAGAGTCGACTGGCGCTGGATCAGCGTATGGTCAGAGTCGACTGGCGCTGGATCAGCGTATGGTCAGAGTCGACTGGCGCTGGATCAGCGTATGGTCAGAGTCGACTGGCGCTGGATCAGCGTATGGTCAGAGTCGACTGGCGCTGGTACCGAGGCCCAATGTTCAATGTGGCATTTATCACCAATTGGCTGAGTTTACTAGCCTAGCCTCGACCACTGAAATGCATGGGGGCGGGGCTTAGTCACTCTCTCAGGTATTTATATTCCCTCCATACCTAGAGGGGGCCGGGGTTAGCCTACCTGAGCCCACCCGCTGGCCAATCAGGC
>PYXC01001938.1:145000-147500 GCA_015244755.2 Tenualosa ilisha | reverse complement strand
TCCACACTACACTACACTACTCTACTACTACTCTACTCAAGTTAGTCATAGCTTTACTATTTCACTATTACACTACACTACTCTACTCTACACTACTCTACTCTACTCTACTCTACTCTAGTTAGTCATAGCTTTACTATTTCAAATGGACTATTTACAAAACAATAAAACACAATCAAACTCTCTTTCCTGAGGCTGGATTTGAAGCCATGACTCTCTGCGCTGTGCACCCCCCCATCAGTCGGATTCCAGTAGGAGAGGTTAGCAACGGCCTTTCATTTATGTGGGTTGCTAAGAAACACTGATTCAGTCGTTTCTGTCAGTGTTGCAATCCATTATTAACAAACGAAATATGCATTCACTGGATTCACTAGAACTAGCCTCCACCCCACCACCACCACCTTTGCTCTCCATCTTAAGACAAGCACTTCTTACAAATACGTGCAGTGAACTGTCAATCATCAGTATTTACGAATGAAATTCAGGGAGGCACCTGGGGTGGCCAATCAGATTCCAGGGGAGTGCATGCATATAATAATATTAATAATAATTAAACTTTACTCCACTCTACACTACACTACTCTACTCTACTCTACACTACACTACTCTACTCCACTCTACACTACACTACTCTACTCCACACTACTCTACACTACACTACTCTACTCTACTCTACTCCACTCTACACTACACTACTCTACTCCATACTACTCTACTCTATACTACACTACACTACTCCACACTACTCTGCACTACTCTACACTACTCTACTCTACTCTACACTACTCTACACTACTCTACTCTACACTACTCTACTCCACACTACTCTACACTACTGTACTCTACTCTACACTACACTACTCTACTCTACTCTACTCTACACTACTCCACACTACTCTACTCTACTCTACACTACTCTACTCTATACTACACTACACTACTCCACACTACTCTGCACTACTCTACACTACTCTACTCTACTCTACACTACTCTACACTACTCTACTCTACTCCACACTACCCTACACTACACTACTCTACTCTACTCTACACTACACTACACTACTCTACTCCACACTACTTTAATCTACTCTACACTACACTACTCTACTCCACACTACTCTACACTACTCTACACTACACTACTCTACTGTACTCTACTCTACTCTTCTCTACTCCACACTACACTACTCTACTCTACACTACTCTACACTATACTACACTACTCTACACTACACTTCTCTACTCCCCTCTACACTGCTGTACTCTACTCTACTCCATACTACTGTACTCTACACTACTCTACTCTTCTCTGCTCCACACTACTCTACTCTACTCTGCTCTACTCTACTCCACACTACTCTTTGAATCCCCGCTGCCACTGTTGTGCCCTTGATTAAGGCACTGAACCCTAAGGTGCTCTAGGGGAGACTGGCCCTGAACAATTGATAGTTGACAGAAATGTAAGTCGCTTTGGATAAAAGCGTCTGCTAAATACATAAATGTACGCTGCTTCACTATACACTACTCTACTCAGTTTGGTTGGTTATTGCAACACACACAACACACAGTGAAGTGAAGTACACACTAACCCAGAGCAGTGAAGTACACACTAACCCAGAGCAGTGAAGTACACACTAACCCAGAGCAGTTGGCTGCATGCCACAGCGGTGCCCAGGGAGTAGTGAGGGGTTAGGGGCCTTGTTCAAGGGAGCAGTGAGGGGTTAGGGGCCTTGTTCAAGGGAGCAGTGAGGGGTTAGGGGCCTTGTTCAAGGGAGCAGTGAGGGGTTAGGGGCCTTGTTCAAGGGAGCAGTGAGGGGTTAGGGGCCTTGTTCATGGGAGCAGTGAGGGGTTAGGGGCCTTGTTCAAGGGAGCAGTGAGGGGTTAGGGGCCTTGCTCAAGGGAGCAGTGAGGGGTTAGGTGCCTTGCTCAAGGGAGCAGTGAGGGGTTAGGTGCCTTGCTCAAGGGAGCAGTGAGGGGTTAGGTGCCTTGCTCAAGGGCACTTGAGTCATGGCCTACTGGTCAGGGATTGCTGTCTCTGTTATTTTGATCTCCACCTTCTGTCTGTGTCATCTGCGCTGCCTTTCTCAGCACCAAACAAACACATCAGCTGCACCCATAGGTGCATTTAATCACCTGAGTCTTAAAGAGGCCACACCCCCTTAAACACATCAGCTGCACCCATAGGTGCATTTAATCACCTGAGTCTTAAAGAGGCCACACCCCCTTAAACACATCAGCTGCACCCATAGGTGCATTTAATCACCTGAGTCTTAAAGAGGCCACATCCCCCTTAAACACATCAGCTGCACCCATAGGTGCATTTAATCACCTGAGTCTTAAAGAGCCACATCCCCTTAAACACAACAGCTGCACCCATAAGTGCATTTAATCACCTGAGTCTTAAAGAGGCCACACCCCCTTAAACACATCAGCTGCACCCATAGGTGCATTTAATCACCTGAGTCTTAAAGAGGCCACACCCCCTTAAACACATCAG
>PYXC01001938.1:137500-140000 GCA_015244755.2 Tenualosa ilisha | reverse complement strand
AAACACAGAGTCTGAAGTGCCGGAAGGGATCATACGCAGCCAATGTCTCTTGTTCCGTCCTCCTTCCATAAATTACTCATTTCAAAAGAGCGGCTCCTGCACAAGTCATTGCATGACTCATTTAACCCCCCCACACACACACACCAAACACTCTCTCTTTCTGACACACACACACACACACTCTCACTCATTCTCAAATAAGCCTTTAATCTGTACTTTCTCATTATCTCATTTTTCACACAGTCTCCTTACTGAGCTCTCTCTCCCCCCTCTCTCCCTCTCTCTCTCTCCCTCTTTCTCCCTCTCCCTCTCTCTCTCTTGCTCTCTCTCTCCCTCTCCCTCTCTTGCTCTCTCTCTCCTTTTTTCCCTCTCTCTCTCTCTCTCTCTGTCCTTTCTCTCCCTCTCCCTTCCTCTCTCTCCCCCTCTCCCTCTCCCTACCTTTCTGTCCCTCTCTCTTTCTCTCTCTCTTCTTTCTCTCTCCCTCTCTCTCTCTCTCTCCCCCTCTCCCTCTCCCTACCTTTCTGTCCCTCCCTCTCCCTCTCTCTTTCCCTTTCTTTCTCTCCCTCTCTCTCTCCATCTCCCTCTCTTCTCTCCCTCCTCTTCAGATCCCCTCTCCAACAGCAATGGGTGCAGCCCTGCGTGGAATCTCTTGCTACCTACGGGAGGTGTGTGCATGCATGTGTGTGTGTGTGTGTCTCCTCTTTCTCCTCCTCTGTCCTTCTCTCTTCCTCTCATTTTTCTCTATCCTCCTCTTCTCTTGTTCTGTGTTGTCATCCTTTCTTCCTTTCCCCTTCACCTGTGTGTTCCTTGAGGAATAGATCACAGAGGGAGCTACACACACACACACACACACACACACACTTGTATGTAATTGGTGCTTTCATCCAAAACATCACAGAACTCCAAAGAGACTGTGTGTGTGTGTGTGTGTGTGTGTGTGTGTGTGTGCGTGTGTGCGTGTGTATGTGTATGCATGCTTGACAGGAACAAAGCCAACTAATCAAAATGAAAATGTGTCAAATCTATACTCAAATCTAATCAAATCTAGCATGTGTACGTGTGTGTGTGTGTGTGTGTGTGTACGTGTGTGTGTGTGTGTGTGTGTGTGTGTGTGGTGTGTGTGTGTGTGTGTGTGTGATGGGGTTAGAGGTGGTCCAAACTGAGACCGGAATTTTCATCAAAGACAGAGGGGCAGGGTTAGGAGGGCTTTAACACACACACATACACACACACACACACACACACACACACACACACACACACACACAGCTCTTTCTGCACCCATTCCATACATGTTCATAATGTACATGCTCACACACACACAGCTATACTCACCACCCTCACCAGACACACACACACACATGTATATAAACACACTCCCTCTCACACAGGTGTATATACACACATGCGTACACACACTCTCCCAGACTATATTCACACACACATACATAAACACCCTGTCACACATGCACTCACACGCAAATATACACACACACATATGCATACACACACTCTCACACATACATATGTGGTCAAAAATTCGAGGCAGGCAACTTGGTGGATCACTGCAGTTTAATCACAACGCTGGAGACAAGTCGTCCACACCAAACCTACACAAGGTGTCCTGAGTAACTAGCCTGTCTTCCTGGAGACTAGACTCCCTTTTATACCCCCAGAACACACCTCACATGTTCTATTTATCTTCTAAAACAGACTGCAGACCCCTGCCCTTCCATGTTCTAAAACAGACTGCAGACCCCCTGCCCTTCCATGTTCTAAAACAGACTGCAGACCCCCTGCCCTTCCATGTTCTAAAACAGACTGCAGACCCCTGCCCTTCCATGTTCTAAAACAGACTGCAGACCCCCTGCCCTTCCATGTTCTAAAACAGACTGCAGACCCCTGCCCTTCCATGTTCTAAAACAGACTGCAGACCCCCTGCCCTTCCATGTTCTAAAACAGACTGCAGACCCCCTGCCCTTCCATGTTCTAAAACAGACTGCAGACCCCCTGCCCTTCCATGTTCTAAAACAGACTGCAGACCCCTCCCTTCCATGTTCTAAAACAGACTGCAGACCCCTGCCCTTCCATGTTCTAAAACAGACTGCAGACCCCCTGCCCTTCCTTAGGAATTTGACTTCTTGCCCTCCTGTTGTTCTAGCTCATCTGGGTTCCGTCTTTTACTTTTTCTAAACTCCTGGTGGAACCATATTATTACCTGTCTGGTTTTCACACACCCCCCAAACCATATTATGTCTGCTTTTCACACACACCCCCCAAACCATATTATGTCTGGTTTTCACACACACACACACGCACGCACACAGTCACGAGAGAGAAAGAGGAGAGAGAGGATACCAACAGATAAGTAGAAACAGAGATGTAGAGAGAGGGATGGAGAGAGAGGGAGAAGAGAGAGAGGGGCTGGCGAGGGGGGAAAAGAGAGAGAGAGATACAAAATGGAAGAGAGAAAGAGTGAGGGAGAGTGAGAAAGAAATGG
>PYXC01001938.1:107500-125000 GCA_015244755.2 Tenualosa ilisha | reverse complement strand
AGACCATTTTGGATGGTTATTAGTACCTAGCCGTTTGATATAGTCTTCTTTACTGCAGTTTCTTATGTGGTGTGTGTGTGTGTGTGTTCTGGTGTGTGTGTGTGATGTTTATGCTCTGATGTGTCTGCCTGTGTGTGTTTCTCTCTGAAATAAGAGTGCATGCTTGACTATGAGACTGTGGGTTTCTATAGCAACATTCTCTAGGGTTTCTGGGTAATGTGTTTTTTCGACTCTGCTCTTGTGTTGTTTTGAGGGGTTTGTGACTTGTTCATTTGTATGGGGTTTGGCTGTCTGGGGTTTTCAATGAAAACAAATAAAACACATTTGGAATGCTGCTCTCGGCTGCCACACTCTTTCATTGCTGTGACACACACACACACACACACTCTTTCATTGCTGTGAGACACACAAAGGGGACCACAGCTCCAAACTACACACACACACAAAGGATCAATGACTTGCACCTCCAACAGAGAGACAGAAACATTCCATTGTCTACACACACTCATACACAAACACACATAAACACACATACTCAGGTTTTTGTGCACCACCCATAGACTGGTGCCACACACACACACACACACACTTAATTAGGTTTTTTTTTATCCCACCCCATAGACTGGTGCCACTACACACAGAGACACTCAGACCCCTTCCACACAACAATGTTCTTCTGTGAAAACGGAGAAGTTTCTAGAAGTTTTGGCCTTGCATCCACACAACGCTGGCGTCGAGTTTTTGGGAAAAAAAGAGTGCAAAAATCTGAAAGTCGTTTCGCAAAACGCAGCTTTTTGAAAACGATGATGTCGCCAACCCGTCAGCGTCACGTGATCAGAAGAGCAATAAAGACCCCGGCACTCTACGCACACGCTCTCTGGCGTTGGTGTGTCCAGTGGCTCTGGCTGTATGTTTACAGTGCCACCCAGCCCTCCTACCCAGCACACACACACACACACACACACACACACACACACACAGCACTGGTGCACACCATACACACACACATACATTTCATATAGGTGTGGAATAAGTATTACAGCGTTTTCACTCAGTGTTCCGTTGTCGTGGACGCAGATTTTTTTCAACCTGCAAAACAAAAAAAATGGGACCGTTGTCGTGTGGACGGGTCCTCAAACACACACACAGACACACACTCAATTACACACACACACAATACACAAAGGGACGAAACACACACACAATACACACATGGACGAAACACACACACACAATACACACATGGACGAAACACACACACACAATACACACAGGACGAAACACACACACAATACACACAGGACGAAACACACACACACACAATACACACAGGGATGAAACACACACACACACAATACACACAGGGATGAAACACACACACACAATACACACAGGGATGGAACAGTCACTGATTGATCATAGATATCACTTGATCACTAAGATAGAACACTTGATCACTGAGATAGAACACTTGATCACTGAGATAGAACACTTGATTACTAAGATAGAACACTTGATCATTAAGATAGAACACTTGATCACTGAGATAGAACACTTGATTACTAAGATAGAACACTTGATCACTGAGATAGAACACTTGATTACTAAGATAGAACACTTGATCACTGAGATAGAACACTTGATTACTAAGATAGAACACTTGATCATTAAGATAGAACACTTGATCACTGAGATAGAACACTTGATGCCAGGTGGCACCACTATCTATGGCTCTATGGGTGGAACACCACATTGTTTTAGAATCAGAATTTAGAATAAGAATAAGAATTAGAATTAGAAAAAGAATTTAGAATCAGAATTTGCCCTCGGCGCTCTGAGGTTTGGGAGCATCAGAACAACACTGCCGCCCAGTGGCTGAGAAGTGGAAGCACACAGAGTGGAGCTCTGGGGGAGAGCAGCCCTTAAGCATTGCTCAATACTGAGCCCCTGGGGGAGAGCAGCCCTTAAGCATTGCTCAATACTGAGCCCCTGGGGGAGAGCAGCCCTTAAGCATTGCTCAATACTGAGCCCCTGGGGAGAGCAGCCCTTAAGCATTGCTCAATACTGAGCCCTTGGGGGAGAGCAGCCCTTAAGCATTGCTCAATACTGAGCCCCTGGGGGAGAGCAGCCCTTAAGTATTGCTCAATACTGAGCCCCAGTTCAGGCAGCCCTGCAGCGGATGACGGAGATCCAGCAGAAGAAAGGCCTGAGGAAATAATCTCAGACATCACACACACACACACACAGCACTGGTACATTGGGAGGGCACACACACACACAGCACTGGTGCACACCATACACACACACATACATACATGTACAGTATTTTGACACAAGCAGTAAAAGGTCACTGCCCCCCACCACACACACACACACACACACACTCCCAAGATCAATACACTGCCCTTTGGTTGTGTGATGCTGCCCCCCGCCAACCTATAGACAACCACTGCTACCTAAAACACACACACACACACACACACACACACAGAGGGAGGGAGAGAGAGAGAGCTAATCTAACATTTTTGGCAAACAAAACACACAAACCACACACACACACACACAAAATCTTTCTCTTACTCTCCTTCACATATTCATGCTTTATTTCTCTCTCTTCTCACACACTTTCTCTCACTTTATTTCACATACACACTTGGTCTAAAATAGGTAGCATGTGTGTTCAGAATACCAAACACCAAAGGTGAGCTGTGTGTGTGTGTGTGTGTGTGTGTGTGTGTGTGTGTGTGTGTGTGTGTGCAGGGCCGTTGCTGGCATTTGGGTCCCCTGAGCAAAACTGCTTCAGGAGAAGAAAATCAGTTGGCTAATGTAATTATTATTCTAAAAGCATAACACAGTTATTATTCTTCTTCTTCTTATTCTGTCAAAAACTCAAACACTGCGCGTGTGAAGAGCCGGTCTTCCCAAACGATGCTGATTCTGCTGAACTGCTTTACTGATGCGAAGCCTGAACCCTGGTGCTGATAAATGGTCCCTTTAAGAGCAAAACAAGCAGCTGTGCTGTTGGGAAAGTCCAAGATGGAGCCATTTGGAGAGAGACGATCCCAAATTACATCAGAAAGGCATACAATATCTGGGGCTGCCCTGTATGGGAGCGAGTGTGTGTGTGTGAGAGAGAGAGAGATTCTGTGTGTGTGTGTGTGTGTATGAGAGAGAGAGAGAGAGAGTATGTTTTTGTGTGAGTGTGTGTTTGTTTGAGTATGTGTGTATGTGTGTGTTGTCTGCGTGATCTGGGACTGCCCTGCGTGTGGGTTGCTTGTGTAATGTGACTGTCTTGTGTGTGTGTGTGTGTGTGTGTGTGTTGTCTGCGTGGCTGTAGTGACTGCCCTGTGTTTGTGTGTGTGTGTGTGTCACTGTAATAAATTCACACTTGGAAATTGACAGGGAACAGCTTTAGGTTTTATTTCCAGCTGTGAGGTGTGTATCACATCTGCTCCACACACATAAACAAACACACCTTGGGCAGATCTGTCTCTGTTTCACACACACACACACAAACTCCTGTCTCCTGGGCAGAGGTGGCCATCCCAGCTACAGGAAATTCTGAGTCTGACTGACCACAAATTTACACAGGTTGGGTTGGGTAAGGTTAGATTGGATTGAGTTTGGTTGGATTGGTTTGGGCTGAATTGGATTGTTGGGTTGGGTTAGATTGGATTGAGTTTGGTTGGATTGGTTTGGGCTGAATTGGATTGTTGGGTTGGGTTAGGTTGGGTTGGGTTGTTGGGTTGCATTTGCTTTGATATGAAGCCCAAATGAAAGAGCACTGAACTGGTGTCAGTCCAACAGTAAGCACAACAGGTGTGTGTTTACAAAGGTGTGTATTCAGACCAGCTGATTGTGATGTCATCTGTCTTGGCATCACACACACAAGGACTTTTACTTTGAAAAGCCAGGATGGCCACCATCTAAGGATTCCCTCTGGGAAACAAAGAAATCAATATAACAGTCACTTAATCTGTCAGTCAGTGTGTGTGTTGTTCAGTCAGTGTGTGTTGTTCAGTCAGTGTGTGTGTTCAGTCAGTGTGTGTGTTGTTCAGTCAGTGTGTGTGTTCAGTCAGTGTGTGTGTTGTTCAGTCAGTGTGTGTGTGTTCAGTCAGTGTGTGTGTTGTTCTGTCAGTGTGTGTGTGTTCAGTCAGTGTGTGTGTTGTTCTGTCAGTGTGTGTTGTTCAGTCAGTGTGTGTTCCAGTCAGTGTGTGTTTTCAGTCAGTGTGTGTGTTGTTCAGTGTGTGTGTTCCAGTAAGTGTGTGTGTGTTCAGTCAGTGTGTGTGTGTTCAGTCAGTGTGTGTGTTCAGTGTGTGTTGTCCAGGGATTGACTGTTAATCCCTGCTGTCTATGGTGACCTCAGTATCCCATAACCTGGATAATCTGACTGACTGCAAGTCTTAATAGATGGTTGGATTAATAGTGACACTTGCTTCCTGTTTGGTTCTATCCAATGGCGTTTGGATCCTGTTTGGCTCTATCCAATAGTGTTTGGTTCCTTTTTAGTTCTATCCAATGGCGTTTGGTTCTCATGTTGCTAGCAGAGCTCTGATTGGAAGGAGCGTCCCAGAGGAACTGCCCTTGTGGTTGACACAGCGTGTATGTGCAGGTAGGACACCCCATGTTGCAGAGGCCTTTATTCTGACAGAATCAGCTAATCTAATCTACAGCCATCATTCT
This sequence comes from Tenualosa ilisha, assembly GCA_015244755.2. NCBI lineage: Eukaryota > Metazoa > Chordata > Actinopteri > Clupeiformes > Clupeidae > Tenualosa > Tenualosa ilisha. Next base: position 120,317 of record PYXC01001938.1, on the reverse strand, counting down.
GTATGCACCAGATTAACATTTGGAATGTTTCGGTTCTGAGGGGATAATCCCTGTGGGAGGATGAATAGCGCGTCAGGAATCAACAAAATAACTCAGCTGATGCTTAAATAACATCTGAGAGACCTTCACATTAGTTTCTTGTCAATAAAAACTTCGCCTCAAATTTTAGCGTGGTCTTCCGGCCCGTTATGTCTAAAAATATGACTGTTGCCTTTGCCAGGGTCAGCGTTAGGCAGGTAGGGTGACCTTCTTCACGGTGACCTTAACTTAGAGCAACTTAAACTTACTTAAACTAACTTAGAGAACTTAACGCAACTTCATCCTTTGTCTTGCATCACGCAGACTGAACATTTGATTTCGACTCAACTGGAAATAATAAGACAGACAGATCCATGGGTTGGCCGACTCTTGACTTTTGTCCAATAGCTCACAAGAGGGCAATAAAAGCGAAAGCCAACAGGCTGAGTCACGCGTCAATCAAGCGGTTGACATGCGGGACGCGTCTTTAAGTTGTCAGCAATCTCAAATCTGAGAGCGCGCGACACACACTCTCGGTTCAGACCGGTGGATGGCACACACACTCTCGGTTCAGACCGGTGGATGGCGACACACACTCTCGGTTCAGACCGGTGGATGGCGACACACACTCTCGGTTCAGACCGGTGGATGGCGACACACACTCTCGGTTCAGACCGGTGGATGGCGACACACACTCTCGGTTCAGACCGGTGGATGGCAACACACACTCTCGGTTTAGACCGGTGGATGGCGACACACACTCTCGGTTCAGACCGGTGGATGGCGACACACACTCTCGGTTCAGACCGGTGGATGGCGACACACACTCTCGGTTCAGACCGGTGGATGGCGACACACACTCTTGGTTCAGACCGGTGGATGGCAACACACACTCTCGGTTAAGACCAGTGGATGGCGACACACACTCTCGGTTCAGACCGGTGGATGGCGACACACACTCTCGGTTCAGACCGGTGGATGGCGACACACACTCTCGGTTCAGACCGGTGGATGGCGACACACACTCTCGGTTAAGACCGGTGGATGGCGACACACACTCTTGGTTCAGACCGGTGGATGGCGACACACACTCTCGGTTCAGACCGGTGGATGGCGACACAGAGATGCACCATTTATCAACAGCTTATCAGCAACATTTCTTTTGAAAATAGTCTTCAAACACCTGGGCCTTCACACAGTTGTAGTCTGTGATGTACTGAACCTTGCATAGGCGAGGCCTAAGAGATTTTGCACTGAAGCTGTTCAGCTTAAACAGCTTTGTGCTTTTTGTGCCTAGGGTTTGAAATTGAATTGAATCAAAAGTGACACTGAGACTTTTCTGAAATCGTACTTTTAGTTGCATAAGGCCTGGCCCTTTACACCATTCACTAATTTGATGGGGTCCCAATGAAGACAAAAGGCAAAATGATAGTGTTTTATCTTTCATATGCCTTCAGCTGTAGTGACCTTTCAACTATCTTTTGGGTCAGGCAGCATCTTTATCTTTTGGCCTGTGAGGTTGAAAGGCAAAATAAAAATGTTTCTTGGTTAATTAGATTGACAATTGATCTAAAGCTTAAGGTTAATATGTCTGTCCCACGTGTGACTGAATCCTGAGCTCGTCTCCCACCAGTACTTTGCTCACACCTTATTGGCTGACAGCTCATTCATTTTCCCACTGGGATTTTCACCTTAGGAACCGGTAGCATGCCAACACCAAAACTACAGTCATAAACTCTCCACAGTTCTAGAACACGAACACGTAGAACACAGACTGCACACAGAGACTCAGCAGGAATGACACACACACACACACACACACACACACACACACACACACACACACTGAGTCCCTTCAGACAGACGGGTAGCTATTTCCTCTTGACACACAGTTATTTCTTAGACTCAAATGACCATTTCCTGTGGGCCATCATTCCCAGTGCTGTCCACTTCCTGTTGACAGCGCATTCACATCAGCTACTGGCTTAAAGCAATGCATTGTGGGCTTAAAGCAATGCATTGTGGGCTTTCACCCAAAGCAGAGTTGCGCTAAAGTCCTTCTGAGGCAAGTCCTTTCACTCGGCCGCCATCTTGGGACGCTTTTGGGCAGCTATTTGGGACCAACAAGACCAGGCCCAATCAGAATGAGTGGGGAGATCAGCAGGTCGTCAGGACATACAAAACGTAATGCGTGAAATCTGAATGAAACAATGCCAACATCTACCTGCGCCTATCACCATGGAGACAGACAGATAAAGTAAACAAAAGGTGAGCGTCAGTCACGTGTGATTGGTCAATTTCCCTGCAGGACAAGATTTCCAGTTTCTCAGCTGCTCCATCTTTGTGTTATGAGCAGCAGCCCATTTCTATAGGAGGACTGAAGTAGAAGCCCATTTCTATAGGAGGACTGAAGTAGAAGCCCATTTCTATAGGAGGACTGAAGTGATGTGTCTCCTCCAATAGAAGCTCATTTCTGTCCAACTAGGATAACAGCTCTGCTATTAGAGTGTGTGTGTGTGTGTGTGTGTGTTGAATAAAAAACCTTTACCTTTGACCCTCACCTCTGGCCCCTCCCCTCTGTATCTGTGCTACGCCCCATCCACAGAGTTGAGCTTGGTGTGTGTGTGTGTGTGTGTGTGTGTGTCTGCGGTGTCACTGCGTGTGTGTGTGCCCTGACGTGAGAGACTGGGAGCCCCTGGCCTCTGTTAGTGCTGTGTGTGTTGTGTGTTCTGTGTGTGTTCTGAGCGTTGTGTGAGCTGAGCATGTTGACTTGAGCCGGAGCGCGCAGTGTGGGGTGAGTGTTGTGTGCATTGTGTGTGCTGGCCAGTGCCTGTGGGTGGCGTGTGTGTGTGAGTGTGTTGTGTGTGTTCAGCATGCTGCCCTGTGTCTGCGGTGTGCGTGTGTGTGTGTCCTGTGTGTTGCCCTGCGCCTGTGCGCGGCGTGTGTGTGTGGCCAGGTGTTTGCGGCAGGTGTAGGCGTCCTTGAAGCGCATGGCACACAGCGGGCAGCTGTAGAGGCGGAGCTGCGTGTGCACGCGCTGGTGGTTCTTGAGCGTCCCGTCGTTGTTGAAGCGTTTGCCGCAGCGCTGGCAGGCGTACGGCTTCTCGCCCGTGTGGATCAGCATGTGCACGCGCAGACGAGACCGATGCACAAACAGCTTTCCGCACTGTTGGCACGGAAACGACACCGTGCAGCGACCTCGAGCACGACCCCGACCCACCGCTGGGGAGGACGTGGCCACGGGGTTGCCATGGTGACGCTGGGGGAGGTGGCCGGGGTCTCTGCCCTGTGCTGTGAGGAGAGGCCGTGGTCTGGCAGAGGGATTATGGGTAAACGCAGCGGCACCACCTGCAGGCAGCTGAGAGGAACACAGAGACGAGACCGCAACATGGGGGGGGTGGGCGGAGAGTTGGGGGGGGCGTGTGTCTGTGTCGTGGGGGAGGGGAAGCTGGGCTGTGATTGGCTGTGAGTGGTGGTGGGAGGTGTTAGTGGTGGGGGATGGGACAGGGGGAGGAGCCACAGCAGAGGCGTCCGACCCCGACCCCGACCCCGACCCCGACTCCCTGAGCTCCAGGTGACGCTCCACAAACGTCACTGTCTCCATAGCAACAGACTCCAAATCCAAGCCTGGATGAGCATGTGTCGACTCCTCTGCAACCAGGTGAAGTTCTGAGAACAGTTCTGTGTCCTGCGGTTCCGTTTTGATTGTTCTCGTTGGAAGGCGGTGCTCTGTTTTGACATCAGTGCTTCCATTCTGCTCTGATTGGTCACTGGGCTCAGGGGCGTGATCAGTCCACTCTGTCTTTACACCGATGCAGGAGGTGGGAGGTTCTGTCGGTGGTTTTGTCGGAGGTCCGAGTGGAACCAGACCGGGTTCTGGTGAGAGGTTCTGTCCATGGCTTTCACAGGCTGCTGCCGACTCACACGGCCCTGCGAGAGCAGCACAGCCCTGGGTGAGGTTCTGGTCCTCGTAGGCCAGGTCCGGGTCTTTACAGTCCTGGTTCTGCTGGTTCTCTAGGTCCGCTGTGGTTCCTGAGTTCTGATCCATGTGGCGGGTCCAGTCGGCCCACTCGTCTCCCGTTGGAGAACTTTCTCCTGAGAGGGAACCATCAGACAGGCTGCAGATTAAGCGAGGAAATGCAGGGACTGTCTTCACTCACTCACACACTCACACACACACACACACACACACACACACACACACACACACACACACACTCACATGCACACACACACACTCACTCACACACACACTCACTCACACTCACACACCGACACACAGACTCACTCACACACACACTCACTCACACTCACACACAGACACAGACACACTCACACGCACACAAACACACACACACACACACACACTCACACACACTCACATGCACACACACACACACACACACCGACACACACACTCACACTCACACACAGACACACACACACTCACATGCACGCACACAAACACACACTCACATGCACACAAACACACACTCACACGCACACACACACTCACACGCACACACACACTCACACGCACACACACACTCACACGCACACACAGACACACACACTCACTCACAAGGTATGGGACTACACACACACACACACACTCACACACACTCACACACACTCCTCTCTCTCAAGGTATGGGACTACACACACAAACGTGAACACACACACACACCCCTACTCTAACTAAATACTTCCTTTAGTGCACACAGTACATAAAGTCAGGGTTCGACTGCGTTGGACTGTGCAGATGAGCTGAAGGATGTCTCCACAGACATCCTCACACTTCCAACGCTGTTGTCCCATCAGGCTTCAAGGCCACCCATCACACCTGTGCCACAGACACCTACTGCCCCCTGCTTCAGTGACTACCGCCCCGTGGCGCTGACCCCCATCACACCTGTGCCACAGACACCTACTGCCCCCTGCTTCAGTGACTACCGCCCCGTGGCGCTGACCCCCATCATCACCAAGCGCTTTGAACGACTAATCAGGCATCAAATCCAAAGCCACCTCCAGCTTTGCCTGCCAGGCTGTCAGGAAACTGAACTCTCCCCCCTCCCTCCCACCCCCTCCTCTCTGCCCCCCAAAACACTCTGGCCTCTGAACTTGCTGCTGCTTTAAGCATTTTTTACACTATTACAACACATCGTCTTGCACAATTACATTTTTGCATTTTCAGCACAATCACAACACATCATACAGGATTTTTTCCTGCTTGTGACATTCTTGTGTTTCGTCTTGTGATCTTGTTGCTTGTTAGGAAATGTCTTTTATGTGAAGTTTACTGTTAAGTGTTGGGAAGTGTCTGTTCTGCACCTCTTCTTCACCGTGGGACAGTGAGAAACATACTTTCAGTTCCTCTGTGTGAGTATATGTGGAGAAATTGACAATAAAGCTGACTTAACTTGACTTAAAAGTGCTTCTGTGGCCCTTCCATCACACACACACACTCACACACTCTCTCTCTCACACACACACACACACACACACACACACACACACACACACACACACACACACACACACACACACACACAGGGGCATAGAAGGAGACGAGGCAACTGTAAACGTGCACACCATGCCTAGTCGAGAACTTACCGGCCGTCTCCGGAGGCAGTCCGCCGGTGATTTGCACAAGCTTGCTGCGGAGCAGCTGATTCTCGCGGCGGACCTGCGTGCTCTCCTGCTCGTACTGGATCACCGTGGCCCTCACGAGCTCCATCACCTCCTCCACGGCAGCCACGAGCCGCTGGCTGAGGCAAGAAGCGGTGAGCAGTGCGTGACTGCTCATTTTAGTCGCTTATGGAAACACGCTCTCTTTCTCTCAAACACACCCAAACACACACACGCACACACACTCCGAAACGACACACACTTCCTCGCTGCTTGGAGTTTGTTGTTGGTTCACTTCTTCTGCACCGCCATCAAGGAAACAGCGGCCGTGTAGGACCACGCTGCCCCCTCATGGACAACAGAAGAACTGCGACAACCATTTTATTTCCTTCACATAAACTAAATTCTGACAGGCGCGACTCCACGACGGTCAGGTGTTTGTCGACTGACAGAAATGTGTGTCTAACCTGTGTAATCATAAAAAGCACAAGCATCTATTAAGCCTGTTTAAACTTCATAGCTCCTCTCAGTGATAAAAGCTGTACTCGTTCCCACTGAGCAGCCTCGTTAAACGCAGCAGGAGTAGTGCACACGCTGTGTGTCACCGAAATCAGATATTTCCGAAATCATTACACAAAAAATCAAGTCACCTAGTAGTTCTGATATGATATGATTTTATGCCAGTGCACAGTAACCTGCTGAAACACACACTTTTTGTATATAGCTTTTTTTTACACCCTTACAACACATCCTTCTGTCCAATTACTGTTACAGTGCTACCAGATCAACTGATACCCTCTCCACCTTCAAGAAACTCGTGAAGACTCAGCTCTTCCAAGAATATCTCCTGGCGTAAACTTTGAGAATGCACTTAATAATTTAATTTATAGTTAATTTTATTATATAGTTACACTATTGCACTTTCAACTTATAACAGTGCAGATTCTATGTTAGCAATATGCACTCCTTGTTAGTTCATTGTGTTGTAGCTTGAATGTTATCCTCTTTTGTAAGTCGCTTTGGATAAAAGCGTCTGCTAAATGCCTAAATGTAAATGTAAATTACATTTTTCCACATCATTCTTCCCCATCACAACACATCACACAGGAGTTTTTTGCTGTTTGTGATATTCTTGTGTTACTGTCTTGTGATCTTGTCCTGTTTAGTATTAGGTAATATCCTTATCCGCTGTGCACTTGTTTTCTTTAGTGTTAGGAAATATCTTATCTGTTGTGCATCTCCTCTTCACCGTGGGATAGCGAGGAAAGTACTCTCAGTTCTTCTTCATGTCTAGTATATGTGGAGAAATGAAGCACAGAGGCAGGTACACAACGCCTGGATCCATGGATTTATTTGAAAGTAAAGGACACGTCAGACTGATGGCACACACACACACACACGCACGCACAAACACACTCTCACACACACACCTGACTGGACGAGGGGGTCTATTCTCCAGATGACACACACACACACGATTGGATGCGGGGGGAATTCTCTAGATGATACACACACACCTTGGCTGCGGAGTGTTGCATTAGTGTGAGATCACAGAATAAACACCCACACGCAGGACATTATTGCAACTCAGTAGGATTAGTTTACAGTGTGGAACTGATCATGGCGAGTTTAAGCTTTAGGATTTGAGCGAAGTTTCCAAATGTAAAGCCTAGGTGGCCAGATCATACACATACACACACACACGCACACACACACACACGTGAGTATAGAGTGTGTTTAAGTATGAGGTTCCGAAGTGTCCAACCCAGCTGGCCGGCGTTATCAAACATGATCTCCGTGGTGTCTGTACTTGGTGTACGTGGTGTCTGTACTTGGTGTACGTGGTGTCTGTACTGCATCATGTACATACTTTCATCCATTCAACATGATCTCCGTGGTGTCTGTACTGCATCATGTACATACTTTTCAATCCATTCAAACATGATCTCCGTGGTGTCTGTACTTGGCATCATGTACATACTTTTCAATCCATTTTATGTGTGCACTCTATGGGGCAGCTTTGAATCTCATCACACTCTGTGGAATGACAATAGAGGCGTTCTATTCTATTCCATCATGGCTGAGTGAGTGACGCTGATATTAAGTGAAGCTGAAAGTATTCCGTGTCACTCAAACTGATTGAACAGCCCAGCTGTGTGTGAGTGTGTTTTTGTGTGTAATGGATGCCAGTTAGCCTAGCTGTGTGTGAGTGTGTGTGTGTTTTTGTGTGTAATGGATGGCAGCTAGCAGGGGATTTGCCAGGTACTCTTTCCTGTGTGTGTGTTTTCATGTAACAGATGCCAGCTTGCCTATCTGTGTGTGTGTAATGGATGGCAGCTAGCCTAGCCCTGTGTGTGTTGCCACTGGGGCATATTGGTTCACTTTCACCATACCAACGTGTGTGTGTGTGTGTGTGTGTGTGTGTATGTTGCCACTGGGGCATATTGGTTCACTGTCACTATACCAACGTGTATGTATGTGTGTGTGTGTGTGTGTGTGTGTGTGTGTGTGTGTTGGCAGCTAACCTAGGATGGCAGCTAACCTAGCTCTGTGTGTGTGTAATGGATGGCAGCTAGCTTGAGGTTGTGTGTGTGCGTGTGTGTGTAACGAAATCCAGCTAGCCTAGCTGTGTGTGTGGAACGTTCCCTCCTGACACCTCAAAAGCCTCCACGCCAGTGGACTGCTGCTGGAGCTCCCAGCCTGGGGCCAGGGGACGCTGTGCAGGGAAGGGCGTGTGGACGTCCTCACCTCCAGAGACACCGCAGGAGACACGCGAGAAGCATGTCCTTAGGAGACATCACTGCTGTGCCAGCCTCCCAGTGCAGTCCTGCTCATGTGTGTGAGCGTGTGTGTGTTAGGTGTGTAGGTATGTTTCAGGGGTGTGCGTGAGTGTGTGTGCGCACGTTAGGGGTGTGGGTGTGTGTGCGCATGTGTGCGTGTTAAGGGTGCGTGCGTGTGTGTGTGCGCTGGTGGCGTCTGAGGTTGCCTATCTGGGAGAATCTCTTGTGGCAAAGGTGACACTGGTGAGGTCGTTCTCCTGTGTGTGTGCGCATGTGTCGCCGCAGGTCAGCTGACTGGGTGAAGCGGCGGCCACAACACTCGCACCCAAACGGCCTCCGGTGGGCGCCGCTGCGCTGGTGCTGCTCCAGAGCTCCACGGCCCACACACACCTCACCACACACACCGCACTGCAGCGGCGACACACACACACGACCAATGCTGCCCCCTGATGGAGCCTCCATACGCCTACTGGGCTCTGGAGGGGCGGGCTCTATGAGTGTGTGTGGCGGTGTGTGTGTGTGTGACGGGGTGTGTGTGCGCGGCGGTTGCAAGGTGGGATGTGTATTCTGGGCTGGAGTCAGGTGTGATGCAGAGTCTGTTGCCATAGGCAGCATGTCCGTTGTTATAGTTACGGTGATGTCTGCCTCCTCTGGTTCTGTTTTGATTTGAGGGTCAAAGGTCAAGATGACAGGTGACCTCAGCGGCTCCTCAACTGGCTCCTCCTTCGCCGCGACCTCTGATGCTGCCCCTCTGATCGTGGGGCCTCCCAGAGGGGCGGGACTCAATCTGAGGCCGCGAGGAGTCGTAGGCGTCCACTCAACGTGCCTGACGGCTGAGACATCAGCAGCAGTGCCCGACACTGCCAATCAAAACACAACACAATGTAACACAATACAGTCCCTGTGTTTGTGTGGGAGAGACACTGGCAAACACAACACACTGGACCACTGTGTGCTTGTGTGTGCGTGACACTGACAAACACAATTTAGTAGTTGTGGAGCGCTGGAGAACCAGCGAGCAAAAGTAGAGGTGGAGCGCTGGAGAACCAGCGAGCAAAATGTCCGCTTGATCCCCACCCATCAGCATCTATTTCCACTCTGCACTGAGCACCCTGTCTACCCCATAATAAGCTGCTAGCTACCTGAGTCTCATCCTGTTACAGGTACTCCGCATCATCTCCATCTAACGTCACTGGAGTGCCATTATAAAACCTTATTATTAGAAGCCCTTACTTTGTACATGCAGTAACTTTGATAACTGAACAGGCTCATTTCACCTGCTCCAGTGATCCCATTCTTTATATTTCACATACTTCAGCTGAGTACCGTCAACGTTAGTTAAGGTCACCCAGTAGCACGTGCAGCTTTCCCCAGTCGGTGTTAAAGGGAAGCCATTCTCTCCTAAATAAGTGGTTGTTTGGGAGACTATAGATGCGCGCAAGGTCGCGAGGCTTTACCAAATAAGTCCGTCTTGGCGAGCAGCACCGCGTCGTGCAGCTGTCTCCGCAGGCTGTCGTTCTCCCGGCGCGTGCGCGCGGTTTCCTCCAGGTACTCGGACACCGTGTCCTCCACCACATCCAAAATCTCGCGCACCACATCCCCTAACCGCTCCGTTAGATACGCGTTCAGCAGCTGGAGTTTGGTCATTCTGAACACGGTGGAAGAGCGAGCGTATCTTGCAGATTTCTCACTGGAGCAAACAGTCCCTGGATTAAAGGACTGTGTTGACAGACGCAGTTTCTCCTTCCGCTTTCTCTTCGTTGGTGGCTCCTGGACAAGGGGCAAGCACAGTGTACTGCCACCCCTTGGACAGGAGAGTAAGTGCGTTTTCTGCAGAGATAATCTTGATGGCACTGATGTGATGGGTTGGTTATCTGGTCAAAGTTGCCGGAGAGTAGATGTTTAAACATTGTAAACTTAATGCAAAACTACGACATTTGTGGTTTGACTGTGAAACCAAGTAGATAATTAAGTATAAGTAGCCTATCACACATCATTATTAAACTGACCGTTGTTGCTACCTGGGAAATGGCACCTGCACAATAGCAATGTAGCAAACTAGCGTTGATCAGCCGATGTACGGTTGGGGTGTCCGGTTGGTGCACTTGCACTAAGGAGACTAATTCGCAATGTAGCTTAACTGCAGATAGTTACACACCTCTAAGATGATCTCACTCCTCTGGCTCTGTCTTGCTTTCTACGGCTCACAGTTAAACCCATTTTGCAGAATGAGCCTAGTGAACCTGGATGCGTCAGCAAAGCCTGTATGCTTCAGGTAGCACAACGCTAGCTAACTTTTGGATGTGAGAACAATATCATTTAAAACTTTGATTTGACAGGTGGGTTGAGGACCTTTGGACTGTGGGCCCCCCTGAACTTCACACCCCTGCGTCAAAACAGAGACCCCTTGGACAGAGGGAGCGTGTGATTGGCCGGCTTGCTTCGTTTTGGCCTCTTGCTCCCCACCGTAGGTATAGTTAGCAACATGCTAGTTCACAGTGCAGCTTTGGAAATAACCTCTGATGTTTTGGATACAGTGGAAGGATTTCCCAATTGTACTGTGTCAATATTTCAATAAAGGTTTGAAATCAGCGTTTGGTCAGCAGGCATTACTTTGTAGGCAGGTATGTGAGGAGTTCACATGCTAACAGAACAACTGGCACGCAGCAAACTCGTAACTCGGCTAGAGAGGTGCAGAATTCCTAATAGCAACATCCACCAAATCCACTATTCATTGCTCCGGTGCGTGGGTAGATTAGTGGTATTCCTACCAGTGCCTGGTGGTGTGTGTTGGTGCCACATGGTACACAGACACACGACGTGAACTGTGAAAGGTGAAGCAATATGCCCCAGTGGTAACGCGCGCACACGTGCGCATACACACATTGGTATAGTGATAGTGAAACAACATGCCCCAGTGGCAACACACACACGCATGCACGCGCACACACATTGGTATAGTGATCGTGAACCAATATGCCCTAGTGGCAACACACACACACACAGATTGGTATAGCGATAGTGAACACACCCCACTGGTAGTACGCACACACACACACACACACACACAAGCACACATAACATTAGCATTGTTTTGCCAACATCACCAGTGTAACGGGCAAAGCAGATGTCCGACTACGCCACCCAATTGAAGAGCTGGGCACTCAGTTTTACACACAGGTTCTCAGAATTTGGTGGGAGCAACAGAACAGACTCACCAAACAACTGTATAAAAAAAGTATATTTATTAAATACAAATATTTTAAAATCCAAAATAAAAACCAGCCCTCGTGGGTACACTTAGGAAGTCCTTGAAAATCCCAGTCCAACAGGCCAGTCAACAGTCTGGCCGCACTCAGCAGCTTTCCCAGTCTGATATCCCCTTGTAAGCACACCTGCAGCTTCCACACACACTCACGACACACACACACAAACATACCAGAGGGACCACCAATGACCACAGCAGAAAAGAAATCACAGCACAAAACACCCCAAAATCTGGAAAAAGTGAAACACTAAATAACTTAACACACAAGTCTACTGTGACAAGAGGTGGAGCATTCAAGTTTGCTGTGCATAAAGGCTGTAGGACTTGGTTGGCATCACTGCTGTTGAGCTAGAAGGAGGAGATGCAGCACTCACCCTCAAACTGGGAGCACACGTGTCTAGCTCCCAGTCCTGTTGAAAAACGCCAACTGTGGAGGGCAGGAACTCTACTGCCAAGACAATCAGGCAGTCCGTGGTGTGGGTGAAGAGACAAACCAGGCCAGCAAGCCCCAGACAACCAGTGCGCCGATAGACAGCTGCAGACAAGTTGAAGCACAGCACCAAGCACAGCCACAGTCACAGTAACTCCAGGTTCAGACAGCAAAAAACAAGGAATCCAGGGAAAGAGAGAGCAGCATACAGGGAGCCAAACCGCAAATGCCTGTGTTCAGAGTCTTTGAGTTCACTTCTGATCAGCGACACCTGTGATCAGTCAGCCAGTCACTTAATGCTGATCAGCTCTGCCATGGAAGCAGGTGGAGGGCGGCTCTGCCCAACGAGCCAATCCACATGGCAATCAAATACACAGCAAAAATCAAATGGTTTAGGCAAATAAAACAGACTAAGTAGACACAGCAAAGTAAACTTAACAGGCAAAGTAACACAAGTAAGGAACAAAGTGCACACAACAAACAAGAATATAAGAGAAAAAAAACACAACATGCAATGACTCAACCACCCCACTATGGCTCAACAAACAAGAATATAAGAGAATAACAACACAACATGCAATGACTCAACCACCCCACTATGGCTCCTCTAACACCAGCAGGAGACAAACCATTGCTCACATTGCCTTACATGGTCCAGCTTTAGCAATAGTCCACATTCATCTCAAGTCCACC
>PYXC01001938.1:90000-102500 GCA_015244755.2 Tenualosa ilisha | reverse complement strand
CCCGCTTCACCTGACCCCACTGAAGTGTCCTTCAGCAAGACACTCATTCACCTGACCCCACTGAAGTGTCCTTGAGCAAGACACTCATTCCCCCGCTTCACCTGACCCCACTGAAGTGTCCTTCAGCAAGACACTCATTCACCTGACCCCACTGAAGTGTCCTTGAGCAAGACACTCATTCCCCCGCTTCACCTGACCCCACTGAAGTGTCCTTCAGCAAGACACTCATTCCCAAATTGCTCCCGGTGGCAGGTAGGTGTCACCGTTTTGTGAGTGCGTGTGTGTGAATGGGTGAATGTGAGGAACGCACTGTGAAGCACTTTGAGTGCTCATGAGAGTAGAAAAGCGCTACATGAATGCAGTCCTATATGAGGGTAATGTGTGTGTGAGTGTGTGTGTGAGTGCGTGTGTGAATGGGTGAATGTGAGGAACGCACTGTGAAGCACTTTGAGTGCTCATGAGAGTAGAAAAGCGCTACATGAATGCAGTCCTATATGAGGGTAATGTGTGTGTGAGTGTGTGTGTGAGTGCGTGTGTGTGAATGGGTGAATGTGAGGAACGCACTGTGAAGCACTTTGAGTGCTCATGAGAGCAGAAAAGCGCTACATGAATGCAGTCCTATATGAGGGTAATGTGTGTGTGAGTGTGTGTGTGAGTGCGTGTGTGTGAATGGGTGAATGTGAGGAACGCACTGTGAAGCACTTTGAGTGCTCATGAGAGCAGAAAAGCGCTACATAAATGCAGTCCTATATGAGGGTAATGTGTGTGTGAGTGTGTGTGTGAGTGCGTGTGTGTGAATGGGTGAATGTGAGGAACGCACTGTGAAGCACTTTGAGTGCTCATGAGAGCAGAAAAGCGCTACATGAATGCAGTCCTATATGAGGGTAATGTGTGTGTGAGTGTGTGTGTGAGTGCGTGTGTGTGAATGGGTGAATGTGAGGAACGCACTGTGAAGCACTTTGAGTGCTCATGAGAGCAGAAAAGCGCTACATGAATGCAGTCCTATATGAGGGTAATGTGTGTGTGAGTGTGTGTGTGAGTGCGTGTGTGTGAATGGGTGAATGTGAGGAACGCACTGTGAAGCACTTTGAGTGCTCATGAGAGCAGAAAAGCGCTACATGAATGCAGTCCTATATGAGGGTAATGTGTGTGTGAGTGTGTGTGTGAGTGCGTGTGTGTGAATGGGTGAATGTGAGGAACGCACTGTGAAGCACTTTGAGTGCTCATGAGAGCAGAAAAGCGCTACATGAATGCAGTCCTATATGAGGTAATGTGTGTGTGAGTGTGTGTGTGAGTGCGTGTGTGAGTGCTCATGAGAGCAGAAAAGCGCTACATGAATGCAGTCCTATATGAGGGTAATGTGTGTGTGAGTGTGTGTGTGAGTGCGTGTGTGAGTGCTCATGAGAGCAGAAAAGCGCTACATGAATGCAGTCCTATATGAGGGTAATGTGTGTGTGAGTGTGTGTGTGAGTGCGTGTGTGAGTGCTCATGAGAGCAGAAAAGCGCTACATGAATGCAGTCCTATATGAGGGTAATGTGTGTGTGAGTGTGTGTGTGAGTGCGTGTGTGAGTGCTCATGAGAGCAGAAAAGCGCTACATGAATGCAGTCCTATATGAGGGTAATGTGTGTGTGAGTGTGTGTGTGAGTGCGTGTGTGAGTGCTCATGAGAGCAGAAAAGCGCTACATGAATGCAGTCCTATATGAGGGTAATGTGTGTGTGAGTGTGTGTGTGAGTGCGTGTGTGAGTGCTCATGAGAGCAGAAAAGCGCTACATGAATGCAGTCCTATATGAGGGTAATGTGTGTGTGAGTGTGTGTGTGAGTGCGTGTGTGAGTGCTCATGAGAGCAGAAAAGCGCTACATGAATGCAGTCCTATATGAGGGTAATGTGTGTGTGAGTGTGTGTGTGAGTGCGTGTGTGAGTGCTCATGAGAGCAGAAAAGCGCTACATGAATGCAGTCCATTTATTATTATCAGTCTGATGCGTAACGCATCTGAAACACCTCTACATATCGACAGAGTGTGAAGCAATAATAGTACTGATATGTAGTGGCTGAAGTAGATGCATTGCAGAGATCTCCTCTAGAATTAGCGTGCTAACTGACTAGTCCCAGGTCGTCTCCTCTTGTAGCACCAGAGGTGGCGATAGTGAGTCAAATACCAGCCAAGCAGACTTTAGTAAAGACATGAAGAAGTCGCACGGTTATGGGTGCAAGTGCCAGTATTTGAACTTGCTTGAAAGCCTGTTTATGGACAGTTAACTTTACTGATTTTGGAAATGTAACTTTAGTGATTATGGACTGCCATGTCAACAAGCACTCTCTGTTGTTGTCAAACCTGTTGAAGCTAAAACATTATTTAAGCAAAACCATGTTTTATTTTAATGATACTGACTGTAGAAAATGGAATGTCCCTGGTAACCCCATTTTTATCTCAGAGGTCTGGTCACTGTAGACGGAATGTTTTGTTGTGACCAATGACATTTGCAGGACTGCTAGGACGTATTGCTAGTGGAGAGAGCCTAACCCAGGCTTGCAAACTGTGGAACTAACATCAGGGGGACACTAAGCGTAATGTCATGATCATCCCGGGTTGGTCCTTTTGGTCATGGTTTTCATGTTCCTGTGGAGTTGGACTCCATCCACTAACTAAGCCAACTGAGCTAATGCTAGGTTAACTAAGCCAACTGAGCTAATGCTAGGTTGAGGTTCAGGTTACAGCACATGCAGTGGCAGCTGGCTGGAGGAGCAGATACTATGGAGTACTATAAGGACTTTAGAATGTTGGGATATTTGATTATAGAAATATTACAGGACTACTACAGATATTACAGAAAGTTCTAGTATTGTGGGGATATTAATTACTACAGCACTGTAAGATTGTACTACAGCTACATAATAGGGAGGGAAAAAATGATAGTATTTTACAGGTCTGGGAGCAGTACTATAGAACACCACAGAGATATTCTAGAAGTATTTTACAGGTCTGGGAGCAGTACTATAGAACACCACAGAGATATTCTAGAAGTATTTTACAGGTCTGGGAGCAGTACTATAGAACACCACAGAGATATTCTAGAAGTATTTTACAGGTCTGGGAGCAGTATTATAGAACACCACAGAGATATTCTAGAAGTCTCACACACATGATGTGAGAGATCTTCTAGGATCCCTACAGGACCGTGTTGATTGTGGTGTGGCATGTAGTGACCAGAGGAGGCACTGCAAAGGACAGGGTGGACCTGAATTTTTGCTGAAATATTATTCATATTTTTAATGAATTATGGCTCTTAAGACGGAACGTGCCTTTAAACAGGAACAGTAACCACTCATGTAAACGGTTCACTCACTTCAACACTTCACTCAGAGGGAGTTGCTTGGAGTCATTTTTGGACTATGTCCTGGTGCTGTAAACTCATGCATTTGTTACCACTCAGCGATACTATACACACATGTACACACACACACACAAGCTAATTCATCTGTTTGTGTGTGTGTGTGTGTGCGTGTGTCACTCATCAACAGCAATACTGTACACACACACACAGGCTAATCCACCTGTGTGTGTGAGTGTGTATGAGTATTTTAGATGTGTACATGCTTGTGCGTAAGTGTACTGAATGTGTGTGTGTGTGTGTGCGTGTATGTGTGTGTGAAAAAAATATAGCATAAAACCTCTCCTTTCAGAACCCTACACAGTCATTAGCTGGGCTAACCCCGCCCGCCACTTTGGAGCTCCATCCACACAGTTCCTCCCTCGAGAGAAAGAGAAAGAGAGAATGAAAAGTCTTTTTCCCTGCCATACTGCCTGCCTGGAGGTTGTTTAAGTAGTTTAAGGACGTCTGGGAGTTGTCTGTTTATGTAGTTTAGGGACGCCTGTGTTGGTTATGTTATTTGTTGATGTTTATATTTGTAAAGATTCTCAGAACATTCTAGAGTCCCGGCATCAGAATGTTCAAGAATGCATGTCTAAACGTTCCCGAAGCCCAGTCTCAGGGGGGAATGACATCACTGAGATGGTCACTGGTTGATGATGTCATTCTGCAGAGTCAGGTGGCCTACTGCCAGTTGTTGTCATGGCGCCCATCACAGGCTCTCTAGGGGCAGGGCTGGGGAGTGGGTGCAGTCAGGGGCAGGGATATGAGCGTGGGCGGGGTTACATGATGCATATGATAGTGGGCGGGGTTACATGAGGCTTATGATCATGGGTGAGGTTTGTATATGTTTGTGTAAAGAGGAAAAAAGGGAAGAGAAGAGAGGAAAAAGAATGAGGAGAACTTGAGATATATATATACAGAGAGAGAGAGATAAAGAGAAAGATCAGAGAACGAGAGAATGACAGAGCAAGGCAGAAGAGAAGGGAGGAATTGAAAAGGGAAGAGAAGAGGGGAGGAGAGGAGATCGGACGTGGGAGAATATTCCGGAAGAGGATGGTGCTTGTGGTTATCAAGGGTTTGGAATCTGCTTGTTGTCATGACGACACTCAAGACTTCAGCAAAACTGCAAGACAGAGAGACAAGAATGCATAAGGAACACATGCAACACACACACACACACCACACACACACGTACAACACATGCACACACACACACACAGAATAATTTGCATGTATTGAGACAGAATCTGTTGTTGTTGTCACTCACTTCCCCAGTTGACAGCGATCGCCGTGGCGATGATGATGATGCCACCCACAAACGAGACGATGGAGACGACTTTGGCGTTGCGGCCCAATCGCCTCGCTCCATCTACGTTACCCTGCTGCAGGCTGTTACGGGACTGATACACACACACACACACACACACACACACACACACACACAGACACACAGAGCGAGAGAATCTGTTTAACTGCCAGCATAACTATAGAGAGTAAATAAGAGCAAAGAAAGGGCATCTCTCTCTCTCTCTTTCTTACACACACACAGACACACGCACACACACACGCACACACACACACACACACACATACACTGCAGTGCATTCCTCTCCATCTCAGCTTCTTAGTAACATCTGAAACATGTCCTCAATGCCTCATTTCCACCACTCTGTTTTAGCACTACACTACTCTACTCACTTATGTTTAGCACTACACTACTCTACTCTACTCTACTCTACTCACTTATGTTTAGCACTACACTACACTACTCTACTCTACTCTACTCTACTCACTTATGTTTAGCACTACTCTACTCTACTGACTTATGTTTAGCACTACTCTACTCAACTCTACTCTACTCACTTATGTTTAGCACTACTCTACTCCACTCTACTCTACTCACTTATGTTTAGCACTGCTCTACTCTACTCTACTCAACTCTACTCTACTCACTTATGTTTAGCACTACTCTACTCAACTCTACTCTACTCACTTATGTTTAGCACTACTCTACTCCACTCTACTCTACTCACTTATGTTTAGCACTGCTCTACTCTACTCTACTCAACTCTACTCTACTCACTTATGTTTAGCACTACTCTACTCAACTCTACTCACTTATGTTTAGCACTACTCTACTCTACTCACTTATATTGCCTTTCTACTGGCAGTTTTACCAGTTACCCGTTATGATTTGTACCTGCTTTGGTTGGGTTCTATCCATGGTGGGCTGATACTAAAATGTGACGTGAACAGACTGCTGGCCACTGATTGGTCTGATTGATTGATTGGAGAATCAAGTTTGCCTGTCTGGTCTGGTCAACTTCGAATGTAGTTCAGTTATATAAAAAATAAAAAAGGGATATAAAATATTCTAAGCCATGAATTTGAACTACTGCGCTGTTTTTGACAACATTGGGCCATCATGGGGTTCCCCAAGGCTCAGTGCAGGGGCCCATTCTCACTAGACACTTGGGTTCCTCAAGGCTCAGGACAGAGGCCCATTCCCTTCAGACACTGGAGTTCCTCAAGGCTCAGTGCAGGGGCCCGCTCTCTTCAGACGCTGGGGTTCCCCAAGGTTCACTGCAGGGGCCCACTCTCTTTAGACACTGGGGTTCCCCAAGGCTCAGTGCAGGGGCTCCTTCTCCATATCCTTTGGCTTCTCAGATCACTGCTATTTGGGTGATACCCACTGGGCGATACACACACAGGTGATACACACACACACACATACCAAACACACATATAGACACATACACACACACCACTCACACACCATGACGGAGAAGGTGAGGCCGACAATGTTGATTGGCCAGATGGGGCAGAAGCAGGACAGGATGGCGAGGATGAGGTAATCATTGGGCTTGTCGTCGGTGAGGCCGTCAGTGCCCGTGCTGGCCTGGCGTGTGAGGGATGGGCGCGGGGACCCAGTGTAGCTGACAGACGAGCGGCTGCCCAGTCGTGCCCGCCCGTTGGCATGGTGATGAGCACCTGGTTTAGCATGCTGTTTCTGGGGGTTGGGACTCAGAGAGGCTGGGGAGGAGCTCACAGCATGACATACCCCATTACCTGCAGAGATGGAGAGAGAGGGAGAGAGAGGGAGAGAGAAACAGAGAAAGGAGGGGGAGAGAGAGAGAGAAAGGGACAGAATTCACTGGAGTGGCCATTCCATTGCCCATTCATTAACGCTTCAAGCCCAAGAAGCTGCAGGGCTGTGTGTGTGTGTGTGTGTCTGTGTGAGTGTCTGGGTGTCTGTGTGGGTGTCTGGGTGTGTGTGTGAGTGTCTGTGTGAGTGTCTGGGTGTCTGTGTGGGTGTCTGGGTGTGTGTGTGAGTGTCTGGGTGTCTGCGTTGGTGTCTGTGTGTGTGTGTGTGTCTGTGTGAGTGTCTGGGTGTCTGGGTAGGTGTGTGGGTGTCTGGCTGTGTGTGTGAGTGTCTGGGTGTCTATGTGGGTGTCTGTGTGTGTGTCTGTGTGTGTGTGTGGGTGTCTGGGTGTGTGTGTGAGTGTCTGGGTGTCTATGTGGGCGTCTGGGTGTGTGTGTGAGTGTCTCGGTGTCTATGTGGGTGTCTGGGTGTGTGTATGAGTGTCTCAGTGTCTATTTGGGTGTCTGGGTGTGTGTGGGTGTCTGTGTGTGTGTGTGAGTGTCTCGGTGTCTATGTGGGTGTCTGGGTGTGTGTGTGAGTGTCTCGGTGTCTATGTGGGTGTCTGGGTGTGTGTGGGGTTGTCTATGTGAGTGTCTGGGTGTCTATGTGGGTGAGTGGGTGTCTATGTGGGTGTCTAGGTGTGTGTGTGAGTGTCTGGGTGTGTGTGTGGGTGTCTGGGTGTGTGTGTGAGTGTCTCGGTGTCTATGTGGGTGTCTGGGTGTGTGTGGGGGTGTCTATGTGAGTGTCTGGGTGTCTATGTGGGTGAGTGGGTGTCTATGTGGGTGTCTAGGTGTGTGTGTGAGTGTCTGGGTGTGTGTGTGAGTGTCTGGGTGTGTGTGTGAGTGTCTGGGTGTCTATGTGGGTGTCTGGGTGTCTGGGTGTGAGTGTCTGGGTGTTTATGTGGGTATCTGGGTGTGAGTGTCTGGGTGTCTATGTGGGTGTCTGGGTGTGTGTGTGAGTGTCTGGGTGTGTGTGTGAGTGTCTGGGTGTCTATGTGGGTGTCTGGGTGTGTGTGTGAGTGTCTATGTGGGTGTCTGGGTGTGTGTGTGAGCGTCTGGGTGTCTATGTGGGTGTCTGTGTGTGTGTGTGAGTGTCTATGTGGGTGTCTGGGTGTGTGTGTGAGTGTCTGGGTGTCTATGTGAGTGTCTGGGTGTGTGTGTGAGTGTCTGGGTGTGTGTGTGGGTGTCTGGGTGTGTGTGTGAGTGTCTGGGTGTCTATGTGGGTGTCTGGGTGTGTGTTTGAGTGTCTGGGTGTCTATGTGGGTGTCTGGGTGTGTGTGTGTGAGTGTCTGGGTGTCTATGTGGGTGTCTGGGTGTGTGTGTGAGTGTCTGGGTGTCTATGTGGGTGTCTGGGTGTGTGTGTGAGTGTCT
The DNA here is from genome assembly GCA_015244755.2 of Tenualosa ilisha. Lineage (NCBI taxonomy): Eukaryota > Metazoa > Chordata > Actinopteri > Clupeiformes > Clupeidae > Tenualosa > Tenualosa ilisha. The sequence goes on along the minus strand of PYXC01001938.1, from coordinate 94,612 downwards.
ATGTGGTTGTCTGTGTGTGTGTGTGAGTGTCTATGTGGGTGTCTGGGTGTGTTTGTGAGTGTCTGGGTGTCTATGTGGGTGTCTGGGTGTGTGTGTGTGTGAGCAAATGAACCGAGATGAATATGTATATATATATATATATAATAGATGTTTCCTTACATGAATCTTTACATGCACTTATTGAGTCAGGGCAGGTTTGATGTGTGAGAGATTGGAGGTGTGGCAGTCAAATGATATGTCATACACAGCCTTGCTGTGTGTGTGTGTGTGTGAGAGACTCTGTGTGTGTGTCTGTATGTGTGTGTGTGTGTATGCGTGTGTGTTTACTGGTCTCTGTTGTCTCTGAGATGACTGTGAGTTGATCTTTAGGCGGGGTCTCAGGCTGAGAGGTGGTGATTTCACTTGCTGCTGGTGGGTCCTGATTGGCTGTTTGGGAGGAGGTGGGGGTGTGGCCTGTCTCTTCTGTTAGCTGCTGATTGGTGGCTGGGGGTGTCTGCTGCTGCTGTTGCTCCTCCCCACCTGAGGGCTGTCCGGCGTCTCCGTCTGAAGCCATGCTGGACTGGGGGCCACTTCAGCAATCACTTCTCACACACAAGATCTCTTGTCACACTGGAGAGCAACCACACAGAAATCTCAGCTACACATATTAGCACAAACACACACACACACACACACACATTTTATATCACACAGAGATCTCAGCTACACATATTAGCACAAACACACACACACACACATTTTAGATCACACAGAGATCTCAGCTACACATATTAGCACAAACACACACACACACACACACATGTAATATCACACAGAGATCTCAGCTACACATATTAGCACAAACACACATTTTAGATCACACAGAAATCTCAGCTACACATACTAGCACAAACACACACACACACACACACACACACACACACACACATTTTATATCACACAGAGATCTCAGCTACACATATTAGCACAAACACACACACACACACATTTTAGATCACACAGAAATCTCAGCTACACATACTAGCACAAACACACACACACACACACACATTTTATATCACACAGAGATCTCAGCTACACATATTAGCACAAACACACACACACACACACACATTTTATATCACACAGAGATCTCAGCTACACATATTAGCACAAATACACACACACAGACACACACACACACACATTTTATATCACACAGAGATCTCAGCTACACATATTAGCACAAACACACACACACACACATTTTATATCACACAGAGATCTCAGCTACACATATTAGCACAAACACACACACACACACATGTAATATCACACAGAGATCTCAGCTACACATATTAGCACAAACACACACACACACACACATGTAATATCACACAGAGATCTCAGCTACACATATTAGCACAAACACACACACACATTATATATCACACACATCTAAGCTATACAGTTTTCATCGCTACACACCCCAAACATCCCACACAAAAATTTCACCATAACACACACACTTTACATACATCTCTAAGACATGAAACAGCAGTTCTTTCACACACACACACACACACACACATAGTGCAGTCCCTGCTCACCAGAGCAGCTAATAAATAATTTGACAAATCCAGAATGCAGGATCAGAATGGACACACAAACAAACACACACACACACACCACACACACAAGTCTTCAATTAAAAAAAAAGCACACACACACACAACAATCCTCAATGAAAACACACACACACCAGTCTCCAATGAAAACACACATACACACAGGCTTTAATTAATGGTCTTTTTGATATCAGTATTCCTTATTACAGTCGTATCTTTCAGATCAGAAGAGCGTTTCTCTCTCTCACACACACACACATATCTTAGTGAAAACACAAGGTTTGCAGACCCATAGTCATTTCAGTCAAGCACACACACACACACCTTACTGCTAACACAAGCACACACATACCTTACTGCAAACACAAGCACACACACCTTACTGCAAACACAGACACACACACACACCATACTGCAAACACAAGCACACACACACACCCTACTGCAGACACAAGCTTTGCACACCCATAGTCCTTTCATTTATCCACAAACTTCGTCAGGCCTTCACGTGAAGACATGAAGAACACACACACGCACGCACGCACGCGCGCGAGCGCACATGCCCAGACGAGTCGGAAGAAATGTTCCTGTTTTCAAGAAATGCTAAGGTTCTGGAGGGAGGAAAATTAAGCGCACGAGTTCCTTCCCGTTAAAGCTTAACGACTTCAGAACCACGGACAGCGACACAAGCGCCAGACTCACCCCACACACGAGAGTCCCGTTATCCACCTGCAGCGAGCAACTTACTCAGGGTGCGGTGTCTCACATTCACATGCATGCGCGAGCGCGCGAGCGCGCGCGCACACACACACACACACACACAGGAAGGGAGTCAACTCCCTTCGCACGTTCATGCATTCACCCCCCCAACACCACACAATGAGTAAGATGAAGCTGTAGAAGTGGTCCATACTGCGTCTAACACACACACACACACACACACACACACACACACACACACACACCTATACTTGTTTCCATGAGCAGCAAACAATTGACCAAACGAACACCGAAACGAAATCGCGTTACAACCCACCTTCGCTTCTCGTGCTCCAGGCGCACTCCGCGTCAAATCTCACGCGAGCCCTGAAACAAACAATGCCTCAGCCGCACACACACCAACGAGGAAAACAGATGCGATATTAGAAGGAGCTGCTGATATACCAATTCTGGAGAGGAATCTCCCGCGTTCCGTTATTTTCTTTCCAAAGACAGGCGCCGACGCGTGCTCCTCCTGTAGGTCTGGCTCAGCTCTGCTGCGCTGCGCTGCCCGAGGAGTGAGAGTGTGTGTGCGCGCGCGCACTTAACGCTGTAAGATGTGTGTGTTTGTGTGTGTGTTTAAGTACGGGAGGGGTGTAAGCGTGGAGCTGCTAAAAGTGTGTGTGTGTGTGTGTGTGTGTAGGAGAGAGAGAAAGAGAGAGAGAGAGAACAGCTGAAGTCACGAGCTAATTTCACTCGAGGCGTGTGCGAGCGCGAGGTGCCACCTGCAATGAGACATTTTTCCCCGCGCGCATTCTGCTGATGTAGCAAAGCGCGAGTGATTGCAGCACCCCTTTTCTGCTCACGCTCACAAAGCCCTCAAAGCCCCCGCGCCCCCGGCGAAATAACGGAGTCTGAACGGCCACTGGAAACGGGTGTGTCACGTGTTGTTGCGCACTCTGGGCATTTCTCCTTTCACGACCGCACGTGGTTCAACATGACTGATGTGACTGACGCCTTCAATCATCGGCGCTGTGGCAGGCAGCTGGTTCACGTGAGGGTGCATTTCCCGCCAGTGGCCGGGTAACCCGGTTTCGGGATGCGGCACAAGCGAACAGCAGTCAACTCAGGACAAAGTCATGCGCCACCCCTTAGTCAGTCTGTGCCAACACACACACACACACACACACACTTGCTCTCTCTCTTTCATGCCTGCACTTTCCCCCTACTTACTCTCTCTCACACACTTACTCTCTCCCTTTCTCTCAAATGCCCATCTTCTCTCTCTCACACACACACATACACACTCTCTCTCTCTCTCTCTCTCACACACACACACACACACACACACACACACTCTCTCTCTCTCTCTGCTCTCTGTCCTCTGTAAATGATTCAGTCACAAACTGGTGGTTGAGTTTGGTTGTCTTTATTGGCTTGTATTATTAAGGCAAGGGGGTCAGACACAGTGACAGGCAGCTATACATACATACATACATACATATATATATATGCACAGATCCATAGAGAAAGAGATGTATAGGAGAGGGGAGGCAGAGATGGACAGACAGCATGAGAGATATTGGATCCCAGTACTCTTAGATCCTGTAAACAACCTCAGGTCAGACAGACAAAAGGTCTGTGTAGTATGGAGCTCTAAGACCCAGAGAGTGTGGCGGGGAGCTGGTGTATAGAGAGAGAGAGAGAGAGAGTAGGCATGTATAGAAGAGATCAGATCCATATACAGCTACTGGGTCCCAGCACTCTTAAATCCTGTAAACATCCACCCTCACAGACATCCCTACACCCCCATAGACATCCCTACACCCCCATAGACATCCCTACACCCCCATAGACATCCCTACACCCCCATAGACATCCCTACACCCCCATAGACATCCCTACACCCCCATAGACATCCCTACACCCCCATAGACATCCCTTCACCTGGGGGTATTCCAGGTAGGGGGAAGCTAGAGAAGGAGGTAAACCTCCTAATATTGGAGCCTGCCTGCTTTGTTTAGTAATGGAAACTGAGTAGTCCAGGCTCTTCTTTTAGCAGGTTTATCGCTGCCTTAACTCCCCCAGCTTTACTACTTCACCACCTGCTTGGAACACCCCACTGCTGCTCCAGGTCTTTAATTACAAAGGCCTGATTACACACACACACACACACACACACACACATTTCTAGGAGTATGTGAGGTGTTTGAATAAATGGATTAAAATCAGGAGTAACTACAACAAGCAAGCAAACATCTAAACATCTTCATCAGTTAGACAAGAGACCCCTCCTTCCTCTTCAT
>PYXC01001938.1:50000-75000 GCA_015244755.2 Tenualosa ilisha | reverse complement strand
GTGTGTGTGTGTGTGTGTGTGTGTGTGTGTGTGTGTTTCCTCACCTCCTCCGTGTCGATGAAAGCCTCAGTGGCCTTCAGCACCAGCCCCTCATCAGTGTCTATGTGTGTGTGTGTGTGTGTGTGTGTGTGTGTGTTTCCTCACCTCCTCCGTGTCGATGAAAGCCTCAGTGGCCTTCAGCACCAGCCCCTCATCAGTGTCTATGTGTGTGTGTGTGTGTGTGTGTGTGTGTGTTTCCTCACCTCCTCCGTGTCGATGAAAGCCTCAGTGGCCTTCAGCACCAGCCCCTCATCCTCTGACAGGATGTAGACATCCTGAATGCCACGCTCAAGATGCTCCCCTGGTTGCAGGAAGAATGACCGCTCACCCTGCACACACACACACACACACACACACACACACACACACACACACACACACATATAAGTGCACTCTCCTAAAGTGTGCTGATGGTTCTACACTATGCTTATGAAGTGCATATTTTAAGTGCACTTCTGTCTTCTGCTAAGTGCACTATTTTGGAAACAACTTTTTCAGTACATTGTCAACAAACATGAAATATTGCTAACATATGCAAGTTGCATTTCAAATGAATGAAGGCCTTAAGTATGTACTTGAGAAGAGTGAAACTACTGTACTTAAGAAGAGTGAAACTACTGTACTTGAGAAGTATGGACTTAAGAAGTGTGAAACTACTGGGACAAGGAAAATCAGCTGCTGCCCTGGAATGAATGAATAAATGACTGATCAGGTGAATTGCCATTGGCGTTGATGAGAGAGAGAGCTGTGAGAATGCTGTGCAAGACCAAAGACCTCATGAGCATGAGACACGGTTGCGTCCTCCTTCATATGAACATCTTGAGCTTAGAAATGGCTGCTAAAACATGGGCAAAAGTGAGCCTACAAGTGATGTATGATTTCTTAATGATAAAATTGAATCTGAAAGACTTAAACAACTCCCTTGTCACCCCAAACCCAGCTGGACCCCACGTGATGGTTACATCAAGTTCCAGTCGACCCGTAGCATGATTGACCTTGATTCATTTAGACCCTTCAGAAATGACATCTTTGATCTCCGCAACTAAAGGAGACCCTCTTAAGAATGCTCGCCCTCTACTGGCTGAGATAATAAACTACATGCGTCTCACTGATAGCAGGGCATGAGCCAAACTCATTCAAGACGTCTGTGATTAAACCATCTATTAAAAAACCCAACCTTGATCCTGATGTCCTGGCTGATTACGGCCCATATCTAACCTCCCATTTGGATCAAAAATAGTGTCTAAGCAAATCTGTAGCTTCTTAAATGGAAATAATATCCAGGAAACCTTCTAGTCAGGCTACATGCTAATCACATAGAAACAGCCAAACAACCAAACTTCATGCCTCCGACACATTCAAATGTGGATGACTAATTAATTGGATGGATACATTTATTACCCCCAGACTTGATTACTGTAATGTTCTGTTCTCTGGGTGTAGTGATGCCTGTGTCAGAAACCTACAGCGAATACAAAATGCCGCAGCCTGAACACTCACTAGGACTCAAAAACATCCTATCCTTGCTTCCTTGCATTGGCTCCCTATTAAAAGTCAAATTGATTTTAAAATACTCCTCCTAACCTACAAAGCCCTCAAGGGCCATGTTTCCACATATATTAAAAACTTACTTGTCCCTTACCACCCTAAGATCCCAAAATGCTGGTCTTCTTGTAATCCCAAGAATATCAAAATCTACGATAGGAGGAAGAGCCTTCTGTTACCGTGCACCCCTCCTGTGGAATAATCTCCCCCCCCACATTCGACAAGCGGACACTCTCAATACCTTTAAGTCTAGACTTAAAACCTTCCTCTTTACTCTTTCCCATAGTTAGGGATGGTGCATGGCAAATCATCACTTCTCATGGGTCTTTTGGAAGGGACTGCCTCTGCTGTTGCCCCCAGTTGCGAGGCATGGCAGCCACTGACCATCCCTGCAGTGGTGCTGGGTTACCATGCATCATACCTTAGTTATGCTGCTATAGCCTAGCGCCGCCACACAACCTTCATGTGTTGTGCCGTACAACTCCCTCTGCCTCTCTACATGTATATTTACATATATCTACATATACGACACAGAACCAGTGAAGTGTGAGAGTGGCCTGACTCATCTGCTTCCTCTGTCCTCTTTCCCCACAATCATCTGTGCTGAGTGTCATCCCTGCCTGCCACTGGCTCCTGTCACCTGCTCCCCCCGAGTGGACTGTGACCAACTTCACAGGAGGCCCATGCAGGACCGCCTCTCCTTCCAGAGGCCCTGAGACTGACCCCTCCTCCCAGTGGCACCTCCTTCCAGAGGCCCTGAGACTGACCCCTCCTCCCAGTGGCACCTCCTTCCAGAGGCCCTGAGACTGACCCCTCCTCCCAGTGGCCTCTCCTTCCAGAGGCCCTGAGACTGACCCCTCCTCACAATGGCACCTCCTTCCAGAGGCCCTGAGACTGACCCCTCCTCACAATGGCACCTCCTTCCAGAGGCCCTGAGACTGACCCCTCCTCACAATGGCACCTCCTTCCAGAGGCCCTGAGACTGACCCTCCTCCCAATGGCACCTCCTTCCAGAGGCCCTGAGACTGACCCCTCCTCCCAGTGGCACCTCCTTCCAGAGGCCCTGAGACTGACCCCTCCTCCCAATGGCACCTCCTTCCAGAGGCCCTGAGACTGACCCCTCCTCACAATGGCACCTCCTTCCAGAGGCCCTGAGACTGACCCCTCCTCCCAGTGGCACCTCCTTCCAGAGGCCCTGAGACTGACCCCTCCTCCCAGTGGCACCTCCTTCCAGAGGCCCTGAGACTGACCCCTCCTCACAATGGCACCTCCTTCCAGAGGCCCTGAGACTGACCCCTCCTCCCAGTGGCACCTCCTTCCAGAGGCCCTGAGACTGACCCCTCCTCCCAATGGCACCTCCTTCCAGAGGCCCTGAGACTGACCCCTCCTCACAATGGCACTGCCAAAATGGACCCTCCCAACGCTGCCCTCAGGATCTCACTCCTCTGGCTGCCACTGCTCTGTCCTGCCTTAACTTCTGACAACCGCCTATGGCTTGACTACCATATAAATGTTGTGGACCAATAGTTTGGAATTCTTATGATGCTCAGCTAAAATCAGGGACAAATTCTAGTCTGTCATGGTAACTACTGATTGTACTTTTCCTGCATGACTCCTGGCAGTTGGGTCGTGGCCCAAGATTTCTTCCCAGACCAACTAACACAAGGGAGTTTTTCTTTGCCCCTGTTGCCCTTGGGTGCTCCTTGCTGTAAAGCACCATGAGACAATACTACTGTAAAAGGCGCTGGATAAATATAGTTGAATTGAAAAATGTAATTGATGTCAAATAGCACAAAGCAACTGTGGTTCAAGTGTGTCACCAAAGAGGGTGGAATTTAGCCAAAAGGACCATTTCAATCCCCGGCCCAAACAGAAGCTTTGATTGGGTTTGAGCTTATTTTCAATCAATTAAAGTTGAATATTTTCTACTTAACATCAGAGAGCGACATGGATAGATAGATACTCCATCAGGGAAAAACAATTGTATGTAAATTATACACAAATGTGCTTTCAAATATACATATCTAAATACACTTCCTTTTCACAAGACACACACACACCTTGATAACTCACTTCTGTCCGACACACACACACACACACACACACCTTGACAACTCTCTTCTGTCCGAGCTGAGGTTTGCCGTCTGGTCCGACAGGGTCCAGAACCACACAGTACTGCCTGCTGCTCAGCGTAGTCACGTCAACCACTCCGACAACCTCCTCGGCAACCGAGGGGATGTGCGCCTCTCGGTCCGCCATGGTAACAAGCCACTCCTCCCCAGTGCGACGGTCCCGCCCCCCAGCGTCACGGAAGGGCCGCAGAGCTCGAACATGAAGCGCTTTCTACACACACACACACACACACATATATATATATAAGCACACACACACATATATAAACAAACACACAAAGATGTAAACACACACACACAAATATAAACACACACACACACACACATATAAACACACACACAAGCATACACAAGTGCATTAAAACAGGTTAAAACCAAATTGTGTGAAGAAAAAGTGTGTATGTGTGTGTGTGTGTGTGTGTGTGTGTACCTTGTCAGTGAGGATGTAAGCATTGACGATGTCGATGACCTCCTCATGAGCTCCAGGTAGATATGCTCCCACCTTACTGACCTGCCATTCTTCACCTGCACACACACACACACACACACACATCACACACACACACATTATATTGCTACACTTAGTTTATCAAAAATAAGTGCGAATTGTGTATTTTGTAGTGCGTGTGTCTGCGTGTGTGTGTGTGTATGTGTATGTGTGTGTGTATGTGTGTGTGTGTATGTGTGTGTGTGTGTGTGTGTGTGTATGTGTGTGTGTATGTGTGTGTGTGTGTGTTTTCATTTCTATCGTTGTGGGGAACGCAACCTGTTAGCCCACTCACGCGGTGGGGTACAAAATCCTCATGGGGTACAAAACGCTGTACCCCACAAATCTAACCACATATTTGAAGTCAGGGTGGGTCACTGATATGCCCCTGAAATTATCTCAGTGAGCCCTAAAATGAAGAAAAACCAGCTATCTGTGTGTTTGAGAGTGTGCTAAGTGAAGCGCCATGGTAACAATAGCGGTGAGGAGTGGTACTGAAGACGTCTGTTCAACACACACTCTTCACACACCTTCAACCAATCAGATGTCGGCTGTATGCTCATGTGACTTATACGTGCAACCTCATTGGACAACATTCAAGCGCAATGAAACATACTGGAAGAGTACTTGATGGATGAAGAACGAAACCGCATGTGTTTGGTGGACATATTAGAAGGTAGGTTTTATAGTTCACACATTATTCATTAAATATTTTGCAATATGTCCAGGCATCAGTATAAAATCATGTCATAATGACTTGGAAACTTTGATTATATATAATTGAAATATAGAAATAGCGTACACGAGGTTGCAGTGAGGCAGCTAGCAGCTAGCTCGCGACTATGTCAAATGTGGGATTGGTTACCGATATTTTCATTGACATTAACATTTTTGTCTGAAGCAACTACACAGACAACATAGTAGTTTGCAGTGGTGATAAATGTTAAGCCATGTCAGTCAGAGGAGGATAGCATGCTGATGCATTAGCTTTACCTATTACTCTCTGTGTAATGTCGTTATGCTAACTATACGCCAGGCTACATTACATTAAAATCTAATCACAAAACTCGCAGAATTGCGACAAGCAACAATATTGATTGAAACGGGCGATGAGGTACTTCAGCTTCTCTTCGAGGAAATTAGCCAAAAATAGTGAACCAGAGGAATGGAAATTGAAAATGGTGCCGTGTACAGTGTCCGAGTAAATTCAAGCAGAAATACAGCAAATGGTAAATGAAAGAGTCATGAATACTTAAGTATTGGGTTTGTTATTGTTTTATATACCGCATGTTTTACTTAGGGAGATAATGATTGATCATACTACTAATTGTGGTATTTGGGAGTGCTTCTCTACCTAATGTTTTGTGTTTCGCCGACGAGAATTCACAACGCAGTGTTTCTCGCACAAGAGATGGTGATAACATCAGTAAGAGATAGTGATAACAGCAGTAAAAGTTATGGTAATGTTTGCATGAGAGTTGGTGGACATGTATAGGCAGCTGGACATACATGGAGTGGGGAACCACGAGGAACAGCGCAACGTGTTTGCGGCGTTATCTATCACAAGCAAATTCAATGTCATGCCAAATAAAAGGGTCATCAATAATGTTGGGCTTGATATAGTTTTATAAACTATAAAGGGCTGGCTGCACTACAATCCATATAGTTTTATAAACTATATCAGGATCATCATCTTAATAACCGTGGTATTTAAAGTACGTCTCTGCCTAATGTTTGGTGATGGCAGATGGCAACGAGAGTTCATAATGCACAGTGTTTGTTTCTTGCACAAGAGATGGTGATAACATCAGTAAGATATAGTGATAACAGCAGTAAAAGTTATCGTAGTGTTTGTATGAGAGTTCGTTGACATGTATAGGCAGCTCGACATAAGTGAAGTGGTGAACAAGTGCGCAACGTGTTTGCGGCGTTATCTACCACAAGTAAATTCAAGCAGAACAACGAATAATACATAAAAGGGTCACCATTAATATTGGGCTCCTTATTGTTTTATTAACTGTACATTTTACTTAGGGAGATAATGATCGACCATCTTAATAACCGTGGTATTTGAAGTGCGTCTTCGCCTAATGATTGGTGCTGCAAAAAATCGTTCACAAGCAGAGTGGAGTTTAGTTTGTTTCAGATCCTTGTACAAGAGACTGTGATAATAGCAGTAAAAGTTATTATATATTTCTATGAGTTTGTGGGCAAATAAAGGAACAGGGGTGGTGGAAATTGGTTTCACCCATTCGAATTTAGAGGACAAGCACTAAAGAACTTAAAGGGCTGGCTGCACTACAATCCATGGACGGAGATAAAGTTGGCTACGATAACTGTGAATTAAACGAGAGCCTGTTGCTTGGATTAACTAGATATTCGCCTGTTGTGTCATCTGACATAACTGCCTACAGCTGCAGAGCTGGAGCAAGCGTTACGGTGAGGCTATTTGATGGGAGTGGGGAGTGAGTATTGCTTACGTTGAGATGCCTCCAAAGTTTGAAATGTAGCTTGACCTACCCATAAGTTTTTGATGTTTCCTAAACGGACAGGTTGTGTATCTATACAATTTATTTACACAAAAAGTTCACTCTATTTCAACCAACAGTCCACAACTTGATTCAAATGTGCATGAGTAGCGATTGATGACAAACAGACAAGTTACAGGAGGGGTAGCTGGCTAGCCAGTTTGGTCCGTAGGCTAATTACGCAACGGAGAATTTCCCAACCAAATGTATGTGTAAATAGCCTATAGTCCATAATTTATTGAGTCTGAATGAAGACAACGCATTTGTGCTATTAAACCAGCTCTAACCTATGAGCTATGGGGCACTCTAAGTAGACATAGGATATGGTGGCATAAACTGGAAGCACTGTTTAGTGACGAAGTTCCCAACCCTCTTTTGGTCTCTTTAGAGAACACTGTAGGATTTTGTAATGTTATGGTTCAGCTAACTGTTTGGCAGATGTTTGAAATAGCCTTAGTTATTATTATAAATAGTTCTTCATTTTATACTTTTGTGAACTCATGTAAGCAAACTAAATTGTAAATTGTTTTAGGAGAACATGCGTCGCAGCAAGCGACGTCATAGAGACCCTGTTGCAGAAGCAGTACATTACATCTCCTTGTCAGCAGACAGGCCAGAACTAACTGCCAAATATATAAACTCTGTCAAAGGTAAGTGGAATACTATAAATAGTTGTCATACATTGAATACAGTTATGCTTGTGATTTGATATGTGGTAATGTGTAATATGCAGATCAGTTTGGATTGACTAAGAGGCTATTGTGAAGGTTAGTTACTATATCAAATGCTGACCTGATACAAGAACCATTGCCAGGGTATGCAGTGGCGTGTTTTTGCTTGTGTTTCATGTAAAATTAATTATGGATTGCATCTTGTCAGAAATATCACACAAAAAAAGTTTGCACAGCTCAGCTACTTAAACATTATTGGGCAATTCCCAGTTGAAATTGTAACCCTTCCTGTGTGAGTGGTCTGTCCAAGCCTTTGAATTGAAACCAACTGCTTTTTGTTCAAAATAGGTCGAGGAGTGTTCAGCCAAAGCTACTTCGAAAAAGGAGATTTTTTAGTTGAATACAAAGGAGAGATCATTTCATCTGATGAATGTCAAAGACGCAAAAGGATCTACCATGATGGCCTTCACGTGTACCTTTTTGAATTTAAGGTCAATGGGAAAAAGTACTGGTAGGTACCTTTTACATCAGTCAGTGGACAGATATGTCATATGTGGGAAAGGACAGCTAACACTGATTATTTATTCTTCACACACTGGCAGACTGTATCATCTAGTTTTTCAGTGTCCTTTATCTATGTTTTCTCTTTTATGCCATATCTGTGGAAAGAGAACGTAGGCAATAGAAAATACAAAAAACTTTCAAACTATTAGTACAATTCTACTAATGTATTCTTTTAACAAGCTTTAACAAGTTAATATATTCCTGTTTATGAATGACTATCGTTAAATGTCTTATCTTCAGTATTGATGCTGCAAGAGATGACAACTCCTTTGGCCGATTAGTGAATGATGATCACCTCAATCCAAACAGCCAGATGAAGCGAATTACCGTCAAAGGTAAACCTCACCTGTGCTTATTTGCCATGCGGCAAATACAACCAGGAGAAGAAATAACCTACAACTACGGTGATATGGACTGGCCATGGAGAGAACAGGTGAGAATGTGTTGCATAGAAATTTTGTTGGTTATTTATGATGATAGCCACACAAGTACATGTTATGGAAGATTTTTTTCCGGACCAAGCCCTTTGTTCAACTTTGTTCATTAAATTAGAACATTCTTGTAATCCACTCGTTTCCACCACTGACAGACAAATAAGTGTGTGACAAAAAGTCATGACAGCAGTGTCTGGCTGCTTTGGGAAGGTGTAGACAACAAACACGAGCTGGCCAAGAGGAGAAGTAGAGATGAATCATATGTGCCAAAAAATGGATGCCCTACAGGCCACAGTGAGGGACTGAAATTCTAGCAGAGTAGCACCTTCTCTTTGGCTGATGAAATATCAACTTTGTCTCAACACTTTGAATCATCTGCAGCTGTTTCGATTCACATGTAGACAATCTAGTTGAAGTAGCTATGTAGTATATATTACAAAACCTTGAGAAAGTAGCTAAATGTTCAGACATGGATGTTATCTATTGCTACATTGGCTGGGAATACAAAGGGTATTCGAAAGCTCAGCCTGATATGATGATAGCTGATCGCTAGAACTACCTTGAGTGTCATTGTCGCAACACTTATTAAACTGCCACATGCACATTTTCTCTAAAACTGACTATATTCATTTCCAGAGTGATGATCTTGCACTGCAGTCCCCAGACAAAGCAGGAGTGAATGCAGCGCATGCTACCATGGCTGTATACTGCAAAGCAGATCTACAGGTAACTGCATTATTGTATTTTGATTTTGTACATTTACAATGGTCGCCACCTCTTCATTGAGGTATAGACTATTGCATGTATATGCTTTTGCACATGTATTGCAATAGGTCTATAAGTCAAGGTGATGCTACAAACATGTCCACCCTTAACTTAATTATGTTTGCGCTCTTGTTTAGGATGATGCTGTTGCTGTTGAGACCCCATTTGAAGGAGAGGACTCCAGCACAGTCGTTGTAGCACATGATGTCGTGGTTGAATTCCCTCAAGCAGATCTGAAGGTAACTGAATCAGTGTACTTTCTTTATTTTCCTCTGGAAATAGGTTTTAAGTGTTCTGTTGCAGATATTCTGCCACCACAAATTGAGCTAAGGTTCATTCATTTATGATTGAGTGTTGTTCAGTGAGCTAAGGTTATCCTTGGTACACTGTTGTTTAGACACATTTCATTATTCAGGGTAGATGATCACATTTAGGAGAAGATGGTGAACTTCATTTACATTTACATTTACATTTAGGCATTTAGCAGATGGGTAGCAGATATGCTTTTGCACATGTATTGCAATAGGTCTATAAGTCAAGGTGATGCTACAACCATGTCCACCCTTAACTTAATTATGTTTGCGCTCTTGTTTAGGATGATGCTGTTGCTGTTGGGACCCCATATCAAGAAGAGGACCCCAGCAAAGTTGTTGTAGCACATGATGTCATGGTTGAGTTCCCTCAAGCAGATTTGAAGGTAACTGAATCAGTGTACTTTCTTTATTTTCCTCTGGAAACAGAATGGAAATGTTCTGTTGGAGATATTCTGCCACCACAAATTGAGCTAAGGTTCATTCATTTATGATTGAGTGTCGTTCAGTGAGCTAAGGTTATCCTTGGTACACTGTTGTTCAGACACATTTAATTATTCAGGCTAGATGATCACATTTAGGAGAAGATGGTGAACTTCAAATGGGTAGACGCCTATGTGGCGTTGATTTCAATGTAAAAGTTAGCATTTTTTAAGCTAATGTTCTAATATGTACCCCACACGGTTGACTGACTGTGTGTGTGAAGTTGACTTCAGACAACCAAGTGTGCATTTTTTAAGCTAATGTTCTAATATGTACCCCACACGGTTGACTGACTGTGTGTGTGAAGTTGACTTCAGAAAACCAAGTTTGCATTTTTTAAGCTAATGTTCTAATATGTACCCCACACGGTTGACTGACTGTGTGTGTGAAGTTGACTTCAGAAAACCAGGGAACCGGTCCCCACACGTAACATATACCATAGTCAAGTGTGATTGTAATAGTTAGCGGTGATATTAGGTGATATTAAGCATGGGTTACATTTACAATGGTGGCCACCTCTTCATTGAGGTATAGACTATTGCATGTATATGCTTTTGCACATGTATTGCAATAGGTCTATAAGTCAAGGTGATGCTACAAACATGTCCACCCTTAACTTAATTATGTTTGTACACTTGTTTAGGATGATGCTGTTGCTGCTGAGACCCCATATCAAGGAGGGGACTCCAGCACAGTCGTTGTAGCACATGATGTCGTGGTTGAATTCCCTCAAGCAGATCTGAAGGTAACTGAATCAGTGTACTTTCTTTATTTTCCTCTGGAAACAGAATGGAAATGTTCTGTTGGAGATATTCTGCCACCACAAATTGAGCTAAGGTTCATTCATTTATGATTGAGTGTCGTTCAGTGAGCTAAGGTTATCCTTGGTACACTGTTGTTCAGACACATTTAATTATTCAGGCTAGATGATCACATTTAGGAGAAGATGGTGAACTTCAAATGGGTAGACGCCTATGTGGCGTTGATTTCAATGTAAAAGTTAGCATTTTTTAAGCTAATGTTCTAATATGTACCCCACACGGTTGACTGACTGTGTGTGTGAAGTTGACTTCAGACAACCAAGTGTGCATTTTTTAAGCTAATGTTCTAATATGTACCCCACACGGTTGACTGACTGTGTGTGTGAAGTTGACTTCAGAAAACCAAGGAACTGGTCCCCACACGTAACATATACCATAGTCAAGTGTGATTGTAATAGTTAGTGGTGATATTCGGTGATATTAACCATAGGTTACATTTACAATGGTGGCCACCTTTTCATTGAGGTATAGACTATTGCATGTATATGCTTTTGCACATGTATTGCAATAGGTCTATAAGTCAAGGTGATGCTACAACCATGTCCACCCTTAACTTAATTATGTTTGCGCTCTTGTTTAGGATGATGCTGTTGCTGTTGGGACCCCATATCAAGAAGAGGACCCCAGCAAAGTTGTTGTAGCACATGATGTCATGGTTGAGTTCCCTCAAGCAGATTTGAAGGTAACTGAATCAGTGTACTTTCTTTATTTTCCTCTGGAAACAGAATGGAAATGTTCTGTTGGAGATATTCTGCCACCACAAATTGAGCTAAGGTTCATTCATTTATGATTGAGTGTCGTTCAGTGAGCTAAGGTTATCCTTGGTACACTGTTGTTCAGACACATTTAATTATTCAGGCTAGATGATCACATTTAGGAGAAGATGGTAAACTTCAAATGGGTAGACGCCTATGTGGCGTTGATTTCAATGTAAAAGTTAGCATTTTTTAAGCTAATGTTCTAATATGTACCCCACACGGTTGACTGACTGTGTGTGTGAAGTTGACTTCAAACAACCAAGTTTGCATTTTTTAAGTTAATGTTCTAATATGTACCCCACACGGTTGACTGACTGTGTGTGTGAAGTTGACTTCAGAAAACCAAGGAACTGGTCCCCACAAGTGACATATACCATAGCCAAGTGTGATTGTAATAGTTAGTGGTGATATTAGGTGATATTAACCATAGGTTACATTTACAATGGTGGCCACCTCTTAATTTCAGTATAGACTATTGCATGTAAATGCTTTTGCACATGTATTGCAATAGGTCTATAAGTCAAGGTGATGCTACAACCATGTCCACCCTTAACTTAATTATGTTTGTGCTCTTGTTTAGGATGATGCTGTTGCTGTTGGGACCCCATATGAAGGAGAGGACTCCAGCTCAGTCGTTGTAGGACATGATGTCGTGGTTGAATTCCCTCAAGCAGATCTGAAGGTAACTGAATCAGTGTACTTTCTTTATTTTCCTCTGGAAATAGAATGGAGGTGTTCTGTTGCAGATATTCTGCCACCATAAATTGAGCTAAGGTTCATTCATTTATGATTGAGTGTTGTTCAGTGAGCTAAGGTTATCCTTGGTACACTGTTGTTTAGACACATTTCATTATTCAGGGTAGATGATCACATTTAGGAGAAGATGGTGAACTTCAAATGGGTAGACGCCTTTGTGACGTTGATTTCAGTGTAAAAGTTAGCATTTTTTAAGCTAATGTTCTAATATGTACCCCACATGGTTGACTGACTGTGTGTGTGAAGTTGACTTCAGACAACAACGTTTGCATTTTTTAAGCTAATGTTCTAATGTGTACCCCACACGGTTGACTGTGTGTGTGTGAAGTTGACTTCAGAAAATCAAGGAGCTGGTCCCCACAAGTGACATATACCATAGCCAAGTGTGATTGTAATAGTTAGTGGTGATATTAGGTGATATTAACCATAGGTTACATTTACAATGGTGGCCACCTCTTCATTTCAGTATAGACTATTGCATGTAAATGCTTTTGCACATGTATTGCAATAGGTCTATAAGTCAAGGTGATGCTACAACCATGTCCACCCTTAACTTAATTATGTTTGTGCTCTTGTTTAGGATGATGCTGTTGCTGTTGGGACCCCATATGAAGGAGAGGACTCCAGCACAGTCGTTGTAGGACATGATGTCATGGTTGAATTCCCTCAAGCAGATCTGAAGGTAACTGAATCAGTGTACTTTCTTTATGCTCCTCTGGAAACAGAATGGAAATGTTCTGTTGCAGATATTCTGCCATCACAAATTGAGCTAAGGGTCATTGATTTATGAATTTAGTGTTGTTCAGTGAGCTAAGGTTATCCTTGGTACACTATTGTTCAGACACATTTCATTATTCAGTCTAGATTATTGTATTTAGGAGAAGATGGTGAACTTCAAATGGGTAGACGCCTATGTGGCGTTGATTTCAATGTAAAAGTTAGCATTTTTTAAGCTAATGTTCTAATATGTACCCCACACGGTTGACTGACTGTGTGTGTGAGGTTGACTTCAGACAACCAAGTTTGCATTTTTTAAGCTAATGTTCTAATATGTACCCCACACGGTTGACTGACTGTGTGTGTGAAGTTGACTTCAGAAAACCAGGGAACCGGTCCCCACACGTAACATATATCATAGTCAAGTGTGATTGTAATAGTTAGCGGTGATATTAGGTGATATTAAGCATGGGTTACATTTACAATGGTGGCCACGTCTTCATTTCAGTATAGACTATTGCATGTATATGCTTTTGCACATGTATTGCAATAGGTCTATAAGTCAAGGTGATGCTACAACCATGTCCACCCTTAACTTAATTATGTTTGCGCTCTTGTTTAGAATGATGCTGTTGCTGTTGAGACCCCATATCAAGGAGAGGACTCCAGCACAGTCGTTGTAGCAGATGATGTCGTGGTTGAATTTCCTCAAGCAGATCTGAAGGTAACTGAATCAGTGTACTTTCTTTCTTTTCCTCTGGAAATAGAATGGAGGTGTTCTGTTGCAGATATTCTGCCACCATAAATTGAGCTAAGGTTCATTCATTTATGATTGAGTGTTGTTCAGTGAGCTAAGGTTATCCTTGGTACACTGTTGTTTAGACACATTTCATTATTCAGGGTAGATGATCACATTTAGGAGAAGATGGTGAACTTCAAATGGGTAGACGCCTTTGTGACGTTGATTTCAGTGTAAAAGTTAGCATTTTTTAAGCTAATGTTCTAATATGTACCCCACATGGTTGACTGACTGTGTGTGTGAAGTTGACTTCAGACAACAACGTTTGCATTTTTTAAGCTAATGTTCTAATGTGTACCCCACACGGTTGACTGTGTGTGTGTGAAGTTGACTTCAGAAAATCAAGGAGCTGGTCCCCACAAGTGACATATACCATAGCCAAGTGTGATTGTAATAGTTAGTGGTGATATTAGGTAATATTAACCATAGGTTACATTTACAATGGTGGCCACCTCTTCATTTCAGTATAGACTATTGCATGTAAATGCTTTTGCACATGTATTGCAATAGGTCTATAAGTCAAGGTGATGCTACAACCATGTCCACCCTTAACTTAATTATGTTTGTGCTCTTGTTTAGGATGATGCTGTTGCTGTTGGGACCCCATATGAAGGAGAGGACTCCAGCACAGTCGTTGTAGGACATGATGTCATGGTTGAATTCCCTCAAGCAGATCTGAAGGTAACTGAATCAGTGTACTTTCTTTATGCTCCTCTGGAAACAGAATGGAAATGTTCTGTTGCAGATATTCTGCCATCACAAATTGAGCTAAGGGTCATTGATTTATGAATTTAGTGTTGTTCAGTGAGCTAAGGTTATCCTTGGTACACTGTTGTTCAGACACATTTCATTATTCAGTCTAGATGATTGTATTTAGGAGAAGATGGTGAACTTCAAATGGGTAGACGCCTATGTGGCGTTGATTTCAATGTAAAAGTTAGCATTTTTTAAGCTAATGTTCTAATATGTACCCCACATGGTTGACTGACTGTGTGTGTGAGGTTGACTTCAGAAAACCAAGTTTGCATTTTTTAAGCTAATGTTCTAATATGTACCCCACACGGTTGACTGACTGTGTGTGTGAAGTTGACTTCAGAAAACCAGGGAACCGGTCCCCACACGTAACATATATCATAGTCAAGTGTGATTGTAATAGTTAGCGGTGATATTAGGTGATATTAAGCATGGGTTACATTTACAATGGTGGCCACCTCTTCATTTCAGTATAGACTATTGCATGTATATGCTTTTGCACATGTATTGCAGTAGGTCTATAAGTCAAGGTGATGCTACAACCATGTCCACCCTTAACTTAATTATGTTTGCACTCTTGTTTAGAATGATGCTGTTGCTGTTGAGACCCCATATCAAGGAGAGGACTCCAGCACAGTCGTTGTAGCAGATGATGTCGTGGTTGAATTTCCTCAAGCAGATCTGAAGGTAACTGAATCAGTGTACTTTCTTTATTTTCCTCTGGAAATAGAATGGAGGTGTTCTGTTGCAGATATTCTGCCACCATAAATTGAGCTAAGGTTCATTCATTTATGATTGAGTGTTGTTCAGTGAGCTAAGGTTATCCTTGGTACACTGTTGTTTAGACACATTTCATTATTCAGGCTAGATGATCACATTTAGGAGAAGATGGTGAACTTCAAATGGGTAGACGCCTATGTGACGTTGATTTCAGTGTAAAAGTTAGCATTTTTTAAGCTAATGTTCTAATATGTACCCCACACGGTTGACTGACTGTGTGTGTGAAGTTGACTTCAGACAACAAAGTTTGCATTTTTTAAGCTAATGTTCTAATGTGTACCCCACACGGTTGACTGTGTGTGTGTGTGTGTGTGAAGTTGACTTCAGAAAACCAAGGAACTGGTCCCCACACGTGACATATACCATAGTCAAGTGTGATTGTAATAGTTAGTTGTGATATTAGGTGATATTAACCATAGGTTACATTTACAATGGTGGCCACCTTTTCATTGAGGTATAGACTATTGCATGTATATGCTTTTGCACATGTATTGCAATAGGTCTATAAGTCAAGGTGATGCTACAACCATGTCCACCCTTAACTTAATTATGTTTGCACTCTTGTTTAGGATGATGCTGTTGCTGTTGGGACCCCATATCAAGGAGGGGACCCCAGCACCGTCATTGTAGCACATGATGCTCTGGTTGAATTCCCTCAAGCAGATCTGAAGGTAACTGAATCAGTGTACTGACATTGTAGTGTTCTGTTTTCAGTTTCATTTACATTCTTTTGTTCATTCTGCTAGTACTGGAGTATAATGCCATGTAGTTGAACTACATGTAACCAAATGAGGTTTTTTGGATTCTGTACTAGATGTCTGATGAAATTTTTGTTATTTTGAATTGCTGCTCGTATGTTAGTATTACTAAATTGTTGAGGTATTATCAAAAGGTTTATATGATGTATTTACCCACTACTGAGTTCATACATTAAAGTTAAATACATTTGTATTTGTGTCTACATATATCAATCCTTTTTTTCTATTAATTTTATCTGCTTATTGTTATACAGTTTATTAGATTAATTTAGCCTCTGATTTCCTAGGTTCAACAAATTCAAATCCAGCTTAAGTTGGTTGACTACACAAGCTCCGAAGAAGAAACCTCTGACACGGATCTTGCCGGTTGCTCTAGCCAGATTGTTGAAGGTCACAAGGTATTCCATTTACTTTAATGTCTTTTTGTGACCGTTTATAGTGATCATATTTGTATGCCTTTGTATGTTAACATATGTGTGCTTGTTTTCATGTCCAGAGTGCTGCTGTTGAGTTCTATAATGAAGGGAATGACTCCAGCACAGTAAATGCAGCACATCCTGCTGAGTTTGCCCAGATAGATCTGCAGGTAAGCAAACAGGTGTGCACTACATTTGGTTAGTATTTTGGCACTTGGTTAGTATTTTGTGCCTTCTTTGGGGTATATTTGTTGGTAAACATTTTACCTTGTGTATGTTAATGTAGTATTAAACCTAGAAAATCCCTTGCTTTAAGTAAGAGAGATTACAAGTTAATGTTTTGTTTTTTTAGAATACAGAAAAATCATGTGATGAAGATTATGTCCCAAAACTGAGAAGAACAAAAAGCATTCTGGTAAAAACATATAAAGATATTACCCTCATTTTATGTGTCAGCCACACTACAAGCCTCTGTCAGGTATGAATAACACTTTTTTATTATCTGTTTGATCTTGATTTAAGATGAACAATGGCATCCCACCCATAACAGATGAACTATTTGATACTGACTCCTGCCCTGACAGCGAAGAAGAATATGTTCCTAATAGTAGTGATGAAAGTTCAGAAAATAGCTGTGAAATGTCATGCAGCATTGGAAATGAGAGTATGACACATGATGGTCGAGAGAGGAGTGAGACACATGGCATAAACAAAAAGGACAGTCGAGCAAAACAAGTAAACAAAGAAAGGAGTAAAAACAAACAGAAGAGTACACCCCAAAATACAGAGAAAAAGGACAATGTCCAAATACTTGTCTCAGCTGTCAACAAAAAATGTGATAGATTAAGACTGTATGATAAAAGGCAGCATTGCTTATTCTGTAGAAAGTCATTTACAAAAATATCAAAGCATTTGGAGCGCAAACATCACAATGAAGTGGAGGTGGCAAGGGCTGTGAATCATCCTAAAAATTCCAAAGAAAGACGTCTGCAGTTAGAGTATCTGCGCAAAAAAGGAAATTGGGTGCACAACACGGAAGTTATGCGAACAGGGAAAGGAAGTCTTGTTGCTTGTAAAAGACCAAATGAAGAAGCTAACAGTGATGAATTTGCCCACTGCTCCTTTTGCTTCGGTCTTTTCACTAGGAAAGTATTATGGCGACATGTGAGGACATGTGGTTTTAAACCACCTGATGTCAAGCCCAGACCAGGAAAGAACAGAGTTCTTTCATTATGTTCTTTGGCATCTGCTCCTGCTGGTGTAACTTCTGACCTGTGGAAAGTAATGAGCCACATGAATCAAGACAGAGTTTCACTTGCAGTCAAAGGTGATGAGCTGATCATGGAAATGGGGCAGCACCTGTACAACAGGTTAGGCAGTGATAGGTCAAAGCATGAACACATCCGACAAAAGATGAGAGAACTGGGTAGACTTGTACTCAGTGCAAGAGAGGTCACTTCCCTAAGGAGCATTTCAGACATGATAACACCATGCAACTTTATGCAGACTGTCTCAGCTGTGAAACATGTTTGCGGCTATGACCAGAAAAGTGATTCATTCAAGATCGCAACTCTTCCGTTAAAAATGGGACAAAGTCTGGCTAAAATTTCTGAACTTTTAGAAAGTAAAGCCTTAGTTAATGGTGACGAAGAGACTGCTAAAGCAGCCAAAAATTTCCGTCAGGTATATTATGCCAAATGGAATGAACTGGTTTCAGCATCAGCCTATAGAACCCTGGAGGAAGGCAAATGGAATGCACCACTATTGCTTCCTCTCACAGAGGATGTTAAAAAATTGCACTTGTATCTGGATGAGAAGGAGAAAGAGTACTGTGATGGCTTATCCTTAGAATCATCTACAACTAACTGGTCAAAGCTTGCTCAGGTCACACTTGCAAAAGTAATTCTTTTTAATCGTCGACGAGAAGGAGAGGTTTCTAAGATGCTTCTCTCCAGTTTTGCTCAGAGAGACAGGTCAAAACCAAATGATGAACTTAATGCAGCACTTTCAGAATTAGAACAAAAACTATGTAAACACTTTCAAAGACTGGAAATACGAGGGAAGCGAGGTCGGAAAGTGCCTGTTTTGTTAACTCCAGACATGGTACAGTCATTGGAACTTCTGGTGGAAAAGAGAGAAGAATGTGGGGTGGAGAGAGACAATCCATACCTCTTCTCACGTCCAGGTGCTATGACATACTTTCGGGGATCAGAGTACATCAATAATTTTGCCCACGCCTGTGGAGCTGAACATCCAGAGAACTTGTCCTCTACTAAATTGCGCAAGCATATTGGCACACTTTCTAAGGTTTTGAACCTGTCAAACACAGAACTGGACCAGTTGGCGGATTTTTTAGGACACGACATACGTATTCATAGGCAGTTTTACAGGCTTCCAGAGGGGACCTTGCAGCTAGCCAAGATTAGCAAGGTCCTTATGGCCCTCGAGACAGGACGCCTCTGTGAGTTCAAGGGAAAAGCTTGGAAGACATTAACATTGATCCAGATGGTAAGATTCAACAATGTTTTGTATCTTCAATTACACAGGATATGATGTTAACAATCCAAGGTACATCGGGACTAAGTGTAATAGGTGCCAGCTAGTTTAGCTATGTGAGTAGAAAGTTGGTAAACCTCCCTCCCGAAAGCCTAACAGACATAGTAGTGAGCTAAAGTTCTGGGGTGCCAGTTTCTCTCAGCTAGGCTAGCTGGCATCCATTACAGTCACCCTCCTAAACCTCACTCCTGCCCAGGTTGACAGCACTACTCTAACAGATGTTATCTGGTGCTAGTCCAGCCTCGGGAGGGGAACACCCTAGCCAGTCAACCGAAAAGCCCAGGCTCCCAATCAACTTACTAGGAGGCTCTTTAAAGTCTCTTTGAAGTGTGGGGGTAGTTTACTAACATTCTATATGCACAGCTAGGCTAACTCATCTTAGGACTTGCACTGTTTCTTGGCTGTTGTTTAGAAGACGTGACATCACATTAGGGTTGTTATGAGGGCTCCTGCTTTCTGAAATGGCAGATCCACTTGTTTGGTGTTTTCCGTTGAGTCCTTTTTGTTAGTGCTGATCCACTGACAAAATGGAATTGGCTTGTGGCAGCTGCATGCTGTGCCCAGGATCTGTAAAGGTAGTTACCTGCTGGGGCTGTTTGGGATCCATTTTGGCTTTGTTGTTAATCCTAAACAAAGCAAATGTGTTGTTTGGCATTGAGGCCATTTGTTGCTGAGACTGGTGCATTGACCTGTCTGTGTGGACAGTGGTGGCATAGTAGTTAAGGAACGGCTAGCATGCTAGTAGCCTGGAAATTGTGGGTTCGAATCCCGGCTGCCACTGTTGTGCCCTTGAGCAAGGCACTTAACCCTAAGTTGCTCTAGGGGAGACTGGCCCTGATGTAGTTGATAGTTGACAAATGTAAGTCGCTTTTGATAAAAACGTCTGCTAAATGCATAAATGTCTAAGTTGGCTTGTGGCAGCTGCATGCCATACCCAGGATCCCTAAAAGCACTCCTTCATTGAAGGAGCATGCGCAGCCACAGAGGCTAATTACTAACAAGTCCATTTACACTATATTACTGATGAAGTTGTGCAGTATGTGATGTACCAACAGGTGACTGGACAGACAAATCATTGGGGTTGGCTTCTACCTTCATCAGTGTTTCGCTGACTATGCCCACAAAGTCTCTAGTAGATTCAGCAGTGGATCCTGGTGTCCCGGAATCACCCCCCTATGTTTGTCCAGTCTCCTTATTTGGGAGACCAGGTAGGGTCATTTCTTTTCAGCCATAACTATTGGCTGCTCCACTTTGCCACCCTTGCCAGATCCTTGGTGGCCTGGCGTAAGGCCCGTCTGCTAATTTCCAGGTCCCTCATTAGTCTCACTGTAGAGGTTGCAACAAATCCCTGACATCCAACTTCTATTGGATAGATCTTTGCACTCTAGCTAACCCATGCCTGCCCCTAATGGGGTCTATTTGCTCCCGTCAGCGGTCTCTCCAGCGGTCACATGGTCTTTCCCTTCTTGTCAGCTATTCTGTTGCTGGCAGGCACTGGATTACTTCAGCATGAAGATCTCAATTACACAGGATGCAATGTTAACAACCCAAGGGGCCTGGGGTCTATGTATGGCAGGGGCGTCATCTTCCCTGAGTCAGGCTTACACCTGACCGCATACCTTCAGAGCGTGGGCTATTTCTTTTTGTTGAGAAGATTGGATAGACACATCAGGGTTGTTGGAGGGCTCCTATTTTCTAATAAGGCAGATCCAATTGTTTGGTGTTTTCCGTTGAGTCTTGCTGTGCCCGGAATCTGTAAAGGCACTCCTTCATGGCACAATATATGCTGCTACAGGGGCCAATCGTCCAAAATACATAACCCATGAGTGGATTAGGAGTATTGGCCTGCTGGGGCTGTTCGTGATCCATTTTGACTTTGTTGTTGGTGCTGATCCAAGAGACTGTGGTGTTTTTCCTTGATGTTACTGGGGCATCGGGATTCGTAAAGGCACTCCTTCACAGTATTGCATGTGCTGCCACAGAGGCCAATCACTAACAAGTCCATTTACACTATATTCCTGATGAAGTTGTGCAGTGTGTGCTGTTCCAAGAAGAGACTGGATAGATATATCATTGGTGTCGTGAAGTGGGCTTCTACTTTCACCAACGTTTCGCTGATTCATAGCATTAATTAAATTGTTGACAGTTTGGGGTTTTGTAGCATGTTCTGTGTCTGTTAGGTGGTTTAGTGGTGGTTTAGTAGTGACATACAAATCAGTGGCCATGAGAACTGATGCTTAAGCTATGAGAAGAGAACCCTGGTGCTCATTGTCTAGAAACGTAAAGGGCTAAGACATAAAACCAATGCTAGTTTTGTACATGTTCTGTACAAACACAAGACTTCTTTAAAGATATACATTGTGATCTCAGCCAGATGTAAGACTGCTCAATTTAATTCGTTAAACATTGTTGTTAAGTTTATTAACATTAATCATTTTCTGTTACTCCTTTACAGAAAGAGTTGAGGATGATAGGAGTGAGCTAGATGGTAAGTCTGGAGGTAGAGGCTTATTTATAAATGTATTTGATGTGCTACTTTCATGTTAAAATGCATTGAATTGCACGTTAAATAAGACAAAACTCTCTTATTTTAAGTTAATCACAATTAATCATAATTAATCACACATTCAAAGTTCCAGAATTTTCTTTTACTTTTTTGTGACAAATGTCACATATGCCCCTGGTTTGCGCAGGCTTCAGCAAAGTGGTGCTCTTTTGTTTCCTACACACCCAGCGTAAAACAGTGTAGTTGCCGCAGGTTGTCTATAACCAGGGTGCCCAGCGATGCCCTTGTGCTCTCATTTAACGTGTCCATCAGCTCTTTTAAAAAAGCCATTTTGAAGCATCTACAACCAGCATTATGCTGCTTGTATTCTGCTGCTTGTATTTATGTCATAGAGAACCTCTTTCATCCCCGGACAAAGCTCTGTAAATCTTAACAAGAACCTGAGACAATGGCTGGTTGTAGGCTACTTTGCCATCTCACGTCAGTGCACAGTCAACCTTCAGATAAACACAAACAGCTGTCTTTAAACTAGTCTTGTGCATATTGAACTTCTATAGTAATGACTTGTATACTTTACGTTACCTTAAAAGAGAAAAGAGACCAAAGACTCCATTCACAGCAAATTGGAGCTGCAGCTGCAGACTCTGTACCAACCGTGTATATGTCAAACTGTATTGGCTGATTTGTGATTTGCTTTGCCTTGCCACTGTCGGTTCCCTGTTATGGTTCTGCGTCAGGTGTTTTCGTGTTTGCTTTGAGTGGAACTGTCTACCCTCCGACCATGCAGTCGAGTCTAGCGAATTCCTTTGTCATGCTTTAATTTTGTTAACATTACTGTTAAAAGAAACACTGCATATTTCAACAATCTTGTTGTTGTTACAAAAAATATATCAGAACTATTTACAAGGATTCTGGGCAGTCAATTTATGTTCTGTTAACAAGCAAACTTCTCATTACTGCCTACTAAGTACTCCTTGCTGACGAAGTGCCAATTTTAAAACATTGAAAGATAAAACATTGAAAACAGGAAATCCTGCCACTGAATTCAAAAAGATGTTTTACATTATTTACAAAGTCTATACAGTGGACTAGCATTTTGCTAAAAGCACCTACAGTGGGCTGCTAAAATACACCGGCAAACAAAGCAAGTGGAAATACTTGACCAATTACAGCCCTTGTGGTGTGTAAGTGAGTAGGGCTCTGGCGGGTAATGTGACTTGTGCGTCTGCATGATTAATTTGTGTTTGTTTTTTTTTGTTTTTTTTTAAATAACGTCTAATAACCAAATTGCTTATATTAATCATATGCATTAACGTGTTAACATTGACAGCACTATTAATGATGTATCATTTCCGCTAATGTATTTACAGAGCAAATTCAGGATGGTGGACACAGTATATTGGATGATGAGTCTGAAGGTAGATTATCTATGACTGGTGGCATGAAAGTACATTTTTGTGTGCTCCTTTTATGTTAAATTGAATTGAATGTTAAATAAGACAAATTCTGCTTAATTAAATTTATAATATATAATTTTCCCTTATGTATTTACAGAGCAAATTGAGGGTGGCGGACACAGTGCATTGGATGATGAATCCGAAGGTAAATAATTAATGACTGGTGGGATGAAACTACATAATTTCAGACAGGTTGTGGTGTGATCTTCTTGTCACAATGTCAAAATATGAATGTTGTGAATGATGAACAGACTTTGTAGTGTGATATAGTTGAAGAACACCAATGCGGAGACTGTTGTGAAGTCAAGTGTTCAAAGGTCTCCAGTCCATAACTGCTTAAAAAACTGTTGGATATGCATTGAGCATGAGGTCCAGATTATAATGCTATGTTCAGTAGGATTTTAAGAGATTTATCTCCACAACAGTCAATTTTGTGCGTAAAAGTTGAGGTCCCGCGAGTGTGCTCTTTTGTAACCTGGTATTAGTCAGCTTTTACCCTGACATACCCTGGTAAACTTAATGAAGAGTGTCCTGTTGTCAGTGTTACTTGTCAGAATTAGCCTAGCTGGTAGTCTCATGCCCATAGCATGGTGAGACATAAATTGATTGACTCTTTGTGGTAGGTGATAGTCCTCCTCCCAAGAAACAGACACTGGCAGCATCACCTCTGTACACATGCAACAAGTCAAAGAAAGGTATAGTTTTTTTTTACGTTTGAGATATGTAAACTGAATTAAGTTCTTGGAAATAGATTAAGCTTACACTCTTGGATGTAATTTATGAATTGTATAGAGCTATACTCTATCAGTAAATTATTCATGTATATTTTGAAGCATTTAATGTCTAATCAATTGCATGACAGTTATATTCCATCTTTAGATGAAAAATGTTAAATCAGTTGTAATTCAGAAGGAAAGGGTCAATCTAATAAACCTGATCATTTCATTTTATTTTGAAGGAAGTGAAGGTAAAGACACAGAGACAGACCTCAAGACAAAAAGGGGGACCAGATCGTGTAAAGGTATTTATTTCCTGACAACCTAGGTGGAGGACAACACAGATTATACTGTAAAAAGGTATGTTTTTCTTTATTTATGAGCCTGGATTTTTTTCCCATGTAGTACGCAGACCATTCATGAGAAAAATGTGGCAGCCTGACGAAATTCACGCAGTTGAAAAACATATGATGAACTTCATCAGGACATGCCGTGTCCCTGGGAAATCTGATTGCGATACCTGCCTGAAATCTGAGCCTCTTCATTTAAAAGCAAGAGATTGGAAAGCTGTTAAGTTTTATGTAAAGAACCGCATTGATGCTCTCAAGAAAAAGAAATGAGAGTAAAAAACAATACTGTAAAATCTATACTTTTATTATTTAGGTAAAAATAAAATTAATCCAGAATTAGTTTTACACCCTTTTTGTATTATGTTTATTTTTTCAGAATTTTTATTCTGAGAACCTCAAAGAACATTTTGAGCAGTAACTGTAAGCTGTTAGGTACTGCCATCCCTTTAAAAATTATTTATATTTTGTGAAGCAACTGTGACTCAGCTTTTTTGTTTTAATTTTGTGGAGGAAATCGTTCACTATTAGTCATGCACATTCATTTACATTTTCAGTATGTAAAGATACTGTGACTAAGGCATGCTATTTCATTATTTACAGTATTCACTGTACATTTGATTTGTATTTTTTTAAATGTTTGTGTGGTATAGTTTTGACCTGCAAAGCACTTTTAAAAACTGCATTTCGTCTTGTGGCAGTTTTGAATATATACACAGTCTACCTCATGCAAATCATTTATAAAAGTTCTTGAATTTGTTTGGAGACCCTTTCAGAGCTCTTGAGATAGAGTAGGTACTACTGCTATGTGCCTGTTGTGTTCAAAATAACACTAAAAATATTAAATTCTGTTTTCATTGTTTTATCAGTGTGTATGAGACTATTGTATTCACAATATTGT
>PYXC01001938.1:35000-45000 GCA_015244755.2 Tenualosa ilisha | reverse complement strand
ACACACACACACACACACTCTCCAGGGCAACTAGCCTACCTGTTGCAGGTAAGCAGTACCTGAATACCAGGGAATGAGGACAGAGGGTTTATGGGCCAGTATGTGTGTGTGTGTGTGTGTGTGTGCGTGTGTGTGTGTGTGTGTGTAACAAACCTACTGTCTCCTCTTATCAGAGGTATGTCACCAACGTCGATGTTTATGAGTGCAGGGGCAGATATATGGGAGCAAAGTCCAGTGGGGTAAAAACTCCTCCTAGTTTAGCCTCTGACTAACCACCTCTGCAGTAATGCTCCGTCCGCTCCATTTCCCCTCCTAGTTTAGCCTCGGACTGACTAACCACCTCTGCAGTAATGCTCCGTCCTCTCCATTTCCCCTCCTAGTTTAGCCTCTGACTGACTAACCACCTCTGCAGTAATGCTCCGTCCGCTCCATTTCCCCTCCTAGTTTAGCCTCTGACTGACTAACCACCTCTGCAGTAATGCTCCGTCCGCTCCATTTCGCCAAGAAGAGGCAGAGTAAGGACAGGGGCTAATGACGACATCCAATAAGCATCTGGTTCTGGTATCATTAAGCACCTGTGCTAACCCTGCCCCTTCTTGGGGCGGTGGTAGCGTAGCGGTTAAGGAGCCTGGCTGGTGTGCAAGTAGCCTGAGAAGTTGTGGGTTCGAATTCCAGCTGCCACCGTTGTGCCCCTGAGCAAGGCACTGAACTCTAAGCTGCTCTAGGAGAGACTGGCCCTGATGTAAGGCACTGAACTCTAAGCTGCTCTAGGAGAGACTGACCCTGATGTAAGGCACTGAACTCTAAGCTGCTCTAGGGGAGACTGGCCCTGATGTAAGGCACTGAACCCTTAGCTGCTCTAGGGGAGACTGGCCCTGATGTAAGGCACTTAACCCTTAGCTGCTCTAGGGGAGACTGGCCCTGATGTAAGACACTTAACCCTAAGGTGCTCTAGTGGAGACTGGCCCTGATGTAAGGCACTGAACCCTAAGGTGCTCTAGGGGAGACTGGCCCTGATGTAAGGCTCTTAACCCTAAGGTGCTCTAGGGGAGACTGGCCCTGATGTAAGGCACTGAACCCTAAGGTGCTCTAGTGGAGACTGGCCCTGATGTAAGGCACTGAACCCTTAGGGTTCAGTGTGCTCTAGGGGAGACTGGCCCTGAACAATTGATAGTTGACAAAAAATGTAATCTCACTTTGGATCAAAGCGTCTGCTAAATGCAGAAATGTAAGTGTGAAACTGAGTCAGTTCCACAGCATGTTGTTGACACAACTTCAAGGGATTTTGAAATATTCTAAAGATAAAAAAAAATGTGTTCCTATATTCCAATAAAAAAAGTTTTGAGGACCAGATGGGTCAAATAGTCCAAATGGGTCAAACAGACCTACAGATTCAGAGCCAAACTTTCTGTTCTCTCTACTGACCCCACTCCCTATGCTGGATGTGTTTCTATTTTGCATTGAATTTGAAGCCTGTGAATTTTTTTACCTCCAGATCTCCCCTTAGTCTGATGCATGAAACACTTTCACACTGTTTCACTCTGTGCAAAGCATCAGAAACCTATTGATTAGAAACGTATCAATTAGAGACCTATCAATTAGAGACCCATCAATTAGAAACCTATCAATTAGTAGATGTTGTGGTCATGACATCTGTTACGTGCTGGAACGCACCATTTGAATTCAACATTTTCACTTTCACCCCTCCCTCTATTCGCTGATTGGCTCCTCCAAGCTCAGAGATGGAGCGAACCAAAGCCTATGGATGGCTTCCTGACAAGTGGTGGAACTAAATGAAAAATTGAGCCTTTATTTATCTGGTAATGAGCGATTTAGCCATTGAAGTGACTATGAAGGTGGCAAATTACACTAAAAAGGTTTTGCCTTTATTGTTGCCAACGCTCTTAAATTGGGACCAGAAACAGTTTGAGAGCCACTGTGTTGGTGCAGGCTTGTGAAGGAGCACATGCATGGGATTCTACTGGGGTGTCACCAGGGGGCGCTGTTATGTTTATTTGATACCATTATTGTTACTTTTACACATACATGCTGAGTATCCCCCAGAGTTTGAGTATTGTGTGTCAAAGTTATAAACTCACGCCAGTACATGTGGATTTGTTTACAAAGTACCTAAATAAAACAAGATTTCATCCAAAGGGTTAGTGTGTGTGACTGGCAGCTGAATCTTAAAGCCCCATTCTAACCACCACACACGCGTCATTACATTTGCAGCAGTGCTAATTTTAAAAGTAATGGCTGTAAGTGCACTAGATGGGCGGTCACACACACACACACACACACACACACACACACACACACACACACACACCCACCCACACAGCCCAGGTCTCTCTATTGACCACGCCCCCTTTGGTGGACGTGCTTCCAATTTGCATTCAAAATTGCAAACAAGTCGGACTGGCCGGACCTGACATCTCAAGTCTACGAGTGCTTTAAAACAAGTGGCAGAGGCCACGCGAGAGAGTGATGGTGAGACGGGGTGAGCGAGGGAGAGAGAGTGTGTCTGAGCATCAGTCCCGTGCAACACTAGTATTTTTGCGGACGTACACCTTAAAAGACGACCTCTGCCTCGCTCATGAAATCATTTCGTCTTTTCATCAAAAAAGCTTCTTGCAGAATGACAAAAAATGTATTGTATGCCTATGTACAACACCACATTTCTCTGATAGGTTGAAACGTGGTAGAAATATATACGACACTATATTTCCACTGTGTTTGTTTTAAATGCAGCTGATGACAGTTTAACAGTTCAGTCCATTTTAGCAATTTTGAAATAGCATAATTCCATCTGCCTTGTAATGCATTCTGCATTTTGCACCTGGGCCAATGTCACTAGGCCAGTAACGTTAGTATGGGCTGTAAGAAAGGCCAATGCTGGACTCAGGCTTCCGAAATCCCCACTGGCGACAGCGACACCAAAGTCTCATGACAAACTTCTAATAACTCTAAGTGTTGCGGCCACGGCGACAGGCGAGGTGTGTTCGCAGTAGTCTGATCTAACGTTAGTTTACGTCCCTGTTTCGCGAGGGCCTGTTACATTCTCCGGTAGTGCGCTAACGTTCAAATGAAATGTTGCGCTTGAGTTTCAGCGCGACTTTGCCATGGCAATTCTAATTACTGCTTACGGTACATTACGTAAACCCACCAGTTCCGCACACGAACAGGCCTCAGATGACTTCAAGATGTTGCAAGAGAAAGTTAAATCTCTGCTTTGACTTCCGCATTACGAAAATGAAACCTATTTCACCCTCGTCAGCCTTTAAACTAAGACGCGTCGTGTTACAATGTCGGTGCTCGTCGGGTCGACTCACCGTGAGGAGGAAGAGTCTTGATCGGCTTCTTTACTTGAGCTCCGCAACACGGGTCCGGGTCTGAAGTGTGCTGGACTGCTGCGCCAAACGTCTAGTTTTGATACAGAGTCGTTGCCTAGCAAGTGGGCTGGGCCCTTAGACGCGAGAAGAGGGTTGGGCCGGAGCGCTGTAACTGTGGTTAAACCCGCAGCCGACACACTTATGGGGGGACTTTTGTTACAGTGTGTGTGTGCTGCGTCGAGTTCCGGGAAGATGGTGAATACGTGACTTACCGGCCTCGGTTCAGATGGTCTCTATGCCAAAAGACGCACTAGAGTGAACCGCCTGGCCCACGTGATGAACGTGGCTATATGGTATCAATGGCTTCAGTGGGCTGAGCTCCGTAAGCATGAGTGTGTTATATTATTTGGGGGTCAGTGGGGTGTTCGAGTTGAGCTTGGGGGGGGCGATGCGTCAGCAGAGCAGTTTATTGACATGGCCTTAAACTCCAGTGTATTAGTGTACTTAGTTTACTGTATATAGTCATTTACACTGTAGCCTTAAGACATATTGGATGCTGCTTGCCTGCTTGCGCCATGAGTCACAGCAGCGCAAATTAAATAGTGAAGGCCGAGAGCTGGAGAGGGGGTCTGTGAGGGACATGATGTCCTCTTGTGCGTCTGTGGTGTTTAGACTGTGAGTTTAACTGCGGCACAAGTTCTTGTGCATCAGTGGGGTCTTGAGGTTGTTGCAAACAGTGGTTAGTCTCTGTGGCTTCCGCTAGGCATGGGAAGAAGAGCGCGACTACGGTAAAGCTTACCTCTGACACGCCTGCCTCTGTGCTCTGTAAACACTAAACCTGTTTCAGGGTTTTTAACCACAGTCTCTATGAAGCCTCTCAGTCACTGTCTGCCTGATGTTCCAATCACTGTTTGCACTTTGCACAATCAATCAAATCCATCCAAACTTTTCACACAGACTGCATTAGCCACGTATATCATATCAATGCATGCCAGTTTAAACAGAACATAAAAGAAAAAGTCCTTTCTTCTCAGGTGGTGATTGTATCTAGGCCATGTGACTGTGATACTGTTAGAATTCTTATTGATTTTTGTTGAGTGAATCAGTCTTATTTGCCACACAGGAGTTTGGTCTCTGCATTTGTTCCACTCGTGAATTAGTGAAACACACAGTGAGGTGAAACAGACACTAACCCAGGGCAGTGGGCTGCCTGCTACAGCAGTGCCCAGGGAGCAGTACGGGGTTAGGGGCCTTGCTCAAGGGCCCTTCAGCCAGGAATCAAACCGACAACCCTTCGGTTCCAAGCCCAAAGCCCCCTAACCGCCAACTGGCCCACATGTAGGCTACATCAGTATGGATGCGAGGGATGTCTGTGTCCTGTCATGGGCTAAATCTAGTCTCTAGTCTATCTATCCAACCAAGCCTGTCGCTATTGGGTTGTTTTCAAACTGCTATCGCTGGCTAACCGGAGTTCACAGCAGCCATCTCAACCATACTGATTGAGCCGAGGTGCTACACAGCACAGATTTTTTACCTTTTACCCGTTTATTACCTACTTTTCCTATTTAGTAGTCTTTTTTTAATTGACCACAAAGGTCATACATTCGAAAACAAAGCAAAATGCCACACCAGCAGGCCTATGAAAACGACCGTTCAGGGATGAGGGGAGCGCCTGTTTTCATATTGCCATGGTTCTGCTGCGGTAAATGGGGTACAGCTGAGGCTTTAAAGTCATACCGGGGAAGACTGTGTTTTTTTACCTCCAGATCTCCCCTTAGTCTGATGCATGAAACACTTTCACACCGTTTCACTTTGTGCAAAGCATCAGAAACCTGTTAATTAGAAACATATCAATTAGAGACCTATCAATTAGAGACCCATCAATTAGAAACCTATCAATTAGTAGATGTTGTGGTCATGACATCTGTTACGTGCTGGAACGCACCATTTGAATTCAACATTTTCACTTTCACCCCTCCCTCTATTCGCTGATTGGCTCCTCCAAGCTCAGAGATGGAGCGAACCAAAGCCTATGGATGGCTTCCTGACAAGTGGTGGAACTAAATGAAAAATTGAGCCTTTATTTATCTGGTAATGAGCGATTTAGCCATTGAAGTGATTATGAAGGTGGCAAATTACACTAAAAAGGTTTTGCCTTTATTGTTGCCAACGCTCTTAAATTGGGACCAGAAACAGTTTGAGAGCCACTGTGTTGGTGCAGGCTTGTGAAGGAGCACATGCATGGGATTCTACTGGGGTGTCACCAGGGGGCGCTGTTATGTTTATTTGATACCATTATTGTTACTTTTACACATACATGCTGAGTATCCCCCAGAGTTTGAGTATTGTGTGTCAAAGTTATAAACTCACGCCAGTACATGTGGATTTGTTTACAAAGTACCTAAATAAAACAAGATTTCATCCAAAGGGTTAGTGTGTGTGACTGGCAGCTGAATCTTAAAGCCCCATTCTAACCACCACACACGCGTCATTACATTTGCAGCAGTGCTAATTTTAAAAATAATGGCTGTGAGTGCACTAGATGGGCAGTCACACACACACACACACACTCACACACACACACTGCCCAGGCCTTTACTGTACCAATGGGTTACACAAACACAGACACACACACACTCTGCCTGGGCCTACACCAGGTCAGCGGGTTGCACAGACACACACACACACACACACACACAGACGCGCGGCAGTAGACAGCGGTTTATTTGCACCTGGCTGGGGCAGCAGGGTGCTCAGACCACAGCCTACATTCAGAACCTACAATTCATAAATAAGGAAATAAATAACAAACCGCTAAACAACAAACAAAAACAACATGGAAGACATCTCAACACTTTTTAGCTCCGCCCCTGTCTTTGGGCTCATGCCTGATGCAGTTTCTTTGTGGTGGCACATTGACCTTTGACCCTAGAATGACCCCAGTCTCCCAGCTTCTCGGGGTTCAGCTGCAGAATGACTCCACAGCAGTGACATCCAGTTAGTAAAGTTCCCTTTGGGCCTCTGGTGCTCCATGTGACGCTGGGTTTGGGACTGGGTCTGTTTGGGTCTGGGTTTGGGTCTGTTTGGGTCTGGGTTTGGGTTTGTTTGATGCTGGGTTTGGGTTTGTTTGATGCTGGGTTTTGGTTTGTTTGATGCTGGGTTTGGGTCTGTTTGAGTCTGTTGAGTTTGATGCTGGGTTTGTGTTGGGTTTGGGTCTGGCCAATGTTGTCACAGTTCTATGGTCACTATGTGCCTCATGTATCTAATCCCCATCAATAATAAATACATTAATAAACCAAACACAAACTCTACATGACTGAAGAAACACACACACACACACACACACACACACACACACACACACACACACACACACACACACAGACACCAGGGGGCAGTGGAGAGGGAGACAATCAGACGAGCACAGAGGAGCACTCTCTCTCTCCCTACTTCTCTACTTTTCTCTCTCTCTCTTTCCTGCACCCAGAGGACCCCTCCCCCTCGTGTCCCTTAGTTCTTTAGGATCCCTCTCTCTCCATGTCATGTCCCTTAAGGTTCTTTAAGTTCTCTTGTCTCTCCATGTCATGTCCCTTAAGGTTCTTTAGGTTCTCTTGTCTCTCCATGTCATGTCCCTTAAGGTTCTTTAAGTTCTCTTGTCTCTCCATGTCATGTCCCTTAAGGTTCTTTAGGTTCTCTTGTCTCTCCATGTCATGTCCCTTAAGGTTCTTTAGGTTCTCTTGTCTCTCCATGTTGGTCCCAACAGTCTCCTATCCATGTGTCCACTGTGTGTGTGTGTGTGTGTGTGTGTGTGTGTGTGTGTGTGTATAAGTGTGCTGATGTTGGTCTCAGTCTGTGTGTGTGTGTGGTGGCTTGTATCCGTTGGCGGGTGGTGTGTGTGTGTGTGTGACTGTGTGTTGCTGCTTTCTGGTGAAGAGTCTAAAGGCTCCTCTACAGATGAGGCAGAACCAGTAGACCTGTGGCGCCATCAGCAGGCCAGCGCCAGCATTGCAGAACCAAGGTACTGACACTGGGACCAGATACAGAGGGATGGACGCATACCTGCAACACACACACACACACATTAGATACATCTCTCTCTCTCTCACACACTCACACACACACACACACACACACACACACACACACACACACACAGGGACCAGATACAGACACACACACACTCACACATACAGATCAGCCTGGAGGCTGATACACACACTCCCACATACTCACTCTCTCTCTCTCTCACACACACACACACACACACACACACAGATCAGCCTGGAGTCTACCCGTGCGCTGCATGTCCATACAGAGATGCTTTATGCTTCCCTGGACGCAGGAAACCTTTGCATACTTTGGCAATAACAACATACTGATTGGTGTGGCTATTGCACTTGAAACAGAGACAGTGAGAGAGAGAGAGAGGAAGAGAAAGAGAGAGGGAGAGACAAAGGATGTAGAACTATGCGTTGTCCTTGGCTCCTTTTTACTGTTCAGAGAGAGAGAGAAACAGAGAGAGAGAGAAACAGAGAAGGAGAGAGGAAGAGAGAGAGAGAGAGAGAGAGAGAGGGAGGGAGCGTACCTGCTGTATGCGTAGTAGAGGTAGGGGAAGAGAGAGAGAAGGAGAGAGAGAAAGAGAAGGAGGGAGCATACCTGCTGTATGCGTCGTAGAGGTAGGGGGAGAGAGAGAGAGAGAAGGAGAGAGAGAGAGAGAGGAGGGAGCGTACCTGCTGTATGCGTAGTAGAGGTAGGGGGAGAGAGAGAGAGAGAAGGAGAGAGAGAGAGAGAGGGAGGGAGCGTACCTGCTGTATGCGTCGTAGAGGTAGGGGGAGAGAGAGAGAGAGAAGGAGAGAGAGAGAGAGAGGGAGGGAGCGTACCTGCTGTATGCGTCGTAGAGGTAGGGGAGAGAGAGAGAGAGAAGGAGAGAGAGAGAGAGAGGGAGGGAGCGTACCTGCTGTATGCGTAGTAGAGGTAGGGGGAGAGAGAGAGAGAAGGAGAGAGGGAGGGAGCGTACCTGCTGTATGCGTAGTAGAGGTAGGGGGAGAGAGAGAGAGAAGGAGAGAGAGAGAGAGAGAGAGGGAGGGAGCGTACCTGCTGTATGCGTAGTAGAGGTAGGGGAAGAGAAGAACTCGACAGATGAAGAAAGTGACCAACATGAGAACTCCATTGACTTTATGAAGAAGAGAGTTCTGCAGCTTATACTGAAACAGAGAGAGAGAGAGAAAGAGAGGGAGGGAGAGGAGAGAGAGAGAGGGAGGGAAGGGGGAGAGAGAGAAAGGAAGAGAGATATAGAGGGGGAGAAAGAAGAAAGAGAGAAAAGAGAGCGAGGGAGGGAGAGAGGGAGGGAGAGGGAGAGAGAGAGAGAGAGAGAAAGGAAGAGAAGATAGAGGGGGAGAAAGAGAGAGAGAGAGAAAGAGAGTGAGAGGGAGGGAGGGGGGTAAAGGTGGGTGAGTAAGGCCCTGGTGTTCCATTTACTTTACTAGTTCTCTTGGAAGGGTTGGGTTAGGGGTAGCCCTAAGGTGTTCGCCTGAAGGGTTGGGTTAGGGGTAGCCCTAAGGTGTTCACCTGAAGGGTTGGGTTAGGGGTAGCCCTAAGGTGTTCTCCTGAAGGGTTGGGTTAGGGGTAGCCCTAAGGTGTTCACCTGAAGGGTTGGGTTAGGGGTAGCCCTAAGGTGTTCTCCTGAAGGGTTGGGTTAGGGGTAGCCCTAAGGTGTTCTCCTGAAGGGTAGGGTTAGGGTTAGGGGTAGCCCTAAGGTGTTCTCCTGAAGGGTTGGGTTAGGGGTAGCCCTAAGGTGTTCTCCTGAAGGGTTGGGTTAGGGGTAGCCCTAAGGTGTTCTCCTCAAGGTTTGGGTTACTCAGCTAGCCCAGACAATAGTCCAAGGAAATTTCTGAATAATAAAAATACTCATACTGAGATATCTTCAGCCCTCCTGACTCAGCATGTTTTGTGCATATGTAGAACACTCCCAAGCACACTCAAACCCTCTTAAAATCAACTGAACTGAGACCTCCGGTGGAACTATAGTGAGAACAGAAAGAAAACTAAGGTCTCATGAGAGCTCGGGCAGACCAGGTCTCAGGTCCTCTTTCAAAAAATAAACAATCTGAACACAAACAGAACTGAGTCCTTTGATTAGCTTCACTCTTTGGCTCGGAGTTAGGACATGAACACTAGAGACATGAAGTTAGGACATGAACACTTGAGTGTTAAGGACATGAACACTAGAGACATGGAGTTAGGACATGAACACTAGAGACATGAAGTTAGGACATGAACACTAGAGACATGGAGTTAGGACATGAACACTAGAGACATGGAGTTAGGACATGAACACTAGAGACATGGAGTTAGGACATGAACACTTGAGTGTTAAGGACATGAAGACTAGAGACATGGAGTTAGGACATGAACACTAGAGTGTTAAGGACATGAACACTAGAGACATGGAGTTAGGACATGAACACTTGAGTGTTAAGGACATGAAGACTAGAGACATGGAGTTAGGACATGAACACTAGAGACATGGAGTTAGGACATGGACACTTGAGTGTTAAGGACATGAACACTAGAGACATGGAGTTAGGACATGAACACTAGAGACATGGAATTAGGACATGAACACTTGAGTGTTAAGGACATGAACACTAGAGACATGGAGTTAGGAC
>PYXC01001938.1:17500-30000 GCA_015244755.2 Tenualosa ilisha | reverse complement strand
ATCTAACACACACACCCCAAACTACATCATCATCATCTAACACACACCCCAAACTACATCATCATCATCTAACACACACACACCAAACTACATCATCTAACACACACACCAAACTACATCATCATCATCTAACACACACACACCAAACTACATCATCATCATCTAACACACACACCCCAAACTACATCATCATCATCTAACACACACACCCAAACTACATCATCATCATCTAACACACACACCCCAAACTACATCATCATCATCTAACACACACACCAAACTACATCATCATCTAACACACACACCCAAACTACCTACATCATCTAACACACACACCCCAAACTACATCATCATCATCTAACACACACACCCCAAACTACATCATCATCATCATCTAACACACACACCCCAAACTACATCATCATCATCTAACACACACACCCAAACTACATCATCATCATAACACACACACCCAAACTACATCATCATCTAACACACACACCCCAAACTACATCATCATCATCTAACACACACACCCCAAACTACATCATCATCATCTAACACACACACCCCAAACTACATCATCATCATCTAACACACACACACCAAACTACATCATCATCATCTAACACACACACCCCAAACTACATCATCATCATCTAACACACACACACACCAGACTACATCATCTAACACACACACACCAAACTGCATCATCATCAATTCAAATCAAATCACATGATTTTGAGTTACTACACTCATTTATTTATTTATGAAAACTGAGCCATAAATGATTTGATATTTGTATATAAAGACATAACAATCTGTTATTTTAAGATATTTTTCTACATTTGGAAAGATGACTTATGTGCCAGTGCACAGAGCTGATCTGTCAGTCAAACCACAAGCCTTGTTGAGTGATACACTGGCAAATGAACACACGTCAGGTGTGTATGATGAATGTTTTGTAATTGAAATAACATTGATCTACACATCAACACATTCATCCCTCTAGAGAATTGAATATTTTCCAAAAAACAGCTGTTTTTCAAAGGTGGGCTTCAATGGTACAGCACTACAAACTGCAGCCAACATAAGCCAACTCTGATGAAGAATAAGTTCATATTCATTATTTGATGAATAATTCGTTTATATTCATGAGTTTATGCCAAGTAATACTCATTCTCATGATTAGTTCAGATTACATGCATGATTCATGTATGATTCTGTAAACGGATCTTTCATTTGGAGAGGAATATACTGTCATTTTTGTCACTCACTAAGGCACCAATTAAACCCACTATGCCCCATTTAAGCCCACTATGCCCCATTTAAGCCCACTTCAATGTATTTTCCTGTAGCCATTTTTTCTAAACTCTTATGCAGAAGTGGTGATAATAACCATTACTTTTGTTTTTTCATTTTGAATCTAATTAGCAACTATACATATAAGCCTCCATACATTATAGACCATAGGCTCCTTTAACCTCATTTACAACTATATAAGCCTCCATACATTATAGACCATAGGCTCCTTTAACCTCATTTACAACTATATAAGCCTCCATACATTATAGACCATAGGCTCCTTTAACCTCATTTACAACTATAAGCTCCATACATTATAGACCATAGCCTTTAACCTCATTACAACTATAAGCCTCCATACATTATAGACCATAGGCTCCTTTAACCTCATTTACAACTATATAAGCCTCCATACATTATAGACCATAGGCTCCTTTAACCTCATTTACAACTCTATAAGCCTCCATACATTATAGACCATAGCTCCTTTAACCTCATTTACAACTCTATAAGCCTCCATACATTATAGACCATAGGCTCCTTTAACCTCATTTACAA
This sequence comes from Tenualosa ilisha, assembly GCA_015244755.2. Classification (NCBI taxonomy): domain Eukaryota; kingdom Metazoa; phylum Chordata; class Actinopteri; order Clupeiformes; family Clupeidae; genus Tenualosa; species Tenualosa ilisha. The sequence goes on along the minus strand of PYXC01001938.1, from coordinate 28,134 downwards.
CTATATAAGCCTCCATACATTATAGACCATAGGCTCCTTTAACCTCATTTACAACTATATGAGCCTCCATACATTATAGACCATAGGCTCCTTTAACCTCATTTACAACTCTATAAGCCTCCATACATTATAGACCATAGGCTGCTTGTGCCTTCATATCTAATTTAGACAACTGGCAACAACTAAGTGCATATCAGCTGTTTTCAGTTATAATGCGATGCCTTTAAACTACTTTAATTGTTTTAAATGATTTACAAGCCTATCCAGTGGACTAGCATGTTGCTAAGAGTATCTACAAGCCTATCTAGTGGACTAGCATGTTGCTAAGAGTATCTACAAGCCTATCCAGTGGACTAGCATGTTGCTAAGAGTATCTACAAGCCTATCCAGTGGACTAGCATGTTGCTAAGAGTATCTACAAGCCTATCCAGTGGACTAGCATGTTGCTAAGAGTATCTACAAGCCTATCCAGTGGACTAGCATGTTGCTAAGAGTATCTACAGTGGGCTGAAATATACAGGCAAACACAACAAAGCAAGTGGACAAACTCGACCAATCACAGCCCTTTGTGGTCCGCGTCGCTTGCCCTTGTGGTCTGCAGCAGTTTGACATGTAGTTAAAAAATTCTGGAGGTGCACACCGGTCGATGCAGGCGCTCTGCGGAGGGGTTTCACGGCAACACGGGAGCTCTGTCACCACGGCAACAAGATGACGCATGACCATAAATTAGGCTTAAGACAGCTCACCCTAAAACAGCTCACTAACCCCAAGACAGGACCCCCTCAGCTGACTCCCCCCAACCCTAAGAAAGTGTGCACATCTGCACACACAGATGGAGGAAACTGTGACTGAGATGGGACTAAAGGTTCACAGTGCAATGACACACACACACACACACACGCACGCACACACGCAGTGCAGAACAATGAGCCTGCGTATGTGGAGTGACAGCTGTTACTCTTCTCCCGGCTGTTCTGGATGGTGTGTGTGTGTGTGTATGAGAGAGTGTGTGTGAGTGCCAGCATGTGTGTAAGAGTGTGTGTGTGTGTTGGGGGGCAAACAGATGACCAAAATAGATTCAGAAAGGATTACCAAGCAGGAGATTTAGGAAGATTATGCTTCACAGAGGGAGGGGCCAGCAGTATACTTTACTGTGAATACGTGTGAGTGTGTGTGTGTGTGTGTGTGTGTGTGTTTGACACTATGGACTGGATATGTGTGTGTGCGTGTTTGACACTAAGGAATGGAGGTGTATGTGAGTTTGCAGACTGTATGTGTGTGTATGCATGTGTGTGTGAGTGTGTCTGTGCTTGACACTACAGACTGAGGAGCTCAAGACAGAGGAGTGGGAGTGTCTTAGAGGAGTGTGTTTTCTCCTGACAAACACAGGAAGATACTGTACATGAGTATGTTGACAATGACAATGACACACTATATTTTATTGCCAACCTTGAGTGAACACAGCACTCTCTCTCTCACACACACACACACACACACACACACACACACACACACACACACACCTGTCTACTGTGGGGACATGAGTCTGCACTGTCCCAACAGCGGCATCTACTGACCAAAAGTTGGCGTAGCTCTGGCTATAGACTACAGACTCTAGACTAGCTCTGGCTATAGACTATAGACTATAGACTCTAGACTAGCTCTGGCTATAGACTACAGACTCTAGACTAGCTCTGGACTATAGACTATAGACTATAGACTAGCTCTGGACTATACACTATAGACTCTAGACTAGCTCTGGCTATAGACTATAGACTCTAGACTAGCTCTGGCTATAGACTATAGACTCTAGACTAGCTCTGGCTATAGACTACAGACTCTAGACTAGCTCTGGACTATAGACTATAGACTCTAGACTAGCTCTGGCTATAGACTACAGACTCTAGACTAGCTCTGCTATAGACTCTAGACTCTAGACTAGCTCTGCTATAGACTATAGACTCTAGACTAGCTCTGGACTATAGACTATAGACTCTAGACTAGCTCTGCTATAGATGAACCCTCTATGTGAGGGACATTCAAACTGAACACAAACTGAAGCCAGGCACAAGTTTGAGATGAAGAACAAACCTTCTCGCCTAAGAGCCATGAGCCGATGGCAGGTAAGGGGTCGGGTGGCAAGATGAAGACCTCTGCAGGCCGGTCCCAATGGAGTTTGCCCAGTGGCATTCATTACACAGTTCAAGGTTCTCAACACATAGTAGCAATGTGGCCACCTGACTTTTCACACTGGCCAGCGCACTTCTGAGGGCATGCACACTTACATGGGGCTGCGGAGACACAAGTCCGGTCAGGTAACGGCCCGTGAGGAGTTTCGTCACAGCCCGGACAACACGGGTTCGTTGGCTCCGGGAGGCGTCCGCGAATCAGTCCACATCTTGATCCGTCTCCCGACACAAACTGGATTCAGGCCAGCTGAACGGGACAAATACAATAACCCCGTTTGTACAATGGGCCAAACCTGGCACTACTGCTCTGGAAACAGACCCACCTCAAGGGGCAGGACCACAGGAGCCAAGTCCTGGCACCTACACATCATAACAGATGCTTGCTACAACTGCAGATGTTTTGCCTTAGCCTTTTTACCTGTTCATGGAATGTGTCTTTAAAATATTGTCAGTTGGCTACTTGGCTCAGGAACTCTAGCCCTGGTGCTTGTGTCCTGGCCCTGAGCCAAAGTTCCTAGGCTTAGGTTCCTGGGCTGTAGGCCCATAGTATAAATGGGGCTAATGATTGGAAAGGCTTGGACTGGACCGGGAGTGTCCGTTTGTCTAGCCTTTCTCCCGGCTGAGCTGTCTAACTGCATGCGTGGCGCTCCTTATGATTCTGCAAAACTACAAAACGGACTAGCTTATTAGAATGCCACACTTGGACTCTTGCCACATTGGAACTCTTTGCTATGTATGCGACTGTTTTGTCTGTTGGGTAGCCTATTTGACAGTTTCTTCATTAATTCCCTCTGAGAGTTTGCATTTCACACCATAGTCCTCTGACTATCAACTCGAATATGCTGTTCATGTTCATGAGAGGATGACCCTTCACAGACAACGTCCAATAACACCATGATTGATTGACAGCTTGATTTTAATTCCAGCATCGTACATTGTTTGACTATGTCGTACCAATCCTAAACCATCATCATTCCCACCAAGTCGCCAGCAAGTTGTGTCAGGTTGGAAAAATAAATGGCGACATAAGCTAAGGCTCATGTTGGATTTGGAGACCTCCAACCGCAAGAATGGTTAGCTCGCAATAACGTTACTATCATCGCCACTAGGTTACCTGACAGTAAAACAGTCAATAATAATTTTACAGATCGTAATTGATCGTTCTGTCATAACCTTAAAGATCGTAACTGAGCCAGCGTGATATCAGAGGAGGAGTTCAAGAATTAATAGTTGAAGTTTCATAGCGAAATATAGTGTACGACAACGTTACCAGTCAGGCGTTGACTCTGCTGGACAGCTAGCTGGAAGCGTCTCGTTAACGGTTCTCCCTCCTCACAGGAGAAGACGGTGATTTATTCCGGGCAAGAGATTGGATTTATTTAAGGAGCGGAGGATGAAGCCGGCGACTGAGGACGTCTGCTGCAGGGTGGGAGAGCTCAGACGCCGAAACCATTGGATATGCGAACGACCTACCGTGAAGCTGCACCTCCCGTGTTATCTCTAGTTGAACGCTATCTTGCTAACAACATGAGCTTGCCAATCTAGCTGATAGGTTAGAGTAACAGGGGTGTGGGATTCAAATCTAACGAACGCGTCACTATGATGATTTGTGTACAAAAATACAATAAAAATGAGTGACTCTTGTGAATTTCACGACCTTGTGTCGGTAAGGACCACGGTAGGCAGTACATAGAGAAGACGCGACAATCGTCGGTAACGTTGACATCTCCGGTCAGACTAGCACAACTAGCAGACTAGCTACCGTTGGCTAACTTTACGTCAGCACCCTGGACAGCTAACGCCGAGGCTGATAGCAACATGTCCCCTTAGCTTCACTCTTTAGGCAACCCTGTAGCGTTACGACTGGGGTTTAGCCAACAACAAGCAACAGTCTGTAACTCACCATTTGTTGTTTTTTGTTAGAAGATCGGTTTGCTTATGAATGAAGTCTTTTAGATTCAGTTCGGTTTCTTCTGTTGACACGGCCCTAATTTGACTTTTAAATGTGCGCCGCGAATCCTTCAAACGGCCCGAGGATTGGCTGAGCGGCCAGTCCGCAACTATTTAGATGCCATTTCATTGGTCCTACAAATGACAGATCGGCGGTTCTTCCAATGAAAACAGAATTTAAAGTGACCTGATGAAAACTCTTGGCTTAACACTTTGCTGGCTGTATAATTTTTCCCTTTAGCAATCCAAATGTTCACAATATTTTACAATTTTGCTCAACTTGTTTGGCCTACACTAGCATTCAAGCCAAAGACAGCACCACCCCAAGTGTTATTTACTTTGTCGAAAGTGAAACACTAACACAGTGTCCCTCTGAAATATTAATAGGTCTTTTGTTTCAGGGCCCGCCCGACCAGGCCTCGATCTAAACAAAGATGCTTTGCAATGTAAAATCTGGGGCTCGTCCCTACTCTTGCTCAACACAGTATTTACATATGAATTTGATTTCATTCTCCACTTTCACCCTCGCATGAATGTGAAGCCATGAAATGTTTGTAAAGGGTTGGTAGGTAATGCAGACAGTGACACAATTTTCGCAAAAAAAAAATTAATGAAATGACGAAACAAGCAGTCACACATCCCAGTGTCTATTCTTTTATTTACGCTACTCCATACAGATTCATCTTTTCTTACGAAATTCAAGTATTTGGGGGAACACAAGCCAACAACTTTTTTTAAACTCTCAAGATAAAAAGAAAACACATATCCTAATAATTAGGCTAAAATTGTGGTGTTCAATAACATATTAATTATAACTGTAACACATTGTAACCCACTCTTTTTAAAACTACAAACGTCTAATTCCTATTTTCCTGGTGTACAGCTATTCTGCAGGTTTTCCTCTCATCCTCCAACCTCTAGCCCTAGATGGAAGATTGACCAACTCTGCACACAGTTGGCTAAACCTGACTAACACAAGACCAAAACGCACAAAATAGAAAACACAATGTGCACAATGCATTAAAATCAACAAGAAGATACTGACATATGATCCTAAAAAATAAGAGAAATAAAAAGAACAAAAAACACATAATCCAATGGCAATGTAATAAAATCACAATGACCTCTTAAACCATATAAATAATGTTATAAACATAAGCAAAAATTCAAGAATTATAAAATTCCTACACCACTGCATTGTAAGCCTTCCAAACATTCGTTCTCTTAATGAGGGTCATCCTAGAGCACAGCTGCAGTGTAAAGCCTCATCCCCAGCGCCCTCTGCAGGAGGTAGTGAGTACTGCGCCTCAGGGCCCAGGAAGTCCAGTCCCAAGATCTGAGTCTTGGCGTGTCCTTGTGGGATTGAGCACAGCTGGCATCAAATGCACACGACTCCACAGATGGGTTAGGCCAGAATCACACATGAACACAAACAGCAGCAGCCTTCTGGCATGTGGAGCAGTGCTGGCCATCATCCTCGCGCCCACTGGCTACCCGTGACTAGACTGCGAGTAGGCCGTGTCTAGACTGCGAGTAGGCCGTGTCTAGACTGCGAGTAGGCCGTGTCTGGGCCTAGACTGCGAGTAGGCCGTGTCTGGGCCCAACACCGTGACGGTGTCCCCGTAGCGCTGGAGGTGCGGGGACCACACCGGCCCCTCTATTCTGCTCTCCCAGCACCACACACACACACACACTATATAGTTCTGTCACACTAGCATGGAGGCAAGCCATCACTTAACAGCATACAGTACATTTGATAATGGTTTGTGTGTGTGTGCATGTATATGTGTGAGTGAGTGAGTGAGTGTGTGTGTGTGTGTGTGTGTGTGGTGTGCGTGTGTGAGTGAGCAAGTGAGTGAGATCGAGACAGGAAGAATCCTTGATTGTGTTTCTGAGGTAACTGAGGCAAATTCACAACTCTAACCCTGCCATACCACTCCCACACCCACACACACACACACACACACCTTCTTATACAGGACAGCCAGGCTTATCATACACAAGGAATGATCCCACGAGGTAGACAAGATGAGCGCGCGCACACACACGCACGCACGCACGCACACACACACACACACACACACACACACACACACACAGGGTCTGAGGAATAAAGTTGAAGAGCGGGTGTATAAGATAGCCAATGGAGTACCAAAGATGGGATTGTTTAAGTACAAAACAAACATAATCTCCTGTGTGCCTCTCACACACACACACACACAGGCATGGGGATGTGTGTCAAAGAGATCAAGTAAGTTCTAGAATGGGTAATAATGTGAATTATCTGTTATGTGTTTGTGTACCATATTACAAGATATAACACTTCATGACTCTCTCTCTGTGTGTGTAAGAAACTGATCACTTCAGTCCATGTGTGCGATATCTATGGTGTGTGTGTGTGTGTGTGTGTGTGTGCACACTCTTCACTTGATGTTCATGATATCTATGGTGTGTGTGTGTGTGTGTGTATATAGTTTTTAGTTAACGTCCATGATATCCATCCCACAGAGTTCACTCGTCTAATCCAATCTTCAGGATAGGATAAACTACATTTCCCATAAGTCCAGTCTTCAAGCTAAACTACATTTCCCAACTCCCATGAGTCCACTGTCTCGTGCTGCTCTTCATCTCTCCTCCTTCCTGGAGACCTTAGAGGAATGCCACGCCGTAGACCTGGGAGGGAGGGAGGGGAGGGAGAGGGAGAGAGAGAATGAGAGAGGGAGGGGTGGTGGGGAGGGAGGGAGAGAGAGAATGAGGGAGGGAGGGAGAGAGAGAATGAGGGAGGGAGGGGTGGTGGGGAGGGAGGGAGAGAGAGAATGAGAGAGGAAGGGAGAGAGAGAATGAGGGAGGGAGGGAGAGAGAGAATGAGGGAGGGAGTACTTACAGCACATTTACATAATTTGAGGCGCTGAAACCTAGGGTTAGGGTTAGGGTTAGAATCCCCAGAGATGATGACTTTTTTTGGTGCCAACGTATCTTAGCGACAAAAGGCAAATTTTGTATAAAATTCGTCCATCTGTGTGTCTCTTTGTCAACGAGATTTGCCGAAGTGCGCCGGTGACAGCGGAAAAACAAGAGGGACAACTCAGTTGCAGCTCCACTAGACGTGAAAAGACGTGATGGCCAGGAGATATGGTGAAAGTTTGTTTGCATTGAAAACAGTTTGAATGCCCTCATTTAACCATTCAACTGAACATAAGGACTGGCGAAATACATCATATGATGTTTTAATAAACCACTGATGAAAGACAATAGGAACAGAGCTATAGCCCAAGTCTAAAGTTTCTAAAAATAAAATCATAAAATGCATATTTGACATGGCTGTCTGGCTAAAAGCAAGCCATGCTGGGGAGCATTAAGGCCATTTCATTGGGCAAAACTTAAATGCTGCATTTTAAGTGAGCCTAATCGAAGTGGGTAATTGGGCGCAGTGACACGGAGTACATGGAGAATAGGCCCCTGCACTCAGGCCCTACAACTGAGCCTTATGAAGCCCCAGTGTCTGATGACAGTGGGCCCCTGCAGTGAGCTTTGGGGAACCTCAGTATCTACTGAGAGTGGGCCCCTGTACTAAACCGTGGGGACCCCAATGTCTAATAAAAAGGGGCCCCTGCAATGAGCCTTGGGGAACCCCAATGTCTAATGAAAAGGGGCCCCTGCACTGAGCCTTGGGGAACTCCAATGTCTAATGAATAGGGGCCCCTGCACTGAGCCTTGGGGAACCCAAGCATCTACTGAGAGTGGGCCCCTGCACTGACCATACTTGAGAGTACATAGATATGTGGTAGCTGACCAATTAAACAACAAAAACAAAAACATGAAATAAGAACTTATTAGCAAATTGATTAGGGAGGCCAACTGCTTCCACATTGGGGAGAAGGACATTCTCTCTCTCTCTCTCTCTCACACACACACACACATACACACACTCACAAACACACCTTATGAAGGTCTTGAAGGCGGCACTCTGTGGGTTGATGCACAGTGGGACTCTCTTCCCCTGTTGATGTTCAGTAATGAAACGATGGATGAGCTCTGGGGGGGATAGAAAGAGAGAGAGGGAGAGAAAGAAGGTAGGACACTGAATCTTAATAGAGCAGAAAAAAATATTTGTAGGGTGGGGGTAGGTGTGTGGGGTGGCACCTTATATAAATAGCATGCAGTTCAAAGTCTCAGTCAGTGGTTAAAAGTGTGTGTGTGTGTGTGTGTGCGTGCATGCACACCTTTCCCCTGCCACACAGACAGCATGGTCTGTGTGTGTGTGTGAGTGTGTGAGAGAGAGAGAGAGTATGCATGTGTGTACATATATATATACGCACACACACACACACACATACACACCTTTGCCCTGCCACACAGACAGCATGCTCTCCTCATAGCTGTGACTGAAGGGTCGTGGGGCAGGCGGTTCAAAGTCGCGTGTGTAGACCCGCCCACTGGGCAGAGAATAGCAGCAGTGGCACATACAGGTGTGATAACGCAGACGACCCTCATCCAGGTAGGGGTGGGACAGAGCGTCACTGCCCGAGATACGCTTTGCCTAGAAAACACACACACACACAATCCTGTTGGTAAAGGGATTAGGGGAAGATGTGACTGTAGTTAGGTCTAAACAGCTGGGTGTTACCGGTTTGTGAGGTGTGTGTGTGTGTGTGTGAGAGAATGACTAATCACTCACCGGATCGAAAACGAGCATTCTGCACAGCAGGTGAACGGCCTCATGGGTAGCAGCATCTGATAGCATGTACAGCACAGAGAGAGATGGCTGGAGAGAGAGAAAGAGAGAAACATTTGTACATTTGTGTGTCCAGTTTTTGAGCAGTGTGGGAGTGTGTGTCCTCTCAGGACGTGTGCGCTGTGTGCGTGTGTGTGTGTGTGTGTGTGTGTTATCGGTTTGTGAGCTCCTCTCAGGATGTGTGCTCTGTGTGTGTGTGTGTGTGTGTGTGTTACCGGTTTGTGAGCTCCTCTCAGGATGTGTGCTCTGTGTGTGTGTGTGTGTGTGTGTGTGTGTGTGTGTTACCGGTTTGTGAGCTCCTCTCAGGATGTGTGCTCTGTGTGTGTGTGTGTGTGTGTGTGTGTGTGTGTGTTACCGGTTTGTGAGCTCCTCTCAGGATGTGTGCTCTGTGTGTGTGTGTGTGTGTGTGTGTGTGTGTGTGTTACCGGTTTGTGAGCTCCTCTCAGGATGTGTGCTCTGTGTGTGTGTGTGTGTGTGTGTGTTACCGGTTTGTGAGCTCCTCTCTGGATGTGTGCTCTGTGTGTGTGTGTGTGTGTTACCGGTTTGTGAGCTCCTCTCAGGATGTGTGCTCTGTGTGTGTGTGTGTGTGTGTGTGTGTGTGTTACCGGTTTGTGAGCTCCTCTCAGGATGTGTGCTCTGTGTGTGTGTGTGTGTGTGTGTGTGTGTGTGTGTGTGTGTGTGTGTGTGTGTTACCGGTTTGTGAGCTCCTCTCAGGATGTGTGCCCTGGCTCCCTCACAGGCTGTTGCCATGGCAGAAAGGGGTGGAGTCCCCAGCAGGTCAGTGATGAGGTCCAACTGTGTTAAACACACACGCACACACACACTCTTTAACCAACAGCTGAACTGGTGAAGGTTTACGAGAGGGTGTGTAAGTATTGGATGTCTTGAGTGTGTGTGTGTGTGCGTGTGCGTGTGTGTGTGTGAGAGAGAGAGAGAGAGAGAGTGAGAGTGTGTGTGTGTGTGTGTGTGTGTGTGTGTGTGTGTGTGTGTGTGTGGATGTGAAGGGGAAAAAATAACAACAGGAAACTGACAAACTGACATTTGAGGTACGGAGCAGCTTCAAGTGGAAGTCGGAGGTACGGAGCAGCTTCAAGTGGAAGTCGGAGGTACGGAGCAGCCTCAAGTGGAAGTCGGAGGTACGGAGCAGCTTCAAGTGGAAGTCGGAGGTACGGAGCAGCTTCAAGTGGAAGTCGGAGGTACGGAGCAGCTTCAAGTGGAAGTCGGAGGTACGGAGCAGCTTCAAGTGGAAGTCGGAGACAGTACGGAGCAGCCTCAAGTGGAAGTCGGAGGTACGGAGCAGCTTCAAGTGGAAGTCGGAGGTACGGAGCAGCTTCAAGTGGAAGTCGGAGGTACGGAGCAGCCTCAAGTGAGCTATTGAAAGTGAAAGCGCATTCCGGCCTCTTTGTAGGGAAGAGGAGAAGGGGGCAAACATTCCAAGCACCTCCATCTATCTGTCAGATATATTCTTTGTTATCATTGAAGATAAACAACATTACTGTGTCAAAACACAACCAATAAGTACCTCTATCTATCTGCAAGATATCCTCTTTCTGTTATTATTGTGGGGTTCCAGGAGATGAACAAATGAATCACCCAATTCTATGAAGGACAAATGAAACAACTCTCACCCTTCTGCTCTTACATGCTATTCCTAAATGGATATATCCAGGATAGATAGATCAGCATTTGGCAAATGTAGACTTGTCTTCTCTTCTTCGCAAGTCTAGTCACCATATATAAATGAACAGCTTACGAAATTC
>PYXC01001938.1:0-12500 GCA_015244755.2 Tenualosa ilisha | reverse complement strand
TTCCACCAGGGCCGTGCTGGGGCTGGAGCTGGAGCTGGAGCTGGAGCTGGGGCTGGGGCTGGAGCTGGAGCTGGGGCTGGGGCTGGGGCTGGGGCTGGAGCTGGAGCTGGGGCTGGGGCTGGGGCTGGAGCTGGGGCTGGAGCTGGAGCTGGAGCTGGGCTGGAGCTGGGGCTGGAGCTGGGGCTGGGGCTGGAAATGGTTCTGGTCCAACACCAGCACTAGCACTGACCCACATTTCCACAGGTTTCAGCACCAGATATAAAGTATGTGTGCTAGACAGATCAGACCCTAGGCTATCTGAACCCTGTCGAAATTATACCATTTAATAAAATACTTTTGTTGAGACAATGTATTCATGTCAGCGTAAAGCTAGCTGAGGGATTTATGGTGGTATTGGCCAGCGCAGGTAGAAGTTGTACCTAGAAAACACGAATGGTCTATATGTTGAGTGATATTTGCATTATGATAAACAAAACTAACTAGTTGGCAAACGTTGTTAACTTACAGCAGACGAATGGGACAGCCACAAGTCAAATACACACAGCTTGCACATAATGTTAGCATTTTGCTAACAACACAGCACTGTGACGTGTGTGGCTCTGACTTCAGCACCAGCAATTTCAGGGAAACATACAGAACCAGTCCTAGACTGGGCACCAGCATGGCACCGGCACAGGCACCGTGGCTTCGGAAACGAGCTACTGATGCCTTGGGAAAATCTCATGTAGATGATGGATCATTTGCATGCAGATTATTCCCATAGAATGAGCTACTCCTGGGTCCAGATTACAGCTCATCTGAGTCAGAGTCTATTGAGTAGGCTACCGCAGGGCTACATGTGCTTGTGCACACAGTAACATGTGGCCTATGGCCTGTTTACTTGCCTGTCTGTAGGTTATATGCCAAGCTGCATACTGGCACTAACCCAGGCTACTCCATGAAGACGTTTTCTCAGAAGATAACTGTCAAATGTAATGTGAAAATCACTGCTTGTTTGCTCTGAATGAATGGAATGTTCCGGTTGCTCAACTCAAAGCAAGATGCAGAGTGATTATTGTTAAGCTAGTTGTAAAGGACCGTCAAACCGTGTGAAGTAGCGTCATCTTGCTAAAAATAATTGCCCAAGTCATTTTTTAGCAAAATCATCTTTGCCCAAATCATATAAAAAGTATTTTAGGTAACTTCTTTGTATTTCCTGAACACAAACGCTTAGATGATTATTTGAACAGTATGACCATATAAAAGTGGCTGGTAAACATGCTGAGTGGCAAGTAAATGTAGAATGTACCAACCACAGTGGCAGGTGGGCAAAAAGTTCATTTCCATCCCCGAGACACACACACACACACACACACACACACAAAACCAACTCAGTAATTACATGTCAAACTTTCTAAGTTTTTTTACCCAATTTACTCATGTTCCACCTCCCCTAGAGTTAAACAATCAAGTTTTACCTTTCTTCAGTTCACTGAGCCGTTGTCTCAGTCTGACTGTAGTGTTCTTAGTTTCAGGCAGCATATAGCATTGAATGCTTTGGCAGCATATAGCATTGAATGCTTTGGCAGCATATAGCATTGAATGCTTTGGCAGCATATAGCATTGAATGCTTTGGCAGCATATAGCATTGAATGCTTTGGCAGCATATAGCATTGAATGCTTTGGTAGCATATAGCATTGAATGCTTTGGCAGCATATAGCATTGAATGCTTTGGCAGCATATAGCATTGAATGCTTTGGTAGCATATAGCATTGAATGCTTTGGCAGCATATAGCATTGAATGCTTTGGCAGCATATAGCATTGAATCCTTTGGCAGCATATAGCATTGAATGCTTTGGCAGCATATAGCATTGAATGCTTTGGTAGCATATAGCATTGAATGCTTTGGTAGCATATAGCATTGAATGCTTTGGTAGCATATAGCATTGAATGCTTTGGCAGCATATAGCATTGAATGCTTTGGTAGCATATAGCATGAATGCTTTGGTAGCATATAGCATTGAATGCTTTGGTAGCCACTAGCGTCTCACCCATTAGCATCCAAAGAACTCTTACCAGAGATGAGCCACTTAAAATCTTGTATATATTCTCATTCTGGCGTAATACTCAAGCAGTGCAAATAGGCCAAGCCATAGATCAAGCAGGCCTAGCCACTGTTCCTCGATTATTACGCCAACACAGGAGTATAGTTCCATGTCAACGGTTTATAAAATGCCACAAAGCATCAGACAGACACAACAGCTGGATCAACTGAAGAAAGGTCAAACTTAATTCCTTAACTCTAATAATCTGTAAACTGACTGAAATGGTGGCGCAATCATAGAAGGACAGCTTACACACGTACTCACTCACTTACTCATGACACACACACACACACACGGTGAAAACCCCGTAGTCTGGGTCTGAAGGATACATTTCCTCGAAACAGTCGATCTGTGGAGGCTGAAGGATGTCTAAAGCTGATAACACCTGCAACATCAACATCGTCAAGGTTACCATCATCATCACCATGACGACCACTGATGTGTTTGGCTAATAGAACCTCCCTGCTCTAGTACAGATGCAGGCCAACACAGAACCTTACTGACGTGACTTGTGTGCATAGATCTGTTACTATCCCCATCTGTGTGTGTGTGTGTGTGTGTGTGTGTGTGTGTGTGTGTGTGTGTGTGTGTGTGTGGTTGGGGGGCTCATGCTCATCACACACACGCACACAAACTCTCTTCTTACATTGTCATGTTTGAAGAAGCACAGCATGCGTAGTTCTCTAAAGACACGTTTGCATGACACCAGGTTCTGGAAGACATTTGGCATCTTCTTCAATGCCACCTTGCGTCCATCACGAGGGTCCGTCACAGACCTGTGGACACACACACCACAATAAAAACTCTTACACACAGCCTCTTCACCCTGATGAGACAGAAACACACACACCACACACACCAATACAACCTTTCACTTAAAACCGTTCATACTGGCGGTGGTGGCGTAGTGGTTAAGAAACCTGGCTAGCAAGTTCGAATCCCAGCTGCCACCGTTGTGCCCTTGAGCAAGGCACTTAACCCTAAGTTGCTCTAGGGGAGACTGGCCCTGAACAATTGATAGTTGACAAAATGTAAGTTGCTTTGGATAAAAGAGTCTGCTAAATGCATAAATGTAAATGTATGTAAATCACACAAATTCTGCACATTACTTACACAATTTGTTGTACTTTCAGGTGAGCCTCCAAAACTGAACCAGAGGATCATTCTAACATTGTCACTCAGTGTTTAACACACACACACAATAACGCTCACTACTCACCAGACCACACCAAAGGCTCCATATCCGATGGGGCGGTCGGGCTCCATCTCGGTGGCACTGGGCACCTCGCTGGCGGGGTTGCTGTGTGGCTGGGGGAACAGCGGCTCCACCCCCGGTGCTGCCGATGAGGAGGCCGGGTGTCGGGGCGTGCCAGCCGGGGCAGTGGGTCCGCTGGTGGTCGAGGAGCGGTCCGGCTGCTGAGGTTGTGCCGGGAGTAGAGGTGCCGCTGACGCTGAAGTATTTGGGGCCTATCAGCTCGGATCCGGGAAACAAGTTAACGTTACCGCACAGCGCCTGCCTGCTCGTGCCATGGAATGCCATTCCCCGACTGATCTCGACGGGACCGCTCGAGGGACTCGGTTCGGTTCGTTCCGGTTCAAATTAGACCTCCCATCAAATGTCCGGGGTTGTTTGGCCTGTTTGAAAGTCATACGCGGTGCAGACAACCGACTACGCTTTCTTCTTCATGTGGGAGCCGGGAGGGTCGCGAGATGACGAGTCAGACGTCTGGCTTCATCCGCGACGGCGAGGACCGTTGGGGTAAAGAACCATCAACAAGTCTGAAGTCGCCAGTAGTCGCTGTTGAAGCCCATCCACCGGGAGAAACTAACACAAGAGTCCAGAGCGGCTACAGGAGGAACTCTTTATATACTTACTGATCGTAAAGGACAAACTCTACGGTCTAAAGGCTGAAGGGGAAAATGACCCAGTTTGCAATACGGCAGTGTGACCAACATTAATTTCACCCGTCATTGCATCTAATCAACTATCAACACAAACCTCGCTGGGATCACTTATCGTGAACCCTTGTGATGTGAGGACGTGAGGTCGATCGCAGGATCTTACCAGGCTAATCTAGGTTAGAGAGACAGCGCCGACCGAGGAAAACGGCCAACACAACGACGGCACGCATTTGACGTGTAAAATATCCTTGGCTGACACATTATTAGCCAGTTAGCTTCTCGATCCATACAAATGGCAACTCATCTTTGTCTAACAAGGACTTCACAAACGTGGTTAGCCTTGCGTTCATATACAAACCTGGCTAACGTTAACGTTATTGCTCCACGACCAAAACAAATTGTGCAAACTGCTCACGTCTTTATTAGACCAACGTTACTTCTCTGTGATGAGACGAAATGCTGATCAAAGAAACACAAAATGACTTAACGTGTGCGTTAACATTAGCTTCACAGCTGCTGACCCGACTATGTACCCGGCTAGGTGACCTATATTCCGGGCTCTGAGCACAGCGCTGGCCTAACGCAGTTAAAGATGCAGTCACAGCAGAGCAATCTTTCCATTAAAAAGTCGAACAATGTGCAATAAGAGAGTCCATTTCAACTGTGAATATGATGGCAAGCTAGCTACAAAGGTTAGCCTGGTGTTTAAAGTTGGCTAGCTTTAACGCTAGCTTGCTGGCTACCTCGCCACTAATTTCATAGCGAGTTTACCTCAAAGGTGAGATTAAAATACACTTATTAAAAACAAAAAAAATGTAGTCATACAGTTACTCCATTGCATTCACTGTGTTTCTTCGACTGCCGTTTTCTCGAATGGTGTCCCCCTCTCCCGAAATCAGCTGTTGAAATAAGCGAGTGCAGCCGAGGCTGGAGCAGAGGCGGGGGAGGGGGATTGAGGGCAGCCTCTCAGCCGAGCGGGGGAGGGGAACCAGGCGCCGGTGTAAACAATGCCACGGCCGGACCCGCAACACCTCACATGCGAGTGCGACTTCCAGGAATTCTTCCAGTTTAAAGCAGGCTTTAAAGTGTAGCTTTCACCCCGACTCCTTTTCTGTTAAACACTAACGCGTGTGTGTGTGTGCGTTTAATACGACATGGCATATCTCCCTGTGTTTCCTTGAATCCCCGTAACACAGGCTAATTTGAAAATAGACAATGCGAGTCAGTTGGCTAAAAAGGTCGATGATAGGTTCAGAGAATCATCCGGATCCAGAAATGAATAATAATAATTAACATATAATTACGATAAAGCACAATTAGCTTAAAGGATGCAAAAGAAAAGCTTTACTGGTGCATTTCAAACGCACGGGTGGCATATGACAGCATGAGCTAAAACATTTCTTTTATATTTTTACATCTGAAAATCATCCACAATGATATTAATGATTCATTAGGAATTTACAGAACAACAAGACCAGATGTGGTGATGGGACTAAGAAGCGCCGTCACATGACTAACAGCGGTAAAGCGCCTCCTTCCACAGACCAGGGAACCATGCGGTGGTGCGAGGTCAGTCTCACCTTAAAGCAATAGTCCAGAGTTGCTGGAGGCTGCAGAGCGCTGTCACTAGGAATAAGACTGAGATAATGTGATGCAACAAGGACTGAATTTGAAAAATGGCAGCTATCGCGATGGTCCCAGGTTAACAAAACCGAAACAAAGTTTACTTGCTCTCATAGCTTGAAGGTGAGACACACACACCTGACACACCACACTTGAGGACAATTTAAAACTCACTTGCTCACACACACACCACACTGCCAGGCATTCCATATAATTTATGAATAAAGTGATGCTCTCTCTCTCTCTCTCTCTCTCTCTAACACACACACATTCACTTTCTCCCTCACTAACACACACAGAGAGAATTGAAACATGTTGAAAACTACATGTTAATAGTGTACATTATCACAAGTTCATTACAACACTGATGTCAGGAGAGGCAAAGTGAAACTTCCTGTGTGTGTGTGTGTGTGAGAGAGAGAGAGAGAGAGAGAAAGAGAGTGTGTGTGTGTGTGCATTTGAGAGGTGAGAGAGAGAGAGAACAACAAAGGATGTGTAAGAGAGAGAGAGGGAAAGAAAATTTGTGTGAAAGAGAAGGTGTGTGTGTGTGTATGAGAGAGAAAGTGTGTGTGTTGAGACCGAAAGTAGAAGTGTGTATGTGTGTGATAGAGAGAGAGAGAGAAAATCAGTACATTGACATGCACAAGGTTAGTCAAGTGTTTTTTCAACTGAACTCTCGTCCTTGTGCTAGTTTCCATGCATGGGAGTGGAATCAATCTACTGGCCCAAACTATGTTCAACCTCCTACAGGTGATCACATGTCCCCATCTTATACCTTTTCCTCCAGTTGAGCCACTGACCCACATGGTGTCTGATGGATCTGTTAACATAAACCAACACTTAACCCAGTGACTCTATTGGGCTCCTCACACCTGCATTTGTTCCTGTTAGTTCTGTTGATACTTCAATTCAAAGAACCTGAATAAGGCCTGTATGAAATGTGTGCATTGGAAGAGGGGGGAGAGTGCAGACAATACGGCACATGGGACGCTTTCAGTCCAACTTCTGTCTGACTGGGACATCCATGGACAAGTTATTTGACTTTCAACTGCATTATCTGATTTTCTCGCATACATGTAAACACACTGTGTGTGTGTATGTGTGTGTGTGTGTGTGAAGGAGAGAGAGAGGGAGAGTGTATGTGTGTGAGAGAGAGATTGTGTGTAGGTGTGTGTCTGTCTGACAGAGAGAGTGCATGTGTGTGTGTGTGTCACTGAGGCCCCACTCATACTGGTCATTTTGGACAAGCGGTGTGGTGTGAACATGGCCAGAGTCTCCATGGAAACAATTGGGAGTCCATCTGGGTTGTCATGGCACACACTATAACAGAGGCCATACTCACTAGATCACACACACACACACACACACACACACACATACAAATTCAGGATGATAAGTATGGAAGCTGAGTGGGATAGAAACTACAACACACACACCTCATGCAAACATTTTCTCTCTCTCACACACACACACACACCTCATGCAAACATCTCTCTCTCTCTCTCACACACACACCTCATGCAAACATCTCTCTCTCTCGCACACACACACACACACACACCTCATGCAAACATCTCTCTCTCTCACACACACACACAACACACACACACACACACACACACACACACAGGCCTCATTGCCACATCAAAATACTCCTACATCTGTGTTTGTTTTCGTTGCTTCTATGTGTCTGCATATGTGTCTATGTGTATGAGTATGAGTCTGTGTGTGTGTGAGTTAGTCTGTGTGTTTGCGTTAACTATCTTAAAGTCTGTAATCATGTGTGTGTACATTAACTAAGTGTGTGTGTGTGTGTGTGTTTTGACTGTGTGTGTAAGAGTGTATGTGTGTGTGTGTTAGCTGTGAGACTGCGGGGTAATGCTGGAACAGTCCGTGACGAGAAGGCTGACAGTGTTGTTGCTGGCAGTAACGGTGATGCCGGCGTTGGTGTCTGTGTTCCGGGGGACTTCGCTGGATGTTGCAGGACTCTGTGTGGAGTGGGAGGAGCTGTGGGCGGGTCCTGGGAAGCATGGGTAACCATGTGTGTGTGTGTTTGTGCCTCCTGTGTGGCTATGTGTGTGTGTGTTTGAGTGTGTGTGTGTGCATCCTGTGCTGCGTGGGTACCCATGTGTCCCTGTAGCTGGGTGGGGGTCTTGCAGTGGACCCCACAGAGTTGACACAGCAGGACCCCCCCGCCCCCGCCCGCCTCCTCCCTCACGCCACGCCCCCCCGTGGTGCTTCTGGGCATGGACACGCAGGTACGTCAGCGTGGTGAAACCTACACACACACACACACACACACACACAAACAGACGCACACAAGTAGGTGCAGTATGTCATCATGATGGGTGGGCACTCAGAATCACACACACACACACATACACACACACAAACTAAAACACACACAATACACATGCAGAGATGTCACATCTCTTCAGAAACACACACACATATAATATAGACCCAAATGAATCTTTTGCATGTACAGACACACCTTAACGGCTTAACATCTAGATCATCTACGTACACACACACACACACACACACTCACTGCGGTTGCACAGATGGCAGACATGATGCTGTGATTGGTTGTGGACTCTCATGTGATCTGTGATGTAGGCAGGTGACAGCAGCTTCCCACACACGTGACACGGAACCTTATCCTCGTGGCGAATCAGATGAGCTCGGAGGCGGTCCTTTGTGGCAAAGGCTGACTCACAGGTCTGCACACCAAAAACAGAGAGTGTGAGTGTGTGTTTGTGTGTGTGTGTGTGATGTGTCTGAGTATATGTGTGTATGTCTATGTATATGTGTGAATGTGTGGTGTGTGTGAGAGGGTGTGTGTGTGTGTGAGTGTGTGTGTGTTTGTATGTATGTGTGATGTGTGTGATTGTGTGTGTGTGTGGAAATGTTTGTGTGTTTATGTATGTATGTGTGTGTGTGAGTGAGCGTGTATGCGTGTGTCTTACTGGGCATTTGAATGGTCTCTCTGTTGAGTGCACCTGTCTGACGTGGCTGTTCAGGTGGTCTGGCCTAAGGAGATAGAGAGACACACACACACACACACACACACACCACACACACATCAGTGGTCCACACACACCCTCACCATTCTAAATAATACATATCATCACACACCAGACCAGTGACTATGTCTGTATATACAGTCAGTGGCTACAACAGAGTGTCTTTGCTACAACTGAGATGCAGTGAGGATTTCTGGGTAATAGTTTTGTTGTCAAGATTATGTTAAATCAATAGAGTGGTGAGTTGCTCATTATAATTCATGTCAGAATGAGTGTATGTGCAGTAAGAGTAGAAGTAAGAAATAGTGTGTGTGTGTGTATGTGTGTGTGTGAGAGAGAGAGTGGATGTGCATGTGTGTGTGTGTATGTGTGTGTGAGAGAGAGAGAGAGTGGATGTGCATGTGTGTGTATGTATGTGTGTGTGAGAGAGAGAGAGTGGATGTGCATGTGTGTGTGTGTATGTATGTGTGTGTGAGAGAGAGAGAGTGGATGTGCATGTGTGTGTGTGTATGTGTGTGTGAGAGAGAGAGTGGATATGCGTGTGTGTGTATGTGTGTGAGAGAGAGAGAGAGTGGATGTGCATGTATGTGTATGTGAGAGAGAGAGAGTGGATGTGTATGTGTGTGTGTGTATGCATGTTTATGTATGTGTAGGCCTTTTCACACTGGAACCCAGTGTGGCGGCGTCAAAATGGCGAGCTCATTGTGGCTCGAGCTGTGTGAAAGAGAGGTGTATTTGGAGTGGGTGAGCTGCGTGAAAGAGAGGTGTATTTGGAGTGGGTGAGCTGCGTGAAAGAGAGGTGTATTTGGAGTGGGTGAGCTGTGTGAAAGAGAGGTGTATTTGGAGTGGGTGAGCTGTGTGAAAGAGAGGTGTATTTGGAGTGGGTGAGCTGCGTGAAAGAGAGGTGTATTTGGAGTGGGTGAGCTGCGTGAAAGAGAGGTGTATTTGGAGTGGGTGAGCTGCGTGAAAGAGAGGTGTATTTGGAGTGGGTGAGCTGTGTGAAAGAGAGGTGTATTTGGAGTGGGTGAGCTGCGTGAAAGAGAGGTGTATTTGGAGTGGGTGAGCTGCGTGAAAGAGAGGTGTATTTGGAGTGGGTGAGCTGTGTGAAAGAGAGGTGTATTTGGAGTGGGTGAGCTGAGCAGAGGGAGCGCTGCAGAACCATATAGTTTAATTTTTCTGTAGAAAGCCAAAAAGCAAATCTCTTAGCTAAGCAACCTGCTGTTCTGTATACCTATATGACTGAAATACTGGGAATGGTGGATACAGATATGCTACTGTTTCGACCAATTTACTCCTCTTCCACCTCCCCTAGAGTCAAAAAGGTGAGTTTTACCTTTCTTCAGTTCATCCAGCTGTTGTCTCAGACCGATGGTAGTTTTTTTAGCTTCAGGTTAGTATAAATCATTGAATCCTTTGGTTGCCACTAGCATCTCACCCATTAGCATCTCACCCATTAGCATCTCACCCACTAGCATCTCACCCACTAGCATCTCACCCACTAGCATCTCACCCATTAGCATCTCACCCATTAGCATCTCACCCATTAGCATCTCACCCATTAGCATCTCACCCACTAGCATCTCACCCATTAGCATCTCACCCACTAGCATCTCACCCATTAGCATCTTGCTTAAAAGTGGCCATAGAATTCTGGTATTTTTCCTATCTATCCAGGGACTAACACTGGTCAACTATTAAGTTACTACTAAGGTTACAGTAGGGTGGTGTAGTTAGGCTGCAGTAGGGTGGTGTAGTTAGGTTACAGTAGGGTGGTGTAGTTAGGTTACAGTAGGGTGGTGTAGTTAGACTGCAGTAGGGTGGTGTAGTTAGGTTACAGTAGCGTGGTGTAGCTAGGTTACAGTAGGGTGGTGTAGTTAGGCTGCAGTAGGGTGGTGTAGTTAGACTGCAGTAGGGTGGTGTAGTTAGGTTACAGTAGCGTGGTGTAGCTAGGTTACAGTAGGGTGGTGTAGTTAGGCTGCAGTAGGGTGGTGTAGTTAGGTTACAGTAGGGTGGTGTAGTTAGACTGCAGTAGGGTGGTGTAGTTAGGGGCGGTGTAGTTAGGTTACAGTAGGGTGGTGTAGTTAGGTTACAGTAGCGTGGTGTAGCTAGGTTACAGTAGGGTGGTGTAGTTAGACTGCAGTAGGGTGGTGTAGTTAGACTGCAGTAGGGTGGTGTAGTTAGGGGTGGTGTAGTTAGGTTACAGTAGGGTGGTGTAGTTAGGTTACAGTAGGGTGGTGTACTTAGGTTACAGTAGGGTGGTGTAGTTAGACTGCAGTAGGGTGGTGTAGTTAGGGGTGGTGTAGTTAGGTTACAGTAGGGTGGTGTAGTTAGACTGCAGTAGTGTGGTGTAGTTAGGTTACAGTAGGGTGGTGTAGTTAGACTGCAGTAGCGTGGTGTAGTTAGGTTACAGTAGGGTGGTGTAGTTAGACTGCAGTAGCGTGGTGTAGTTAGGTTACAGTAGGGTGGTGTACTTAGGTTACAGTAGGGTGGTGTAGTTAGACTGCAGTAGCGTGGTGTAGTTAGGTTACAGTAGGGTGGTGTACTTAGGTTACAGTAGGGTGGTGTAGTTAGACTGCAGTAGGGTGGTGTAGTTAGGTTACAGTAGGGTGGTGTACTTAGGTTACAGTAGTGTGGTGTAGTTAGACTGCAGTAGCGTGGTGTAGTTAGGTTACAGTAGGGTGGTGTACTTAGGTTACAGTAGGGTGGTGTAGTTAGACTGCAGTAGGGTGGTGTAGTTAGGTTACAGTAGGGTGGTGTACTTAGGTTACAGTAGTGTGGTGTAGTTAGGTTACAGTAGGGTGGTGTAGTTAGGTTACAGTAGTGTGGTGTACTTAGGTTACAGTAGTGTGGTGTAGTTAGGTTACAGTAGGGTGGTGTAGTTAGACTGCAGTAGGGTGGTGTAGTTAGGTTACAGTAGGGTGGTGTAGTTAGACTGCAGTAGCGTGGTGTAGTTAGGGGTGGTGTAGTTAGGTTACAGTAGGGTGGTGTAGTTAGGTTACAGTAGGGTGGTGTAGTTAGGTTACAGTAGGGTGGTGTACTTAGGTTTACAGTAGGGTGGTGTAGTTAGACTGCAGTAGGGTGGTGGTAGTTAGGGGTGGTGTAGTTAGGTTACAGTAGGGTGGTGTAGTTAGACTGCAGTAGGGTGGTGTAGTTAGGTTACAGTAGGGTGGTGTAGTTAGACTGCAGTAGGGTGGTGTAGTTAGGGTGGTGTAGTTAGGCTGCAGTAGGGTGGTGTAGTTAGACTGCAGTAGGGTGGTGTAGTTAGACTGCAGTAGGGTGGTGTAGTTAGGGGTGGTGTAGTTAGGTTACAGTAGGGTGGTGTAGTTAGGTTACAGTAGGGTGGTGTACTTAGGTTACAGTAGGGTGGTGTAGTTAGGTTACAGTAGTGTGGTGTAGTTAGGTTACAGTAGGGTGGTGTAGTTAGACTGCAGTAGGGTGGTGTAGTTAGGTTACAGTAGGGTGGTGTAGTTAGACTGCAGTAGCGTGGTGTAGTTAGGGTGGTGTAGTTAGGTTACAGTAGGGTGGTGTACTTAGGTTACAGTAGGGTGGTGTACTTAGGTTACAGTAGGGTGGTGTAGTTAGACTGCAGTAGGGTGGTGTAGTTAGGGGTGGTGTAGTTAGGTTACAGTAGGGTGGTGTAGTTAGACTGCAGTAGGGTGGTGTAGTTAGGTTGCAGTAGGGTGGTGTAGTTAGACTGCAGTAGGGTGGTGTACTTAGGTTACAGTAGGGTGGTGTACTTAGGTTACAGTAGGGTGGTGTAGTTAGGTTACAGTAGGGTGGTGTACTTAGGTTACAGTAGGGTGGTGTAGTTAGACTGCAGTAGGGTGGTGTAGTTAGACTGCAGTAGGGTGGTGTAGTTAGGG
>PYXC01001937.1:412500-420970 GCA_015244755.2 Tenualosa ilisha | reverse complement strand
ATCAGGAGAAGCCTAACTGGATTTGCATCTCTCCCTCTGTCCCACTGCTGCTGTTATGGCTGCTGTTGTTTTCATGGCTGTTGTTTGTTTCTCCCTTATTTCCTTTGCTTGCAGTCAATGAACAACCAACCTTCTTTATACATTTACAAAGATTTAGACAGCGCGCACACACACACACACACACAAACGGTCACACACACAAACAGCCTCGGGAACACCCATTTTTATTAGATGTTGTTGTCTGGAGGCTGGAGGCTTCAGGGCCCAAGGTTTCATCATTACTCTGTAAAACCTGCGTGTGCTTGTGAGTGTGTGTGTGTGTGTGTGTGTGTGTGTGTGCACGTCCTCGAGCAAGTGCGTGCGCATGTGCCAACTGTGACAACACAGAGCAACAACCGAGGCAACAACTTACAGAAATCTCATTATACACTCAAAGCCAGATTATGATGACAAGATTACTTTGATTCTATCACCCACTTATTACAAAAATCTCCAATAATCTGTTTTATTTTTATTATTTACCTAGAAATAAGTGTGTCAATCCCTGTCTCACAAAAACACACTTCCACAGGTCCATGTGCAGACAAACTAAAAAAATACTAGAGACAGACATCACTAGCATGTAGCTACTTGAGGTAGGTTAGATAGATAGATAGATATAGATAGATAGATAGATAGATAGATAGATAGATAGATAGATAGATAGATAGATAGATAGATAGATAGATAGATAGATAGAGGTTGAGGATGAAAAACTAGACAGACTGAGGAAGGCACAATGTGATAAAGAGAAAGAGGGAGACCATTGTGGGTAAGAAGACAGAGATTTAGCCCTGAGCTGGCCTTGAGATGGCCCTGCACTGGCCCAACATTGCCCAGGATTGGCCTCTGTGTTACCTTCCTGGGTGAGTGAGCTGTATTTAACCACCCGGGCATACTTTATCAGTCTACACAAACTCTTCCAGGAAGTGTTTTAGCCAATCAGAAAATGCAGATTTATGGCTGCAGAGAGGAAGCTCCTTTGGCAAACACTTCTCCACCCCTTTCCAGACACACACACACACACACAAACATACACACAAACAACACACACACAACCTCCATTTATACCTCCTTCTGTTGCAGCAGCACACAGCGGCCACATCTAAGGCATTCTGCATTGTAATGGGAGAGAACTGAGGCACCAGCATCAGTCCCAGTCAATTTGATATATTAAACAATTATTGAATATGCCAGCAACACAAAACTCACTGACAAAGAGCCATGTAAATCTTTCTTTTGTGCGTGTTCTCTCTCTGTGTGTGTGTGTGTGGTGTGTGTGTCTGTGTGCACACATGTGTGCGTGTGTGTGTGTGTGTGTGTGTGTGTGTGTCTGTGTGCACACATGCGTGCGTGCGTGTGTGTGTGTGTGTGCGCGCATGTGTGTCGACCCTTCAATTCTAAATTATGTATGTCGCTAATGAATTATTCATTGCTGCAACAGAACAAGCCAGTGAGTAAATAAATATATAAATTGAACAAAATGAACCTTGACAAGAATAGAGAGAGAGAAAAAAAGAAAAAAAACAAAAAAAAAAAAAAAACAAAAAAAAACGTACAGTGGTGTCGCGACGCCTGGTCCTTTGTTTGCAGATGGGAATAGCAGAGATGCTAGAGTGGTACATGTAAATGACTCAGTCGCTTTCATTCACTACCTTGTCATTCAGGCTTGGATTAAGATTTCCTTCCATTCTTTTCTTTGTGGTGAGAACAGAGTGGTGCTATGAGGCACCCCGCAAAGATTCAAAAAGAACGGCTGAGCTGACTTGGCGAGTTTGCCCCCGAGGAGGCCGAGCTGATCGCCAAACATCTGCTTTTGTGCCTTTGCTTGAAGTCTGAGCCACTCAACTCAACATGCGTCATTATATTATAAGACATGAAAATGGTGACCATACTGGCCACAGTGAAGACATCACACACACCACACACACACGCGCGCACACATACGCACACACACACATACACACACGCATACACACACATATACACAGAGATGTACATTTTCTCATGAAAGTGACTCTTCTTGCTGACTGACATGACAATAATCTTCTACCACCTCTTCTTCTATGTTAGTTTTGGCAGCCATGTTGTAGGATTGTCTTTGAAGCTCACCTACGCTCCTTCACCATCTCTCTCTCTCTCTCCCTTTCTTTCCTCTCTCTTCCCCTCCTTTATTTTGCCTGTGGCTTCCTCAAATCTCTTTGCGTCGTTCCGCCGGGACTGTTTCCTGAGAAAGACGATTAGTGAAATATTCAGCACGCAGGCTAAACCATCTCTTCTCTCCCCAAACACACAGGTTCACATTCAACACGCACACACGCACACACCACACACACCACACGCGGAAAGTGTTCTAGTTTCACATTTATGAGCACATTTACAGTAACTGACCCTACAAATCCCCAGCAAGCAAGAAGGAAAGGGCGACCAGCTACAGACAAGAAAAGACCAAGGTGCACGCACGCACACACACAGAAACACACACATACACACGCACACACACACACATACACACACACCTTCAGAGGCCCATTGAAAAGTGCTACTAGTTCATTCACTGTTGCACCTGTCTTAGGCTATATATATATTTTTTTTTTTTTTTTTTTTTCCCTCGTTTCCTAGCTATTATATTTTATTTTGTATAGAGGCTGGTGAGCACCATCAGACAATCCTTGCGCAGGTAATTTCCAAGCCTTCAGCTCCAGCATAGTGTTGAGTGTCTGGGGGAAATGGGTGAAAATATGGGTATTATTGTGGGCATGTGGGCATTGTGTATGTGTGCGTGCATGCATGTGTCTGTGTGTGCATATGTGCGTGTGTATGTGTGTTTATGTGCATGTGTGTGTGTGTGTGTGTGTGTGTATGCGTGTGTGTGTATGCGTGTGTGTGTGCGAGGGGGTGACACTGGGTTTTTTATTTACAGGTGGGCAGGTGTGAGAGGGTGAGACCACCACGGGTACCAGGCTTTGGGCTGAGTGGCACTGTCGGGAGGTGCAGGGGCAAGGGCAGTGTTTTACATATAGATTGAATTACTGAGGTTAGGAAAAAAAAAAAAAAAAAAAGTTTTGCCCTTTATTAATGTCCTCTATGCTAATGAGGAGCAGCACGGGTTCCACTGGGAAACTAACATACCGGAGAGAGGGATGGGAGGAGGAGATGAGAGGAGAAAGAGGAGAGGAGATGAGAGAGAGAGGAGAGGGGAATGAGGAAGGAGGAGAGGATAGGGAATAGGAGGAGAGGAGAGGAGAAGGGAGAGAAGGAATGGGAGAAGATGAGGAGAGAAGATGAGGCGAGGGGAGAAGTGGAAAAGAAGAGATGAGAAGAGGAGAAAGAAGAGGGAATGAGAAAGAGAAGACATGAGGGAACAAATGAAAAAGACATGAGGAATGTGTGTGTGTGTGTGTGTGTGTGTGTGTGTGTAGGGGTTTGGGGGCAAAGTCAGGGCGCAGACACTGTGGCAACCAGGAGCTTAGCTGAGAGACGCGTCCCACAACGGGAACAGGCAGGAGGAGAGGGCCAGAGAACAGACAAGCCATGAGACAGGTGCAGATGAAAAGACTACAGAGACAGCTGCGGGCATGTGTGTGCGTGTGTGTGTGTGTGCGTGTGTGTGTGTGTGCGTGTGCGTGTGCGTGTGCGTTTGTGTGTGTGCATGTGTGTCTGTGTGTGTGTGTGTGTGTGTGTGTGTGTGTGTGTGTGTGTGTGTGTGTGTGTGTTTGTGTGTGTGTGTGTGTTTTCCCTACAGTAATGTCACTCAAAAGTGCCCTACAGTAACTGGACATTTTTCTGTTTTTGATTGTATGTATCTGTGTATGTGGGTCCTGAATCAGAGTATGTCTGATTTTGATTCTGTGTGTGTGTGTGTCTGGAAAAATGCATGCTTGTGACTGTCAGCTGTTAAGACAAAGGCCGAGGCAGTTGTGTGCTGGTAAGTATGTGTATGTACGTGTGCTTGTGTGTGTGTGTGTGTGTGTATGTGTGTGTATGTGATCAAGAGAGAGAGAGGAACAAAGGAAGGAATGAGAATGAAAAAGAACAGAAGGGATGAAAGAATCACATGTGTGAGGTGTGAGTCACACGGAAAGGGTCTTACTCTGTGTGTGTGTGTGTGTATGTGTGTGTGTTTCTGACAGAGAGAGAGAAAAGAGAAGGGGGGGGGAATAGAGAGGCTATTGTGTTCTCAGGGTCAGAAGTATTGGACTTAAATTCCATGTGTTGAAACACTTGTCTAGAGTCTGAGGAGAGAAGCCAGAGTGTCACGGCCTTTAGAGAGAGAGAGAGAGAGAGAGAGAGATAGAGAAAGAGAAGGAGAGAGAGAGAGAAAAAGAGAAGGACAAGAAGGACAGAGAGAGAGGGAAAGAGAGAAGGAGAAGGAGAGAGAGACTAGGGGAACATCTGGGAAAGAAGAGAAGGACAAAATGGGACAAAGAAACCAGATAGAAGATGAGAGAAAGATGGAGGGATCAAAAGGGAATCACTTGAAGAATGAAACTAGGCAGAGAGAAAGAAGAAGAAAGGAAGAGACAAAAATAAAAACAGAATAGAGGTACAGAGAGAGGAAAGAGAGGATGAATACAGGTGAATAGATGGAGAGAAAGAAAAGGGAAAGAAAGAGAGGATGAATAGAGGTGAATAGATGCAGAGAAAGTATTATGACAGTACACTGGCAATGCTACATACTGTATACTCACTGGAGCTCATTTGAATTGAACAGAATTGAATCAAAATCAATGGCAGAAACAGAAAGAGTGTGTGAGAGAGAGAGAGAGAGAGAGAGAGAGAGAGAGAGAAGGAGAGCGGAGGAGGAAAGAGAATGAGATATTGGCAAAGACACAGAGACAATGGGAGCAAAGAGGCGGATTAAGAGAGAGATAGAGAGAGACGGGGTGGCAGAGAGAGAGGGGGAGACAGAGAGAGAGAGAGAGAGAGAAGAGAAGGGGAGGCGTGTGGGAAGAAAGGAAACGTCTCCCTACTGCTGCTACTGTAGAGGGCAAACAATCGAGTGAAAGAGAATCAAAAAAAGAGAAAGACAGATGGAGAGAAACAGAGAGACAAAGAGGAAAAGAGCGATAGAGAGAAACAGAGCAGAAGAGAGACAGACAGAGAGAGGAGATGGAGAGATTTAAAGAGAGAGAGAGAGAGACAGACATAAAGAGTGCAGATGTAAGGGAGGCTGGCTGCCGCAGAGAGGAAATAATTGTGGTTTGTGTTCCCCTTATGCTGGAGCGCTCTAATGATGGGCGGCACAGAGACGGGGGGGGGGGGGGGGGTCACCGCACTGCTCTCGTCTCCGAGCCGCATGTGTGTGTGTGTGTGTGAGAGTGCGTGTTATATCTTGGTCTTTGTTAGGCTTAAAGTTTGTGGATGTGTGCGTGAGTATGTGTGTGTGTGTGTGTGTGTAGTCTATTTTCAGACGGCCGGTCTGGAGGGCTGAAGTGGGCCCCATTGTGTGGTGGTGGATCAGAGGCCTGTGCCAGGCTGATCAGGTTACGGGGGTAAGGGGGAAACAGGGTGGGGTGTGTGTGTGTGTGTGTGTGTGTGTGTGTGTGTGTGTGTGGTGTGTTGAGCCGCAATGCATCTATGGCATTCCAGAGCCGCGTCTAATTTGAAGCACAGCAAACCCCCCCCCACACACACACACACACACCCACACACCCTGCCCCTGAAGCCCCTCGCCCCACTCAACCCATCCCAGCCCAGAGCAGTATTTGTGTCTCAGTACTGGCCCCTCTCACTAACTAACCCACAACCCTCAAATAGGCTCTCATTCCTGCATGTATGTGTATGTGTGTGTGTGTGTGTGTGTGTGTGTGTGTGCGTGTGTCCTATCTACATTCCTTTTTTACCGCCTGTGTTTCTTTGCATCCTCACTTCAATCTGTCACTCTCTCTCTCTCATCTTCATCCTTCTCTCTCTCTCTCCCTCTCTCTCGTCTTATTGCACATGTTGTCATTGTGGCTTCTCCTTTCATCTTATGCCAGGCAGTTGCCCTGCTGTTGCCAAGAATGCTCAATCAACGAGGACACCCGTAATGCCCACAGATGCTTGCATTTGCCATCATTAGTAAATAGTCATACACTCACACGCACTCGGAGACACACACGCTCACTCTAATACGATCTCTCTCTAGCAAATACACAAACACACACACATACACACAGACACACACATCACAAAACACAAAAAACACACAATATATAAAAAATTTAGATGTAAAGAATTACACTGCTACACTTATACACACACACACACACACACACACACACACATATACACAAATACATTCTGACATAATAAGGCACCCTACACATCTGACTACAATTTTTGTGCAAAGTGCATTCCCAGTAGTCGGCTCTCCTGGAAACCCGGTGTCGGATTACAACTGTTTGTGCCCTGCTTAAGCTCCACTTACAAACCACTTGAAATGCATTAACCTTCACAAAAACACACACACACACACACACACACACACACACACACACACACACACTCACAGTCCTGCATCCGCATGGAGGATATAAATTAATAATTAGATGTGTTTTTTTGTTCCTCCTTTCTTGTTGTTGTCGGATGTTAATAATTAAGACAGTTTGTGGCTAATTATTTTGCGCTTTGCAGTTATTATTAGAATCATTTGTTCAGAGATCCAGAAGGGGACGAGAACAAAGAGGATATTAATGGAGGCCTTCTCACTGCTTCTGCACCGCCCCTCCCACCCCTTGCATTTATATGTGCGTTTATCTTTTATGACAGAGAAGAAGCCTAAGGATATAGTCATGATGTAAATTGTGATGGTATTGATGGTGTTTTCGTGATCTTGCAGCCAACAGGTTTAGAGACATACAAACCGAATCTAAGTGACCTTTGACCCCTGATCACTGAGCCCTGAGCCTTCAAAGATTTAATTTCCATGAATCTGAGTTTGGATTCATGCCAGTTAAGTCTCTGAGGGTTTAGGGCTTAGAATCAGAGGGGGGACACGACAAGTCAACCTTGGTCATAATTCAAATCCTAACCAAAGTACAAAGTATATTAAAAGTCAAAGTGCCTTATGCATAATATATCTACAATGTGGGGCATTGAGCTGAGTCAGTGTTTGCAGGTAACCTTTTGCTTGTGACGTTCTAATAAATTAGCAAATAAATGTTGCCTAAATGTTGCCTATTAGCTAATTCTTAAATGAATGTAACTTAGACTTGAGACTTTGGAGCTTGGCCTGCTAAGCTTCCGATGAACATCAAACAGACCCCTTTTGTCCTGAAGGACCAACAAAAGCACTGGCACACAGTATGTTCAGCACTACTTCCATCCAAGCCTCCTGGATCTCTATTCAGCATGCTGTGCCAAAGAGAAGAGACTGTGGGCGTGCGGTTGCTTTCTAAGCTCCGTCGTTTCAACCTTGCCTGGGATCCTCATCGTCATCTCCCCGGTCGCCAAGCAGAAGCTCACTACTGCAGCCGCACACAATGTTGGCCGTGAAAGGGATGCTGAGACATCCAGGTACCCATTGTAGAGGGTTACCACTTCAAAAGAAGGACCTCTGTGAAAAGCACCGTAATTGGCTGGGCACCACGCCAAGGTGTTGCTAAGCGTAGCGTCATTCCATCAAAGTCATCCTGGTGACCTTTTCCATCTCTTTCTTTTTTTTTCTATCCCTTTTTTTTCCTTTTTTTCTCTTTCCCCTCCCTAAGAAGGGGTTGCAGAGTAGCACTGGTCTGCTGGGCCCTTGGGGAGCTGACCCGTACTGGCTGAAATCGCCAAGACTCCATCCGCCCAGTGGGACACCCTCCCAAGGCCTTCTGGAATGACGATGAGGAAGGGGGAATGGGGGCGGTGGTGAATGAGAATTTTAAGAGGGCAGAAGAAAAAGAAGAAGGAAAAAAAAACAAGAGAGGTGGGGGAAGGAGGGAAAGAAGAGGAGGAGGTAGGAGGAAAGAAGATAGCCAAAGCTTGGAAGGTCACTCCTGAGGAGACGCTACTTGATTAAAACCATACGCCACTCATTCACAAGCGTTTGATAAAATCAATTAGGGAATGCTGCGGAGAGCACACAAGCCGTTTCAGGCAAGCTCATATCTAACTCCCCTGCCTCTCGGCTAGCTTCCTGAACGCGTTAGCAATCCCCCATGGCAAAACAGAAGCCTAATGTTGTCAACATATGTTCCACACTTCAAGGTATTTTTTTCAGACATTTTCTGTCTTAAGTATAAAAGCTTAAATCGCTAAACGAATTGCACAGGCCATTGAGTGCTTTTTAGTCACACACTCTTCTTAAAGTGTGTTCTTTGATGTCCTTAATGAAGCCACTGAAATCAGTCTGAATAAATTCACAGCAGTCCTTGATTGATTTCTGTATTTGTCCTAGATATTTCATTTCTTTGTGTTTTTTTTTTTCTTCCCTTGATGTTTCGGGATCTTTTCATTATTTAGA
>PYXC01001937.1:385000-395000 GCA_015244755.2 Tenualosa ilisha | reverse complement strand
CTCTTCGCCAATCCCACTGAAATCAAGTCTACCTCCCCCCCCACCCCCCTCCCCCCCACCCCCCACGCCTCCGCCTGCCTTCCACCCCCCCACCCCCCACGCCTCCGCCTGCCTTCCACCCTTCCACCGCAGAACTGGGTTATCTGGCTCCCGGACTCTGGCTCTGTATAATGATGACGGCAAGCCATAGAGAAGGAAAACACACCGCACACATGCTCACACACACACACACACACACACACACAGACATACATACACACACACACACACACACACACACATACTCAGGGCATGGAGAGAGACACAGAAAGAGACAGAGAGAGTGAGAGAGAGAGAGAGAGAGAGAGAAGGAAGGAGTGAGGTGGTGAGAGAGGATGGATGGGACTCAGCACACAGATGTAAAAATCGACGGAAATGGAAAAAGATGGAGAGCAGAGGAGACACGGAGGGAGGTAGAGTAGAGGGGAGTCAGGCAGAGCGGGGCGGAGCGGAGCGAGGGATGAATGAGCAGAGCAGTGGAAGACAGAAAACAAGATGAAGGGTGACAGAGAGTGAGATAAAGAAGGGAGGTGAAGTGAAGGGGAAAGACAGAGGAAAGACAGACAGAGGGGAATATAGTGAGAGAGAGAGAGAAACTAAGAAAGACAGAGAAAAGCTGGGCAGAGAAAGTAGGGGAGAGAGGGAGAAAGAGAGAAAGACAGAGAGAGAAAGAGAAGGGTAAGACGGGCAAGGAGCACTGAGTGAGTGAGGATAGACGTGAAAAGGGAGGGAGAAAAAGAAAAAAATGAGAGAGCGCAAAAGAGTGGGAGCGCTGGAGAGAGAGAGAGTGGGAGAGCTGGCGAGAGAGAGAGGGAGAAGAGGAAAAAGAGCGAGAGAGCACAAGAGAGCAAGAGAGCTGGAGAGAGAGAAAGGGAGAAGAGAGGATAGAGAGATAGAGAGTGGGAGAGCTGGAGAGAGAGAAACGTAGAAGAGGAAAAAGAGCGAGAGAGCACAAGAGAGCGGGAGAGCTGGAGAGAAAGACCTGGAGCTGGAGGCCACACCAGGAGCTGGTCTTTAATTGGCAGGGCACTGAGAGTCTGGCCAGTCGGTGAGCCGGGGTCGACTGGGATACCCAGAGGGCAGAGCGGGCGCCTCGCCACATGGCACTGGCCTCTGCTCCGCCACACTCTCACACACGCGCACACACACACACACACACACACACACACACATACACACACACATACATTTGCTTACTCCTTACTCTCGCCCTCCCCTCCCCTCACCCGCCTCGGCTGCCTGCTAGCCTGTGTGCCCGATCTCCACCAGGCAATCCCATCTGTCTCCATCCCTCCATTCCTCTCTCTCTTCCATCCCCCCCATCGCTCTCTCTCTCCCTCCTCCTACTGCTTCATTAAGGAAAAAGAGACGACAGACGGAGGCAGGGGTGAGGAAGAGGAAATGGAAGGATGCAGCAGGAAAGAGGAGTGAAAGAAGGAGAGAAATGGAGAGAAAGGAAGCGAGCGGAGAGAGAGAGTGTGTGTGTGTGAGAGAGATAGAAAGAGAGATCACAGAGACAGACGGACAGACAGAGATCACAGACTGCGAGAGAGGATACAGAAAGAAGAGAGGGTACAGAGAGGGGAAGTAGAGAGAATGAGCAACATTCAGTGAGAATGAAATGCAGAAAGAGAATTAGAGAGAGAAAAAGAAAGACTGAATGAATGAAGTGGGGAGAGAGAGAGAGAGAGAGAGAGACAGAATGAAGAAGAGAAACATGCTACTGTGGAGAGAGAGAGGAGAGAGAGAGAGAGAGTGGGATCACGCTCACTAGCGCCATTTGTGCATACAGACGGTTTGATGTGAGTGGGAGAGTACAGCTATGCCTGAAGCGATGCTGTAAGAACAGAGATGGCACACGCTGAGAAGGAGGCTCACCAAGACACCATCAGCAGACACCAGTCAGCTACAGACGGACAGAACAGGCCATTACCACACAAGGACTTGGAGCTCACTGCTCAGTGGTGGAATTTTAAAACAGCACTACGCAGAGGTTAAAAAGTCCAGCTTCAGAAAGTCAGTCCTGACATGCATTGATTCTACCTGTGATAGCTGCAGGTGAGCTCTCAAACTAGCTGTTTTACCTGACTGAGGAGTTGAGCTTACGATCAGCTGGTTTATGTGGATGGGTGATGGGCACTTAACTTTTTGAAGTCAAACGTGACTCTCAACCAAAATCAAACTCTTGTGACCTGCACCTGACATTGTGATTGTAAGAAACATTGCCACACAGCCATAGTCATAAAGTTAAACTTTATGGCCATAAACCTATAGTTGCCAAGCAGCTTGTTAGCACCAACAGCAACTGTGCTGTGATTGGTAATGTAATGGTTTGGGTATCGGCAGATGACCACAATAAGTCGGATTATGCTTGTTATGTTCATTTCACAGATGCTAAATAAAAACAACACGGGATGCTCTCTAGTCTCATACCAAAATCTCTTACCATTGTTTTAAGTCCAGGAAGGAACAGCGACTTTAATAAACACTTGTTTTAGACCTCTGGCCATGGGGGAGAGAATGATAGTAGAGAGCTTTAGTGATTGATTAGGGGTCGCAGATGTTGTCGCTGCCATGACCACTAAGCATAGACTAAACAAGCTGGGCACCATGCATTGACCCACAGACCTACCAAAGGCACAGACAAAGCAACACTCAAGCAGCAAAGCCAAGCCATCAATTTAACATGTGTTTATTCAAGTCATGACAGCAGAGACACTAAAAGTCTGGAGGACGTATTCAGAGGGGGACGTTTCAGTTGTTATCTGTGCTTGCTAAGGACCCCACTGCAGAATCATTCGGTAGCACAGGCATGGCCTTTCCAGCTTAGACTGAGTCAGCCAGCAACATTACCCACAAAAGGGCTGAAACTCACTTACTGTTTCTGAAAGTGGGTGGATGTCCATTCTTTTTGCTGTTGCTTTTTTTTCAGTCATCCAGAAGCATTTGGTTTGAGGGAAAGTCATGCTCAAACGTTTCGAGCTATGCATTTTTTTTGTCTCGCAAAAGAAGCCGTTGTCACACCCTGCTATTTAAACTTCTTTTGGTTAGTTCCGATGCATCGGAAGAATCCAAATTATAAGGCAGTCGCTTTGGGACTTTCTGGAAAGTAATTGGATCACTACAATGATACTCATAAATAATGCTGAGTCAAAATGTGCCATGCTAACACTTAGCGCTTGGTTGGATGTGCCTTCACAGAGTGAGCAACTGGGTTTGAGTTTTAGGAGAGGAAAACCACAAGTCAGAGGGAAAGACGCAAGCCGGTTGAGTTTGAACCAACATTTAGAGTCACAGATGTTTTGAGAGCTTGTTTTTCATGAGCCACTGCTGCTGTAATTTTTTTTTTGTTATGTTATTTTGTACAAAAGTAAGAATGTGGTTAGCTTTGACGACAAGCAATAGTCAAGCTAACTGAACCATGACTGTTTTTGTTGCTTTGTTTTGCTCTTGTCTACATTTTTTGGCTAGAATTGTGTCCAGTGTGGAATGCTAATTGGTAAAGGCCAATCTGTGTTACGAAGAAAAAAAAAAAGAAGTGTGTAAACTACTTCAGTTTATTTCACGCCTCACACAGTGCTGCTTAGAGAGGAATATCTTTTTTCTGGCAGTTTTGAGCTCATTTTCTCAGCTAAGTACGTATCGCTTACACTCTTAGCAGTCATGTGGAGGGTTGACGCCAAAGCTAATGACTTCCTTGTCATCCACTTCATTAGTTCTCTTTCTCTCTTTCTCTCTCTTTCTCTGTCTCTCTGACCCTCAAAACAAAAGAAGCTACAATTTAATTACAGAAGCAAGAATGATTGACAAGCACTTTATTAAATCTCTTCCACTCATTAAGTCTCAGAGCTTTTCATTGTACTGAAAGAGAGGAGAGGAGCTCTACATGACACCATGCAACACAGCATAGCTCGGCTCTGCTCAGCCTGACCTGGGCTTGGGAATGGGAAACAAAACACGTGGGATTTAGCAAGAGCTGCTTCAGAAAACCACAGACAAGATACACCAGCTGTTCCAGGTAGCGCGAGCAGAGAGACGAGCACACTTTCACAACTTACATTGAGTCTCGCCTGCGCTGCCGACAGCTCCGTCGGCTGCCTTGGACAAGCGCGCGTGCATCCACGCACAGAAGACTCATTATTCCTGCATGAATCCAATGGTTGTTGTTTAATTGTTGTTTTTATCTACATATGTGTGTGTAGGTGCGTGTGTGCCAGACGTGTTAGTGCAGATTAATTAAGATGTGCTTAAATCCTTTTCAGCTTTATATCCAGTGCTAACCTAGTAATACACTGCATATGTGTACTTAGCGCTTTGTCGTTTGAAACACTCACCATACTATAACCACAACACCCTGTGTCTTTACATGACTCTTTCTTTTTTCAACCACACCACAGCATCAGAACACAACTCTGGTTTCCTCCTCAATTACGTAGAGTAACACAAATTACTTATACTACACCCATGAATTACAAAATTACAAAATGTCCATATGTAAATGTGTAACCATATTTAATAAACAAAGTCAATGGAAAATTAGATCAATTCAATAAAGCTGGGTGAACACTAACACAACCTCATCAGGCAGGAGTAGAGCCCTGGAGTGATCTCACTGACACTTATCAAGCTAAGAGGACTACAGACAGTGACACAACACCATCCAGAACATACGTCTGACATCCAAACAAAGCAAAACACTGGCATAAAGAGAGAGAGAGAGAGAGAGAGAGAGGAAGAACGAGAGAAAGCATGAGAAGAGGAATGAAGAACAGCGAAGGCAAATCTGTTAAAATGATAAAAGATCGAAAAAAAAGGGGTTATTCTCCCTCTTAGAGAATGCGGATTATGTTGTTTGTGCAAAATATCCTGTCTTTCTATTGCTGACAGGTTTGGGGAGCCCTTGGTCTAGACAAGCAAATCCAATTGACATCTCAATTTAGCCGCATTGCAGAAAGCCAGAGCCGACACAAAGGCAACCATTAAATAGCATTAACGCAGAACCCCTATAGAAAACAGCAAACCTTTCCGCTTAGTGCCATTCACACACACACACTCTTAGTTTGTGTGTGTGTGTGTGTGTGTGTGCGCATGTGTGTGTGCCTGATTGTGTGTGTGTCTCTGTACGTGTAAGGAAGAGATGCTATGTACTTTGTATATAATTCACATCCATTCAAAGAGAGAGATACCCACATGTGAAAGTGATGGAAAAGCATAACCCAAGAAGAGGCTGAAGACAAGTGTGTGTGTCTGTGTGTGTGTGTGCATGTATTTGTGTGTGTATATAAGAGAGAGAGAGAGAGAAAGAGAGAGTATATATAGGAGAGTTCTATGTCCACACAAACAGTAGGTGTATTTGTGTGCGTGTGTGTATGTGTGTGTGTGTGTGTGTGTGTGTGTGTGTGTGTGTGTGTGTGTGTGTGTAAGTGCTTTTAGATATAGGATGTACACAGAGGGAAAGGAGGGGGGTATGTACATCAGTTGAGCAAGATGGACCAATAAAATACGATGACCCTTCAGAGTCCTCTACACTTCTAGAGAGCAAGTCAACCAAATGGAAAAACCCACTCTAATACGTGGGGAAAAATGGAGAGATATTAGAGGAATGAATAAAAGAGTCAGATGGAGTGAGAAAAGGAATGAAAGGAGTGTTTTAGTCTTAGATGGCACACCGGAGCCGTGTGTGTGTGTGTGTGTGTGGGTGTGTGTGTGTGTGTGTGTGTGTGTGTATATGGGTGCCTTCATTACTGCGATTTCATCACATTGTGACAGAAGCATATTTCTCAAAGTCCTGCCCTGTCGCCGGAACGTTCCGCGACGCAGCCATGCAAGAACAAAATTGGGTTCCCGTCGACCCCGCTAATGAGCATCGGACCTTTCTCCCAGCGGCACCCGGGACCGCGACGGAACCCGTGGAGAACCCATGGCACAGGGCAGAAGAAGAGGTGGAAGGGAGGTCACAGGCTCAAGCTAACAGATAAATTAAAGGACCAACAATATTTATTTCTCCTGCTTTTGTTCCTGTCCTGACACTGTTTGTCCTGTCCTATCAGATGGGGTTAAACACTGGGGCCCCCTCCATCTGACTTCTCTCTCTCCTCCTTTTTTTCCCTTTCACTTCCTTTCTCTCTCTCTCTCTCTCTATCTCTCTGTCTGTTCTGTGCCTGTCCTTCCTGGCTATAAACTAAATCCTCAAGTGCATACCCTCTGTTCTTCAATACACTCGTTTCCCTCTCCATCTTTTCTCAATCCGTCATTGGCCCTGCTCCACCTCAAACCTCAAACCTCCCACCTCTCACGTCCGCCTCCCACTCCGCTCCCCTCATCCTCCAAGGTGTAATTTTCCAGAGGTGCCCCCTGATTTTTATGAGGTGACAAATTTTGCCGCAGCCCAGAGCAGCGCAGCGCAGCCAAGCCCAGCCCAGCCCAGCCCAGCCCAGCCCAGGCACAGGTCAGCTGTCAGTGAAAGAGAGGAAGAAGGTTCTTGCTCTTGGTCCCCTCGCTTCGCTCACTCGCCCGCTCGCTCCCGCAGGTGGGAAAACAGACATCATAAGCAACAAGCGTAGCAGACACTTCCTCCCTCTCTCTCTCTCTCTCTCTCTCTCTCTCTCTCTCTCTCTCAGTTCTCTTCAGCGCTTACTGGAGTTACAGGGATGGTAGAAAAATAAAGACACTGGACAAACAAGGACACACACACACAGACACACACATGCATGCACACACACATGTGCACACATACACCCACACCCACACACACACACGTCTATGAAGACTGAGAAAGACATGGAGTTAGATGCAGCACGTTGAGCATGGCATGTTATTGAACACACACACACACACACACACAAAGAAATGTATACAATATCTCATACAGACATGCACAATTGTGTATGTGCACACATGACCAAATTCTGCAC
This sequence comes from Tenualosa ilisha, assembly GCA_015244755.2. Classification (NCBI taxonomy): domain Eukaryota; kingdom Metazoa; phylum Chordata; class Actinopteri; order Clupeiformes; family Clupeidae; genus Tenualosa; species Tenualosa ilisha. The sequence continues at coordinate 388,047 of PYXC01001937.1, read as the reverse complement.
TGACTAGCGAAGGATGAAATCTAGAACAAGTTGAGATTTTTCACGGTTGAAGGCCTGCAACTCCAAGTACAGCTTGTTTTCAAAATGTAAAATCCTGCGTGTATGTGTGTGTCTGTGTGTGTGTGTGTGTGTGTGTATGTGCTGACTTCTCATTCACACTCAAAAACAGGTGTTAGGTTATGCAAATTACAGCTTATAAACCATACACAGGCCTAATAAGACAAAGTGCAAACTGTTTGGAGAAAAATACCTCCTCCAATGTCACTTATGATTAAATGAGATAAATATGGCTGGATGTTGTTGGCAAATTTTGTTTTCTAGTCCAAAACTTCAAAACTTGTTGTGAGTGTAAAGGAAAGGTCTAGAATGTCCCTTACTCAGGCACACTTTACAAGAGCAGTGTGTGACCGGTCACACATACACACACACACACACACATACAGAACCCTTGAACACCCTATAGAAAGCCCAGACTCCCAACTCCCAAAGCGCAATACAAGCTCTATGCTAAAACCTGAGGTGCAAAGGTGTTTCCCTCTAAAGAAGAAAAAGCAAACAATTCCCACAATTCATCTGGCAAAAGATGGCGTGGCGGGTCAGGAGGGGGTCGGCGGGTCAGGAGGGGTCGGTGACCAGCGAAGCAGCAGTGGTGAGAAAGGAAAATAGCCCACAGAGGCTGTACCCCGTGACACCAGGACCCCTGACCTTTCTGCCCAGGCCAAGTCACTGCTGACCCCTCGCCTACACTACACACACACACACACACACATATCCAGTGTCAAAGACATGCCATGGCAATATACACATATACACACATACACACACACACATACACATACACACACACACACACAACCCCCCCACACACACACGCATACACACACATATACACACATATACACACATGCGCAGACAACACCCCCTCCCCATACACACACACACACACACACACACTCTATTCATTAACTGTCTCCTTCTAGCCCTTACCACCAAATACTCCTGACCCTCACCGATCTCCAGATCGATTTTCTGTACAGGCATGAGGCCACAGGCAGGCACACACAAACACACACACACACACACACAAACACACACACTGTGAAGAGGTAGGCCACATGCAACAGAGAGCAAACACAGGAGCCAACCCCTACCCAAAGCCAGCACCATGAATCTGCAAACCAAGCCACAATAATGAGTAAACAAACTGTTTTATTTATTTATTTAAAAGGTCTTTATGATCCACTAATGGCTTGGTTGAAGCAGGGGTGGGGGGTAGGTGGGTGGGGCAGATAGGGGCTTGAGGAAAGAGGTTGCGGTTGTGTGTGTTTGAGTTGTTCCGTGGGCACCTCTGCGGTGGTTGGTTTTACAGTTGTCCTAATTAAGGTAAAAGACTTTGGCCTTGGGCAGTCATCAGCACAGCAATTAAAGTCACACACACACACACACACACAGAGAGGAGTGGTGAGGAAACTTGCAAATAAATATAGGTTAGCCTGTATAATACTAAGAAGTGCATTTGATTTGATTACTTTAAAAGTTTGTCACACACACACACACACACACACACACACATACACATAGATGTATATATGATCAAAAGCAGAACACAGTATGTGTCCTGTTACGGTAGGACTCTTGCCTATCTGTGCAACTTGATAACAAACACATACACATACACTGCCCCCCATCTATGTCTCACACACACACTCGCATAAACACACACTCTCTCGCTCTCCATCTCACACAAACACACACACACACACACACACACACACACACACACACACACATACCTCATCGCCTCATCCAGCAGAAGCTAAAACTACAGACCCCATTCATCACAGTTGAGCGGGACAGGGCCAGGCCCAATCAAGGCCTAATTCAACCAAGATACCCCCAGTGTGGGCCGGCCACTCACCGCTCATTACCCTGATGCCTGTCCCCGACACACACACCTTGTTATTAATGGCACAGCCCTTTAAAAGACACTCCACAGTCTCTCTCTCTCACACACACACACACACCACACACACACACATACACATACAAGCGCTAGTAAACGAGACACTTTTGTGCGCTCCATGATCACACACACACACACACATACATAAGCCCCAGCAAACGAGACACTGCTTCTCCCGTGAAAGCAGAATAGAATTAACGCTCGTCACACGGACAAAGGTGTGTGCACCGCCTTCATCTTCCATTGGCATCAAGATGAGTTTTGAGCTTGCAAAACTGTGTCAAGAGTACCATCTTGTTTCTTTCTTTCTTTCTGTCTTTCTGTCTTTCTTTCTTTCTTCCTTTCTTTGAGTTTGATTTAATTTGGCCAGTACATCTGAAATTGTACCTGACATGGAGTATCATTTTTTTCCGTTGTCTGACTGCGCAGGAGTGGGTGCACCGTATCAGATTATACGTGGGTAGACTCTGAGAGACCAAATGTGATTTGGGCTTTTGATGAGGTCCGCTGTTTTAGGCCTTCACGCTGGCGCATTATCTCTCCAAATGTGCTGTTTTGATCTGATCAAAGAGAGAACGGCAAGCTTCTCCCCGGCTCACGGCGACTCGACTCGACGCGCCGTCTGACATCGTCCGTCAGGTCTGAGTGCTGTCTGGACGCATCAAGGTGTCTCTCAATCACCGTCAGCAAGAAAGCAAAAAAAGTTAAACTGTTGGACCGCAAGGTTCACTGCCTGCTCACACACCCCTCTCCTCTGTGTGTGTGTGTGTGTCTGTGTATGTTTGATGTGTCAAAGTCAGCAGTGTCAAGACTGAGATCATAAAGTTTGTCAGGTTGCTAATTTCCTCACAAACTTGATACTTCTGATTCTCTTCTCCTTCACCTCATTCTTCCTTTCAGCCTTCCTTCCTTCCTTCAACCTACTTCAAACTTCTATCCTCTTCTGTAAGTCGCTTTGGATAAAAGCGTCTGCTAAATGCCTAAATGTAAATGTAAATGTTCAAACTGATTATCCCATAAGCATACACAACTCTGTAACATTTACATTTCTAAGTACCACACACTGCAATATACTTGAAACCAG
>PYXC01001937.1:350000-375000 GCA_015244755.2 Tenualosa ilisha | reverse complement strand
GTGCGTGTGTGTGTGTGTGTGTGTGCACGTGCACGGATGTGTCTCAGTTTGTTCAGCCTCTCTCTGTTTGCAAACCTACTGTGAAACTCAAGTGTGTTTATGTGGAACACTGTCAAAAGAGAGAAAGAGGACAGAAGAGACGAGAGGAGAGGTGGCTGACATTTGAAAAAGGTCTGAAAAAAAAATGTCAGGAAACACATCTAACATTTACAGTACAATATGTACAGGACAAAGAGTTACATAGATAGACAGACAGATAGATAGATAGATAGATAGATAGATAGATAGATAGATAGATAGATAGATAGATAGATAGATAGATCTCTCTTTTTCCCTCTCTTTCTCTCTCTCGCTGTAGGTGTTTGTCATATAATACATGGCTAGCTCAACAGGCAGCTCAGTACATTCTCATCCTTTCCTTTCCTGTTCTGTTTTTTTCTCAGTCACTTTGTTTTCACACTCTCACCAGACACGCCTCGTGGCTGTGCTCACACCACACTCTGAGTCACGCATGCAGGTGAGGACTGTGGACACACACACACACACACACACACACACAGACACACACACACACACACATACAAACACACACACACACAAACACACGCACGGACATACACACACACATACAAACACACACACACACACACACAAACACCCCTACCTCTGATTAAAACAAACACAGAAGATTCCTTTACACAACGAATATCCCAAATTCTGGTGTTAAACTTACCAAATTTCTTCTCAACAAAGATGAGGTTCACCACCACCACCCCAACCTGATATTGCTTTTTTTCCGCCTGAATTCTGAGGGATGCACACTATCGACCTGTTTTGCCGTTAATTACTGATGCCATCGTCAGTGAGATAATGCTTTTAATTTGCCCTCTAATCCCAAGGCATAGCTCAAGGTCAAAACAGGCAGCTCTCTATCAGACTCACACAAACACGCGCACACACACACACACACACACACACAATCACAGAAGCCAATCATCTCGCTCTTTTCTAACTTGCCGCAAAGAGTGAGAAGAAAGAAGGAAAAAAATTAAAGCGAAGGCACAAGTAGAGGAAGGAGAAACAGCGCAAAGAGAGAGAGAGAGAGAAAGAGTGAGAAAGAGAGAGAGAAAATATTGGGTTCCTATCACCGTGACGATTAACTAATCAATTGGGTGAGGTAGAATCAATGGTCCCATTAGAGGCTTGACATCCTGACGGCATCTATGTGTAATTAAAGTTGTAGCTATTGATACCTGCAGATGGATGACAACTCTCCATCCACCCTCCCTCGATGACATGTCCGAAGACACAGAGAGCTAGACTGTAGGTGGGAGGATGAGAGAGACAAAGAGAGAGAGAGAGAGAGAGAGAGGGATAGAGTCCTTGTGCGTAAGAGAGAGAGAGATTCTGAGGGTAGACACAGTGTCTGTGTTGAGGGTCTGGCTATGTTTAATGGAAACAAGGAATCATCCCAACTCTTATAGAACAGAGAGCAAGCAGATCGAGTGATCAAGAAAGGGTGTTGAAATATGTCTAGTGATAACTGGAAACTGGGATAGGCTCCACAGCACATTGTCAACACAACAATCTCTGCACATTACTTCAGGGTGAAAAGAGTGCAGGGTTCAGGGGCTCCACGCAACACTGGTTTATGACCACTTAATATGGTGGCTCAGGAGGACCATATGGTGCAGAGATAAATGAGTGATTTAGAAAAAAAAAAACACTACCTATTTCTTCCCATCTCTACTGGTTCCACACATTTTCCGTCAATCTCCATCAAATGGCCTGAGGTGTCGAGGTCACAGTAGCCACACTTAATGGCTCTGAAATAATAGTCTGCTCGAAAATAATACACAACACGGTGAGTTTCACTTTCACACCAATGCAAACACTGTGTTCTGTCTACTGTCCACTGCAGTACTTAACACTTGCGCATGTGAAGTCACAACCTAAAATGATTCATCTGCATATCTAACTATGCAGAACAATCCACAATGACGTCCTTTTTTTCCAAGTTTCGGCCGAACACTTGTGGATGTACAGTAATGATATAAAAACCTGTACAGCCTCTGACAAAATTCCCTAAAATGGGACCTCATGGCATTGCATGGGCATTACATGGAGGACAGACAAGTTGAGATAAAACTCAAGGGAAACCAGTGAGATCATAAGAATAAGGTCGTGGGATTTTCCTATAGCGAGACCTAAGGCTTTTTCAAAGCAATGAGATTCACGTGGTGTTTTTGAAATCAAAAGGAAGCTGTCTGATGAAGCCTTCAGTGTGAGATCAGGGGTTTCTCAAGATACGTCTGGATGCTTAAGATGACAAGCTCTGCTCCAAACTCTGTTTGAAGGTGGCAGAGAGAGGTTTGTTTGAAGCTGGCAGAGAGCTTATTTTGATGCCATAGCCCTGGCCCGTCTCCTCCTCACAGGCCTTCTCTAGACCTCCAGTCTCTGGCAGATCAATGGTGTGTTATTCACAGGAGTCATAACACCACTTAAAGCTCATACAGAGAAAAGTCCCAGTCTCTAGTTGTCTTATGTTGTGATGAGACAGACACTGAGATCATGACTCAGCAGCTTTTTTCATAAGTGGAGGGCCAGAATGGAATGACTTCGTGAAACATGACACGGCAGAATATCAGCCATTTTTTTTTTTTTTTGTCTTTAACAGAGAAGAAACTTCGGCATTTGAGAAAGTGGGAGAGGAGTCCCTCTCGCTCACTGGCAGACGATGAAAACGGAGGCGGGCTTCGGTTCGCGCACACTGTGCTGAGATGGAGCCGTCATTAACCGCTCGCTGCCTATGCTGGCGTTCCTCCATCGGGGTTTCAATTGCCCTCTAATTATAAAAAGACGTGGAGCGTCTCTCGGAAAAAAAAAAGAGGGGAAAAAAAAAAAACGAAAAGGAGAAGACTGCATAAAAATATTGTTGTCGTTCCCTCAGGATGTTCCTTTCAGGATCCTTTTGGCGGGGTGACACAAAAAAAAAGCCGCGATGAAATACTTGTGTAAAACATTTTCTCATCAGATCACTCTCCCCTGGCGCTGTGGAACAGCATGAGCGTCAGTGTGAAAAAAAGGGCAAAATGGCTTCATCTCTGTCTTGAAGGGAAGCCTCGTCTTTTTTTTATCCGCCCTCCCATCTGTCTGCCTCCACTTCTATCCATTTCTACTGCTGCTGTTGCTAACCCTCTCCACCTCTGCTCTCCTCTCCTCTCCTCTCCTCTCCTCTCCTCTCCTCCACTCATCCCTCTGCCTCTCTCTCTTTCTCTGATATGACACACTGACTCCTCATCTTATCCAGAGGAACCCTTTTCAGACACTTCACCCCCTGGACAGCCCTCTGCTCCGCGGCCATCCCTTCAATCTTCTCTTCTCGAGACGGCCCATTTGCCCTCGCCCTCCTCACCAGACGGCTTCATGTCTGGCTGCCAGGTTCTCCGCACGCCAACGTGACGAGCGCCAGTCACCTCCGACTGTGATTCCCTTGAGAGGATATAAACAGCGCGCACAGCCTCTTTGGAGTGCTAAGGCATTTTTGACGTAACAAAATGGGCCACAAGGGTATAAACATGCACACGCAAACGCACACATACACACACACACACATACACACACACACACACAGACACTTACTCACACATACACACACACACACACACACACACTTAGACACATCAAGAAGCAGATAAACACACAGCGACAGTGCAATTCACAAGGGGTGGGGACCCTGAATGCGCATGGGAACACATGTCTCAGAAGCTTAGGGAGAGGCACAGTAGAGGGAGAGAGAGAGAGAGAGAAGAGAGAGAGAGAGAAAGGGGGAGTGTTGAGGGAGGAAGCTAAATTCAACACTAAATTCAGTCCCCGTCAGTGGCAAGACGGCTATTTGATGCTGCACCAACCAGCATACTAATACCCTCTTTCTCACCCCCTACCCACCCCACCCCCAACACACACACACACACACACACACACACACACACACACACACACACACACTTTCTCTCTCTATCTCCCTCCCTCCCTCTCTCTCCTCGAGATGAATAAACACAGCGCAAACGAGCGTGTAAGAAATATCACCGGCCTTCACACTCCCTTTTTTTGATTCCTGAGCACATTTAGCCGTGTGATTGCAGTGCGAAGGAGAATCGCTTGGGGAGGGGAGGGGTGTGTGTGTGGGGGGGGGGGGGGGGCAGTGCAAAATCGCTCTTTAGTAGACTAACAGCCCCCTTCGTCCTAAGGCATTATTATGGAAACCAAAAATGCACTCGCTCATCAGAACTGAAGCACCCAACAAATCAAAGCAGAGGCAATTACATTCTTGTTCCCCCTCCATTTTAAATGGCAACAGATGTTTCCCCTGGTTCAAATGGCAGGGTAATTGCATATGGTGGCATATGGTTATTGCTGATTAATCCACGATGGTGGATTTTTGTGCCCCGTGTCGCCTAGTAGAGTGCTTGTCAGAGAGAGGAATTTTTTCGGGCAATGGAGGGGATTTGGATCAGCGGTCGGAACACACTCTGGGGGTTATGGGAGGAGGTCGTCATCCATCTCGATCGATCTGGACCGATGGGGAGAGGAAGCCTGCGTGTGTGGCGCTGACACTTCTTGTCTGACGGCGTCTGATTGATTGGAAACGTGCTGATGGACACCCTTAGCCGCGTGACCTCATCAGCGGGGGACTCCAGATGTTGGCTGACACAGCAAGAGTGTCAAGTGTGCTTTTATGAGTGTGCAAAGGGATCTGTGTGACCAATTGAGGGAGTACTGTGTGTGTGTGTGTGTGTGTGTGTGTGTGTGTGTGTGTCTGTGTGCATGTATTGTGTTGAGGCTTCAGCTGAATGATTGGTGTAGGAGAGGTGTAAAGACTGTACTGTGTAGAGAGAGAGAGAGAGGGAAAGAAGAGAGAGAATGATAGAAGAGAGAGGGAATGAGGAGGAGGGGATGCAAGGCCAACACACTGTCAGGGACTCGACTGGTCATTAAAGGGACATTTATGCAGTGGAACTGCAGGGATTATTGCTGGCCTGACATTCACACACACACACACACACACACACACACATTGTATACACACACACCCTGAAGGGAAGGGCAGAAGTGTAAGGGTTCCGTGTTGACCTGGTTGACCTGATTGCATTTCCATGTAAAGCACATAGCAGGGTACTTGAGTGAGTGAGACATGTGACATGCACACACACACACACACACACACACACACACACAGCAGGGTGTGATTCCGAGCTCTTGTCACTTCAGAGTTTAAATTCTATTTCTATACTGCCCTGTGACAAGTGTGTGTGCCAAACACCTTCAACCCCAACACACACAAACATGCATAAGCAAGGGCAAAACAACCATTCACGTACAGTATGCACACACACACACACACACACACACACACGTGATTTTTATTAAATGATTCTTCAAGATGTTCTTTAAGTTTTTAATTGTTGCATATAATGAACCAATTAAATAATCTCACAATCTCTCTCCCTCTCAATATGCCTCTCTCTTTCACACATGAATTCTGTGTGTGTGTGTGTGTGTGTGTCTGTGTTTTGTGTGTGTTGTGTGTTGTTTGGTGTGTGTGCATGTCTATTGTGTGTGCTGTTTTGTGTGTGTTGTTCACAGATTCTCAGCGATCTCATCCTGCTCCGCATTACATATTCTGCATGTATGTTCTGCATGTAAGCCCCATCAGTGACTGTAGTACCTCCCTGTTAGTACACAATGATACACTGCGCAGCCTTTTAAGCAATGTTGCCTGGCAGTCACATGACCACTATCTAATGTTCTGATTGGATAATCAAACCGTTTTTGTGATGTGCCACAGACCATCCATATGTTTCAGTGTGGATGACATCTTGCGTGGAAAGTCTTGTGCATGACTTCAGTGACAAATGCCACCGTGATTTTACAGTTGTCTGGTGAGAGGAACATAATGGACCGTATATAATGGCCTTTGTCATCATGACATGGAAACACTCATTTTACATCAGAAGCAACAGCAGGTTCACCACGGTGAACACTATCTGAACACCATCACATGTGATCGACTATCTGAACTCCATCACATGTGATCGACTATCTGAACACCATCACATGTGATCGTCCTTTATCTAGGCTGGATAAAAGCACATCCATTAATGTCTAGAGGGAAACAGTCAAGCTGATTTTGTTTTCTGGCTGGACTGTCACACAGGATTGCAGCAATAACGTCATATCTTACCAATATATCAGTTCTTGTCAGAAAGGGCATTTGAAACTGATGGAAGATTCCAGAGAGGGGGGTGCACAAATCCAGGAAGGTATCCACAGGTACCAGACAAACATGTCCGAGCGTGAGAGGATGAAGTTCTGCACACTATATAGCTCCCCCTGAATATATTTTACTAACTCTAATTAAAACTGGCAACGTTAGCAGGATCTGTGTATTAGCCACCAGCTGAGGAAGAGGAGGAGGAGGAGAAGAGAGGGAAAGAGGGAGTCTTTGGTGGATAGAGTGAGCTTTGAGGATACAGTGAGAATCTGGCACATGTTGGGGAACAGAGATGAACCCATGCAACAGACACAGACACACAAACACACACACACACACACACACACAAACAGATACACACATTGAAGAGAGAGGACTCCTGCAGTCAAACACATTCCCCTGCGAGGTCATATCAAACACTTGTCTCTCCCTAAATGCCATTCCCTATATGGTGATAAACTCACCAGTCATCAGACACACACACACACACACACACCCACATACACATACACAATCTCACAAAGTTTAGGCTGAGAGAACGATGTGGACTGAGGAGGACAGATATGCTCAGTAACGCTCACACACAAACACACATACACACACACACACATACACACACCTACACAAACCATGCAAACAGCAGGGCAAAGATTCTCCTATGATTCATCACTTCAAAGTGCTCCCACCTGGAACAAACACACACAGACACAGACACACACACACACACAACACACACACACACACACACACACACATACACACGCATGCACGCACACAACAGCAACTATGAAGAAATTCTTCCCACTACAAATGTGTCGAGCTAAACACAACTTGCCTGTCTATCAGCATTACTTCCTTGCCTCTCTCTTCTCATAAAGCAGCACACACAAACACACACACACACACACACACACACACACACACACACACACATACACACATACACACACACACTACAACTCCAGGAGTCTGGAGGTTCAGATGAGGGCAAAAACACACCAGCTGCCTGAGCTGACCTGATTCCATGTACTGGATTCCCAATTAAAATAAGGAAAAGGGACAACGCACACACACACACACACACACACACACACACACACATACACTATGTTGCAGACAGCCCTGGAGGCATGGGCTGCAGTGTTAGGGTCAAAAGCCCAAGTTTTTATAACACATGAGGTTGCATTAGTTCCTCCAGTTAAACAAGCCCATTGCCCTGTGTTGCCTGTGTTACCCTGCCTGGGCTAATGTTGCCGTGTTGGAGAAAACCTGACACTTTCCCTGTTATTACTATTACTGTACCATATTCTCTCTCTCTTCTTCTCTCTCACACACACACACACACACACACACACCGCACAGTCATGGGCTCTGGTTACATAACACAACTTCAAAGACTAGTAAGCTGTGTGTATGTGTATGTGTGTGTGTGTGTGATAGAGAGTGAGAGAGAGAGAGAGACTGAAAGAGGCAGTGTGTGTGTGTGTGTGTGTGTGTGTGTGTGTGTGTGTGTGTGTCTGTCTGTGTGTGTAAGAGAGTAAGAAGAGTAAAAGAAGCTGTACCATGCCCCCAAAGAACGGAGCCAGAAACTCCCCTTAAAAAAAAAAAAAAAACCTGTGCTGCACCAGTCACACCTCGGCTGTTCTGTCTTCAAACACTGCTGTCATATCCAGCATACTGTGTCTCCCCAATGTAAAGCCAAGTCTTTTCCGTATCTGTCAGAACAAGCAGACTTTCAGCCAGTGAGCCACTGAGATTTGAGACTGAGCCATAAGCCAAGAGCACTGCACTCATACAACATACATACTGTATGCTAGAGGTCTCTGTGAGGGTAACACTATATCTGCTGCTGCAGAGAGAGAGAGAAAGTCTGTGTGTGTGTGTGTGTGTGTGTGTGTGTGTGTGTGTGTGTGTGTGTGTGTGTGTGTGAAGGGTGTGTGTCAACATGTCAACCAATTATCCTTGATGTGTATGTAACTGATTCATGTCTTGCTGCTGCAAAAAAACTATGAGCATAAGATTATCTGAATCCTGTCATAATATTTATTTTACTTGGCAATTCAAGTAGCACATTCAAGTGGGAAAAAATGTATGTGAGAATATATGGTAATTGGGGTATCACACACTTGAATAAAATATTGCAATGCCCCACCACCTGAAAACACACACGCGCACACACACACACACACTCTATCACAACCACACACACTAACTGATGCCGCAACCCCTTCAGTTCTCCCTGCGTCTGTCTGACAGTCCAAATGTGCCCTTGAAGGTTTACTTATTGACGTATGATGACAGAAAGAGGCAATGGCCAGGAGAGGAGGAGGAGAGGAGAAGAGAGGGAGAAGAGAGAAGAGGAGAGGAGAGGAAAAGGGGAGGAGAGAAGGAGGAGTGGAGCGGGGAGAGAAGGAGAAAATGAAAAAAATGAAGAAAAAAAAAGGATTTTAAAATCAACTTTAGCTTTAATTGGCAGCCAGTAAAAGGAAGCTAAAAAAGAGGAGAAGAGGAGAGGAAGAGGAGGAAGAAGAGAGAGAGAAAAGAGATCTCGCCTTGATATCATCCATACATATAAGAGTACATATGTTCAGATCTGGCTAGGATATGGGTCAACATTAGTCTGCTATGCAGTGAGAAAACATAATTCATTCAGCTTTTCAAATGCTCTCTCTCTCTCTCTCACACACAAACACACACACACACACACAAACACACACACACAAATGCTGCACATATACTTAATACCTCTCCATCTCAAGGGACCAGCTTTGCAGTAAGTACAACCTGTTACGAATGAACAGTTCATCAAGCTTACTGAATGCTATGACAACTGGTGTGCCAATTCTATATCTGGTGTGAGTTGAGTGTTATGTGTGTGCATGTGTGCGTGTGTGTGTGTGCGGCTATCTGTCCCAAGTTTGCAAAGAGTCCAGTGCATTTTAATCATGACAGGCTTTATCCAGGCATTTGAAACAAGGGTCCCTAAGGAGCCTATCAAGATTATTCATTCTAATCATACAGATCCCTTACTGGAGAAGGCAGAGCAGTCACAGAGAGGAAATGATGTCAGATCTGTCACACTCTGGCAGATTGTCACTTTCAGAATTAAAGATTGATATTCACTGCTGCACTGACACCCTAAAAAACAGCTCCAATAAATAATCTCAATCTCAAAACATAACTCCCCATACACACATACACACGCACGCACACACCCTCCACAAGCAAGTTTGAATGCAAATGAATGCATGCATACATGCCTTGGACACACACAGACAAATCCTTTTTCTCTCTCAGTCACACATTCTCATTCTCATTCTCATTCTCACACACAAACACACACACACAAACACACACACGGAGACACGCACCCACACACACACACACACACAGCATGGTTTTGCATGAAAAGACAACTACAATGGGTAGTAGGCTATGCTGTGACTCTAGAGGCTATGTGTAATTTAGATTCTCTGGAAGGCTCCCAATTGGCCTGCAAAACTGGTCTAAAAACAGTAAAAAAAACACACACACACTAGCTGCCAATTACCCGTGCACACTCAAAGCCTATGCCTGCCTGCATGCACATATTCGGGGCACTTTTCAGTCCGCACACAGGGGGAAACTCAGCAGGAGCTGGACAGCATCATTTCCATGGAAAGAAAGAAAGAAAGAAAGAAAGAAAGAAAGAAAGAAAGAAAGAAAGAAAGAAAGAAAGAAAGAGTAGATATTTGGAAGGAAGAAAGGAAGGAAGGAAGGAAGAGAGAAGAAAGAAAGAAAGAAAGAAAGAAAGAAAGAAAGAAAGAAAGAAAGAAAGAAAGAAAGAGTAGCTATTTGGAATGGAGAAAGGAAGGAAGGAAGGAGGAGAGAAAAAAGAAAGAAAAAAGAGGAGAGAAAGGCAAACCTGGCTGTCAAAACAACATTAAAAAGACATGCATGGAGGAGAGTGGCTGTGGTAAAATTACTCTCCCTGGACTTTATTACAAGAAGCTCAGGTGAATACAGACACTGGCAGCATGGCATTAAACACTCCAGGCTAGTCATCATTCCTTCCTCTTTCCTGCGCAGTGTGAACGAAACACACTTTTCCCCCATTTAATGATCCCACACTTATTTTTTATTACACATTTTACCATTTATTTTTTTAAATTTTTAATGTTATGTTTATTTATTTATTTTAACAGGGCTAGTTTAAGGACCGGGGGAGATGGAGTAAGGGGGTAGTGTGCTGTTCTTTACAATGAGCCATGCTGGGTGATACACTCTTTAAGTGTCCATGCAGAGTGCGTGTAGCAACACGTCTCCATAAAAAATGACGACTGCGTGCTTCACGCGGCGCTACACTGCATCTCATCTCCTTGCGCCAGGGCCAGTGCAACTCTCTGTGGGACGCAGGCTGCTTTACGATCGTAGCATTGCTCACTGAGGGAAGCCGAGTTTGCATTGATTTAACTGCCTTTGTCACAGCCCAGGTCTCCTGCTGTAGCTGCTTTGGTAGAACACAGAGGCTTAAAGACGACCATCTTTTCTAGCAGAACTGAGAAGTCCATAATTAGCTGGGTGAAGTAGAAGGTTTTTTTTTTTTTTTTTTCCGCTGGTTTTTTATTGGTTTCATTTTATTCTCCCGTTTTCTTTTTTTTTTCTTTTTTCATTTAGCTTTTTTTCCCCCACTCCTTTGGTCGCTGTTGGGTCCCTGGGCATTGGACGGATCTGAGAAGCCTCTAAACCGTATTTGCATATGCTCTCCTCTCATATTTGAACAGCCTCAAAGCGTTGCCCCCGGGCAATATCAGGTGCAACGAAAAAGACCAGGGGTAAGAAAAAGCCAGGGTGGGCAGGGGCCAAAACACAATCCTCATCCAGGTTATGCGTGTTCTCTGTGTGAGAACACAAACTCACTGCTCAGTAATTCTGTTTCAGGGTGAGAGCAGTCTATCAAGTGCAGCAGGAAACAATAGCCAGCCACACTTGAAGCCTGGCGCCTGAAGTCAGTTGGTATCAGATCAGCTAGGCTAGGCTAGGCTAGGCTAGGCTAGGCTTGGCTTGATGAGCACTGGCTGAGCTCAGGTTCAGACAAGGCCAGCACTCATGGATCGAAACATCAGATCACAGCTTGCGTTCTCCTAAAGGACGGCTTGGATAGAAACATGGAGACATAGGAAGCACTCCCATGCACACTTTTCTGAAACCCATCACTCCAGAACACTGCTCTGAACTAGATGAAAGCTGAGCTTGAGATCACCCCCCCCACACACACACACCACCACCTCCACCACCACAACCACCACCATCACCATCAGCACTCCTCTTTCCCTCCACTTAATGCTTTTATCGGGATTTTTTTCAATTTCTGCCTGCAGTCTGTTGAGGCCAGATCAAAAACAATGTTTTGATTGAAACAGGGAGTGGGAGGACAATACAGAACATCCAAATAGACTCAATTGAAGGGCTTCAATACAGTGAGCCCTGATGCACATTCCCTTAGTTACAGTGGTGCTTCTCAGTGAGTGTGCCCCCCCCCCACACACACACACACAAACACACACACACACACACACGCTTGTACACATATACCTGCGCGCACTCACACACGCACACACACAGGCAAACAAGCACTAAATCACACAAATGCGTACACACACACACATATTAAATAAGATTATATACTTTATCAGTAGTTGTTACCACTGTCACGCAATCCACACACCCACCACCCACTCTCTTTCCCACCCACCAAATTCTGCCCTAAATTTACCATTTATCAGTTCCTAGGCCTAAGCTCACTGATCTGAAGCAGTTCACACACAGACACACCCACCCACACACACACACGCACACACACACAGACAGACAGCCACACAGAGCAGAGCAGAGCAAGCCATCGGGCCAGTCAGGCAGGCCAACTAATCCACTAATGCTGAGTGATTTATGCGCTGTTGCCAAGACATGACACCCCAGCCTGGTTGCTCCCAGGTCCCCGCAGTCTCCGCGCTGCTCCGCTCCTCTCTGCCTCTCCTCCACTCTCCACAGTCTCCGCACTCTCCACTCTCCGCTCTACTCTTGTGCACATTGTGCCTGTGACTGTGTCCAAAAACACTTTGCCTGTTTTTAGACAAATCTCTCCCAGCACAGGAGGGAAAGGCGTGGCACAGTCTTGTGGCGTGGGGGCGTGGGGGCACAGGTGTGTGGTGGCATTGTCTCATAGTTCCTGGAGCAGGCCAGCAAGGAGGTTCGGGTTCGACACCGCTACCTTGCATCTAAATGCCAACAATGCCTAAAATCCCCCTGGCAGTCCACTACCTTCAGATGATCACTTTTTTTCCCTCATTTCACAAGTAAAGAAAAAAAATCCTTCTAAAACATGCTAGAGTTTATTCTTGCTCTGTAATAATTGGCATATTATTCAGATTGGCACCAGATTTGGCTGTAGTACAACAGCTGTCCAGTCCAGTATAACAAGCACAGTGTGCTTCAAGTACAGAACAGAGCACATGTACCCTTGATGAAACATATGGTAATTGGAAAAATGTCTCCACACTGTACATCTACAATATGGAGAGTGGGTACGTCAGAGTTTCTTATTAAGTCCTGAAATAGATAGCAAAATAATTGACAAGAGAGTGAAAATGCAATAATTCAGCTGAATCTTTTTTTTTTTTTTTTCGGGAACATTCTGAACGATCTGTGACTGCTCTTGCAGGGTTCACACGTCCGCCTGTGATGGCCTCCGCACTTCACACTTGGCTTCTCGTTACAGAGAGGTGGCGGTCATTAAAGCGTCTGGCAGGACCAGGCGTCGGTGCGGCACCAATCACCAGAGCAAATCCTATGCATTAATCACTATGGCGGAGAGAAAAGGAGAGAAAGAAAGGAGAGAGAAAAAGAGGAGGGTGAGAAGAGAGATGAGAGGAAGAGAGGAGCAGGGGAATAGAGAGAAGTAGAAAGAAAAGGAAGAGGAGAAGGAAGAAGAGGAGTAGACTGGAGGAGAAGTGATGGGAGGAGAGAAATAGACAATGAGAGATGGCATAATGATGTGAGTAAAAAAGAGATGAAAGAAGGGTAGAAGAGGAGAGGAGAGAGGATTGAAAGAGGAGAGGAGGAGAGGAGGGGAGAGGAGAGGACAGATGATTGAAAGAGGAGAGGAGAGAAGAAGGGAGGAGAGGAGGGGAGAGGAGAAGGTGATCTGGGTGTCAGGCCTGCTTCTCTCCTTCTCTCTCAAAGGACAAGGGGGGAAAAGGGGGCAAAAAAGAACCAATTAATTGCCATCTCCTCTGACCCCTGTGAGGACACGGCATGATGAAAGGTGAACAGAACGGTGAAAGAACCAACATGGATGTGACAGCTCCCCTGTCTTCCCTCTCTCCTTATCTCCTTCCCCTCTCTCTTTCTCTCTCTCTCTCTCTCTCTCTCTTTCTATTTTTCTCTCCCTATCCCTTGCCTCTCTCCATCTGTCTCATACAGGCATTTCTTTAGTAGAAAGATAAGTGGACGGAAGATTTATGACTGTTAGCTTTATTTTAAGTGCTACAATAGTTTTCCTTTGTCAGACTATAGGGCAGTAATTTAATAAAGGTGTGTTAACTCTCTCTCTCTCTTATTTTTTCTCTGCTTTTTCTCTCTCTCACTCTCATTATCTTTCTGTCTTGTTTTTGCAGCCTTTACAGATTTTCAGTTTCTGTTATGCTATCTTCCTTTTATCTTCCTCGCCTGTCATTCTATCATTCATTTTCCTACTTTGTCTCTATCCACGCAGTACTCCTCATCCACAGCCCTCTGCCTATCTATGCATTGTCAGCTTACACTCACTAACCCACACACGCACAAAAACACACCTATGAATCACAACGGACTTCAGCACGCTAACGCACGCATACACACAAGTCTCAATCCCTCTTTAGAGTGAGACGTTGTGTTTGTGAGAAGGGGACCAACAAGGGTTGGCATTACTGATGCCGATGATGGATAACTGTCACGGCGTGGCCCAGCAGTTTGATATTCTCCACGTGGCACACACACACAGTGGTGCTGACGCTGAAGCTGGCACTGGTGCGCTCGTCTAAAAGGCTTACTGGAGATAATTCTCCTCTCCAGCACTCACCTCCACCTGCATTTTAAACACCTGGGAGGAGTGAGGTGTACAGCATAAAGGAAGGAAGCGAAAACGACAGACATCGTCGTAGCATCCGACTGTGGAGCAGAGACGTGAATACTAGCGACGTCATCCGTCACCTGACTGATCTGGGATGTTACACCAACCACCAACTAATGTGTTCTTACTTTACAGTAAGATTTAAGGAAACTGAATAAGCTTGTCTCGCTTTTTTCATCAGCTGCTGATGGCTATCTTACAGTAAACTGCTTGCAGGTTGGATTAATTTCTGACATATTTCAACTCAGATCCTAATCTAGATGCAACTCTGGAAAAAGACTATAAACCAACTCCAGAGTCAGATACTACAGTATGACTCTGTACACTGAGTGGGTGAGTGAGTGAGTAGGTGAGTGGGTGGATGAGTGAGTGACTGAGTGAGTGAGTGGATGAGTGGATGAGTGGGTTAGTGTGTTTGTGAGTGGGTGGGTGGGTGCGTGGGTGAGTGAGTGAGTGAGTGAGTGGGTGACTGAGTGAGTGAGTGGATGAGTGAGTGGGTGTGTGAGTCGGTGAGTGGGTGAGTGAGTGAGTGGGTGACTGAGTGATTGAGTGGATGAGTGAGTGGGTGGCTGAGTCGGTGAGTGGGTGGGTGAGTGAGTGAGTGAGTGAGTGGGTGACTGAGTGAGTGAGTGGATGAGTGAGTGGGTGAGTGCGTGAGTGGGTTAGTGTGTTTGTGAGTGAGTGGGTGATTGAGTGGGTGAGTGGGTGAGTGGGTGGGTGAGTGAGCGAGTGAGTGAGTGGATGAGTAGATGAGTGAGTGGGTGAGAGAGTGAGTGGGTGAGTGAGTATGTGAGTGAGTGAGTGAGTGAGTGAGTGAGTGAGTGGTGAGTGAGTGAGTGAGTGGGTGAGTGAGTGAGAGAGTGAGTGAGTGGGTGGGTGGGTGAGTGAGGAGTGGGTGAGTGAGTGAGTGATTGAGTGAGTGAGTGAGTGAGTGAGTGAGTGAGCGTGGTTATACATGAGTGATTGAGCAAGGGACGGACGAGTTAAGGGAGTGTGTGAGTGTGTGTGTGTGTGTCCTCTCAGCCTTCCATGCACTTTGTAAAAACATTCTGGGAGTATTTTTTCTCCTTGCTCACAGCAACAACACTGCTGGATACAAATTACCACAAGTGGCCTCATGCCTGCTTTTTTGCCACAACATCAGGAAAATCACCAATAGCACACTGGGCGTGTGAAAGAGAGAGAGAGAGAAAGAAAGAGAGAAAGAGAGAGAGAAAGAGAGAGAGACATGAGCAGATAGAAAGGGAGGTTATGTAGTGTGTTTGTGTTTGTGTGTGTGTGCGTGAAAGAGAGAGAGAGAGAAAGAAAGAGAGAGAGAGATGAACAGATAGAAAGAGAGGTTATGTAGTGTGTGTGTGTGTGTGTGTGTGTGTGTGTGTGTGTCTGAAAGAGAGAGAGAGAAAAAGAAAGAGAGACAGAGAGAGATGAACAGATAGAAAGAGAGGTTATGTAGTGTGTGTGTTGTGTGTGTGTGTGTGTGTGTGGTGTGTGTGTGAAAGAGAGAGAGAGAGAAAGAAAGAGAGAGAGAGAGAGATGAACAGACAGAAAGAGAGGTTATGTAGTGTGTGTGCGTGTCCTTCCATTTATGGAGAGATGAGTATGTCCACTGCACTTCCATCACCCCATTTTGAAATGTCCATTCTAAGAGCAGAAACACTTATCTTGAACTGTGAAAGTGGAGGCATGGAATAACTACTGAACATATGTCTGACACCATTTTGCAAGAGGGAGACTTGCTTTTTTTCCCATGCAAATGTCATTGGCAAGCACTGCTCTTTCCAGTCTTATCGCCTACTTTTCCCTGCCACATCTCTCTCTCTCTCTCTCTCTCTCTCTCTCTCTCTCTCGCTTTCTCTCTCCCTCTCTCGATCTCCCACATACACAATACAGACACACACACAAAGCATATGTACACGCACACAAATACAAAGCAATGGATTCAAGTACCGTTAAAATACATAGACGTTAACGAGCGCGTTACTACTTAGAATAGTAGTGAGAACAGAAATTTTGAATTTGCTGAAGAAGATATACTGCTGGATGAATGAAGTGTGAAGATTTTTGCCCTCACTGCTAGGGATCAAATTACAGTTGTCGTGGCCTTAGAATAACCCTCTAGCGCCAAGGACCATTATGTGCCGAAAAAAGAAGATTTCCAGAGATGAGATAAGAGTGTGGATAAATTCCAAAACATTTACCTAGCACCAGTAAAAACAATACCTGTCAAGAGTTAATTCCCAACTGTTGTTGTTGCAAAAACACATATACAAATACTTATGTGTGTGAATGTGTGTGTGTGTGTGCGTGTGTGTGTGTGTGTGTGTGTGTGTGTGTGTGTGTGCATGCGAGAGAGAGAAAGAGAGAGAGAGAGACAGAGAGAGAGAGAGAGAGAGAGAGAGAGAGAGAGAGATGGCATGTTCAGCTGGAAATTGGGTCGGTGGTGGTACGACAGCGCTTACATAGTCTGTCAAGAAAATAGTGTGTACCAGGGAATGACACATCATTCACGTCCTAAGAAAGTGGCTGGTTGAGCAGTTGCTCCCAGCTCCGGCTTGGTAAAAACATTTCTTACCTTGAGCCGTCGTGTAGTGGATGAACAGGAGAAGCAGTAATATCCAACTAGGTCGGCACTTCAGTCTAGCAGCGTGCCCGACCATTCCCTTCAGACGCCCAGCGTTGCGCTCGTGTGTCCGGCACGCCGGATACATGTTGCTCCGATCTAGTCCACCTGGAGTGGTGGGTGCCCGCCGTGGACTGTGTGCCCGCACTGTTTTGCTTGCACGCCTTTCCGGACAGTCTCCGTTCAAAGCACCCCTGCGCCAAATCAAGTGCCCTTTTCAGAGACTTAATCAAATAAAGGCAATAACGTCACATATAGGTCCGCAGAGAACGTCTCCTTTGAATAGCTGTGTGTGAAGCGCAGATCAGTGGTTCGTAAGCGCACAGTTAGTTACCGCTGTCGCTCTGTAAAGTTGAATATATCACCAAACTGATCCCAGTTCTGCCCAAGACCCTGTTTAAAGACTGCAAGCGCCAGTCTGTTTCCTTCTCAATTACTTTTCAGAGAAAGAATGGTTCCACAGACGCAGCTGTCGCTCCTGGTAGTAATCCTTGGATATACAGACTAACGGTCTCCATTCAGAGGGAAAATACGGTAGTCTTTATGGACATGTGTACACTATATCCACTCAGAGAAAATTCGATGAGGCAGGATCTCGAGATTTTCCAAAAGCAGTCATAAAGAGCAATAATTATAAGAAATGGCTCCACACCTTTTGAAGGTTAAAGTTTTATTTTACCCTTTGATGTCCAGTTAGTTATCTTTCAGGAGTTCCGAGGACTCGGTGATGCTGATCCTAAAGAAAAAGATTCTGGAAGTGGTGACAGAAGCTTCCAGCTCAACGACTCCGCCTGGAAATTGAACACCGAATATTGTCGGCATCGATAAATCCCCCCAAACCCAATGCAATCCAAGCGTGTTGGTCCACAAATTAGTTTTATCTCCCGATCAAGCAAGAAACAGCCAGCCACGCAGCGGTAGAGGGAAAGCGGACAGCTAAGATGGGAAAGCAACTTGATATGATCACGCTGTCATCAGCAGCGTACGCCTAGCAGAAGCCATACGTAGAAGCCGGTTCATCAGTATACTGTGAGAGCTTGGTCCCCCGAACAGTGAGTGTGAGTGTGAGTGTGCGAGTTTGAGTTGACTATGCTCGCAGCGGGGTAACGTGAGACAGGTTGCCACCACGCGGCGAGGACACATAAAGCACTCTGGAACGTGCGTCATGGAAGCGCGTGTCATCCACAGTTACAGCTTTTTTTCTCAGGCAACATATAAAGTAGAAATTCATGTTAAATGTTCATGACAGTTCACCTAATCCCAGTGACATCCTCTGATCTCTGTGCTCCACGCTGCTTGACTGAATACAGTATTCATGGCTTGGCCAACTGGTTTCGTATTTATGGACTGTGGACTGTATATAACATAGTTTTACGTTTTGAGGACTCACTTTGAATCATTTTGTGTCACGAAAAACTTATTAGATAAAAACTGCAGATGTCTCTTCAATGCCAGCTACCATGGCTCACTGAATCACATACAGTAACACATGTGTAGGCTAATTCACTAGCTATTTTACGTGCGTGGAAAATCATCTCCATTCAAATGAACAGGCCTCAGTCTGTAAATAAACCAACAAGTCAGTGGGCCTTCACCTCACTACCTAAGCATACCTGTCTGCCTGAACTAAGCTTGCACATATGAGCATGACATGCTGAAAAAATTGACAGGGAGGAGAAAGAGAAATGTTGATGCAAGTGCAACCTTGATTGCACAAAGGCATTCCCTGGCTTTTTATTATTGCATTGTATTGTCCTCTGCTCGCAATCCCTTGTTAGCAGGCAGAAATACAATACCAAGTGGAGAGGTTTCTAATGAGGGAGGGAAACATCAGGCAAATAAAAGAGAGTGCGTGTGTTTCTTAGCTCTCTGGAGGGAGGACCGAATGCAATTTAAGACTTTCAAATGCACCGACAAGGTTGCCTGTGTGACATTGAACAATGCTGCTTATTTAATGGTTTACCATAGTTAACATCAGCAGTCAGCTCTGAGGTCTGAGGCAAAAAAAACAAATGTGTTTTTTTGTCATCATCTCTCAGATAGACATTGTTATTCTTCTCCTTCAACAAGATCCTGCTTTGCTTGTTTTTTTGTTTGTTTTTCCTCCTGAGTCACTAAGTTTCATGTAAGTTGGGGGTTCAGTGTGCAATTCCAGGCCAAAACAGTTTTGTGTCAAAATCAGTCAATTGCCTCTTACAGTCCTCTGGCTGTGAATACTGTTTTCACGCTCAAAGTAATTCTGGTACTCTGCCTCTGAATAGGATGTACACATGGCTCCTGCTGACAGCTGAAGTCAGGACTGGGGAATGGAGAAATCTGACTGGATGTTGAGTTGATAGAACGTTTAAGTATAAAATTGAACTTTAATGCTAATGTATTATACTTAATGTTAAATGTTAACTGTTAATTGTATCTGTAGGGTGGTTGTGGCATTGCGGTTAAGGAGCCTGGCTAGTGTGATCATAGTCTGGACATTGTGGATTCGAATCTGGGCTGCCGCCCTTGAGCATATAAGTCACTTTGGATAAAAGCATCTGGTAAACGTATTAAATGTGGCATGGATGAAAGTGGCTGCTGTACCAAGTAAAAAAATACACATAAATGATTTAAAGTGGTGGTTAATGTTGATTCCATTGATTGAGTTTTAATGTGTGAGGCACCAGTGACCAACAGCTATTTGATGAGGAATGTGAGTGAAGGGAATGTGAATAACTACACACACACACTAACACACATTCCCTATAAGTCTATGTCATGTTATTGCAACCGATCCTCTTCCAGCTCTCCATGGGGCAGATTCACAGATTAGGCTCAGGACTTGTGTCTGAGCCTCCAGTTTTTGTAGATCAACCAATTGCATCACCTACATAAGCATCCATTGGTTAAGGGATTTTCACCTGAAATACAAACTAATGACTTTGATTCCCTTGAGTGGATATATGATTCCTCAGTCAGTGAATCAGTGCTGAACAGATTCAGCCTTACTAAGCATGCATTAGTTTATCCTCTTAAATATGCACCACTGACTGGGTTTTATGGTGAGGAGTGGATTTCTCAAAAGGCCTATTCTTCAATATTCTTGATACGTCCAAACTGAACTGATCTGACCTTTCTTAGCGATTCATATCAGAGGTAGATTTCATTCATGACCTGAAATGTAAACAAACACAACTCTGTTTCTCAGCAAGGAGTCATCTCTTCAGTGAATCAGCACTGAACTGGTTCAACCTCTTATCTTGGACAGTGTGGAGGAGAAGGACTCCCTACAGGCACCAAAAACAAAGCTTGCACATGTCTGATGAGTCAGAGGTGACATTTAGAGGGGCTAAGAGAGCTCCAGAAGACAAGCAGACAGGGTCCACTCTACGCTGTAAGAAGCCACACTAAGGGGCACTTTGCTTTGCATATCTAAGAGGCATTTCGGGTGTCTTGTGATGGCGTTGGGGGCTTCACTATGTAACATACCTTCTTAAAGTGACACTATGTAGCTTTTCGCCTGTGCTTGAGTTATCCTTTTTATCAGGCTATCCTTTTTGTTACCATTTCCAAATTTAATTAGTCATATGAAGAGTGGATAAACAGAAGTCTTATTCCAACCAGCCATGCAAGACATGTACTGTGAAGTTCTGGTTGGAGGGTACCACAAAATTAAAGATCGCCCTCAAACATGGATTTGCATCTTCTAGCTGTGCCAAAAGAGCTTTGGAAAATGTTTGGAAGATTTTGTGTGCCTTTCAGATAGCTAGGCCACTTACAGTTATATGAATACATGAAGATTATTAATTATTTACATGATTGTTAATAACTGTTTATACATTCATTATAATGGCATCTTTAAAGCCTTCACAACTTGAAGTGTCACATGATACTGTACTGTATAGCTTCTTTGACCTCTTTTATGCTCTTTATACAATAAAACATACCCTTATTTATAACTTACTTATTGTAATGGTACCTTATTAATTTTCACGAGTAATTATGTGTTCATTTCATTTCTCTTATATGTTTATAACTCTTCACTGTCAGGTAGTATGTAATGGAACCATATCTGGGCATACTACCAGAGAAGGTAAAAGTGGAGAAAGAGGTACGAACATTCATTTTCCGTGCTCTATTTTCACAAGGGGGAGGGGGTAAATTCTGCTTTATGCAGGCCAGAGTCGAGCCCTCATATCGCTGATACAGAAGCTCATTGAAAAGTTGATACTGTGACGTTATGTGACACTAATGCAGACCAGAACTATTCACGTTTGCTCCCATTGTAACGTATTATGTTGCTATATCTTGGACAGTATTCAATGATCTTTGATACTATAAAGTCTTCAGGTTGTAAAAGCTTATGTTATAGATAATGGCCGCCAAGGTGTCGCGATATAGGGGAATGATGGGCGAGGCAAAGCGAAGAACAGCACAATGCCACAAGGCAGAGTGCCTTTGCCTCTGCCAAGTCCATTATTCCCCTATATCGGGACCCCTTGAAGGCCGTTATCCCGTTTCTCACCCGGTTGGAACTTAAATGCATAGACAATAAGCTAGCATTTAAAACACTGAAGAAACACATGGTTCAGTTTTTTAAAAAAAAAGGTAACCAGGGCTGCAAATTCCGCTTATAATAAGCAACTTGTTTTTTTGTTTGTTTGTTTTTGTGAAGTCGTTTTAAAAATTCAGAAGTTGTGGGTTGCAGTTTTTTGGGCTTGCTTCTGCTTGCTTGCTGCTTTTAACTTTCTCCGTACACATCCTCCCCTTTGCCCTGCATACAATCCCAATGCACCACACATACATACACAAGCATACATGCAGCTCTGACAACAAGCAAGGCAGAGAGAGAACAGCTTTTAGTTTTTATGTTGATGTAGCCAAACATTAGATGACCTGTCTCTCACTTCTGTTTTGGGTTTTGTTTCCAGGTAGCTTATTAACGAGATCTGGCATCACTGGAGCTAACCTGTTCAGATGCTGTACTATTTTCCTTGGCTACTGACCACATTGAGCTTGATAACAGCTGATTCCATTGTTGCGTGTTAGTTCAACTGTCGTTTACTATGGTTGCTATAGTGACCATTCCAAAGAGCATTGATATAGAATGCTGATTAAAGTTTTTTACAAGATCTACTTCATAGATGTCCCTCTGTCGGGGAATATGAACAGTATTTAATTTTTCCAGGTGATAAAAGTTATTATACCACTGCTTGATCAAATTTCCTATTGTGATACGCTATTTAGAACATGCATTCATTTCTAATAACAGAACACCTATGAAGTAGTTCCACTTTCCTGACCATATTTAATGGCCAGGACATTTAATGGCCAGACTGACGTTCACAGCACAGCAACATTGATACTTCTGACCGAGATGGTTTTTAAGAAAGGAATAATGAACAACACGCCGTGCGCATATCTGTGAATATTGCACGTTCGAGGTGGTAATAAGGCCCTGCCGCTAATGTGGAGCCGATATACACACACTGTGGAGTTCATTGTAACACTTATAACACTTTTACCACATATGCGCTATGTAGTTTTGCTAAGAATTTACCCGTTTTGATAGCTAACACAGGCTCGTCTGCAGAGCTACTTCTATCCACCGCACATCGACTCATTCAAAACTTGGATAAACTGCAGGATAAACTGCAGTTACTAGTTCTAAATGGATAAGTGGAATAACAAACTCCACGGCATATGTATATCGTCTCTGCATTAGCATCAAAGCCTTATTACCACCTTGAACATGCAATATTCACCAATATTACAAAGTGTAAAGGCCACTCAACTCCATTGTGTGCCCTTATTACCTCTCTGCTGTGCATTTATATCTGATATCACTCAACTCCATTTTGTGGCCTTATTGCCCTGCGGCCGTGCATTAATATCTGAGTTCATTATACCTTACTTATATAATCATGTTAATGTCGATAATTATCAGGCTTTATGAATGCATTATAACCCTTTATGAATGTGTTCATCATGCCGTATACACACTGGGCTTATACAAAGTGTTACCCTCTAGGCAAATGTCTAGCTATAGGTTTTATGTAGTAGTATGTGCAGTAAGAAGTATTCATACATGTAGTTCTAGCTGTGCTAAAGGGGAAGAAACCATGAGGCTCAGAAGGACACACTGTTGCTTCAGGCTTTAGGACTTGGAGTGAACTACAGCCAAACAGAAATGAAAGGAATTAATATGGTCAATACAAGGCCTTCTAAAGGCACAGTGGATGTGAGTGTGGAGGTGGATTTGGGTACATCATTATGGTCAAATTTCAGATGAACATCAATTCAATAAAAATGACTTTTTGAGGACAATATGTTCTGCTGGTACCCTGTGGTTGTGTTCTGTCCTTTGTCGCTACCCCTCCCCCCCCCCCCCCTTTTCTCTTTCTGTCTCTCTCTTTTTCAATTTTCCTCTCTCCCATTTCTCTATTCTTCCCTCTGTCTCTTTTTCTCTGATTCATGTGACTGTGTTGAAAGCTGCCTGTCTGCTTCACGCTGTCCTGCTTTGGCATCAGTGAAACACAATCACCCTCTCTCTTCTCTTCTCTTCTGAAGTTTTGTCACTTTTATTTCCAAAAAATAACAAAACCTAGGGAGTAAGTGTGTGTGTGTGTGTGTGTGTGTGTGTGTGTGTTGTCGTGTAAAATGTACAGTCTCAGGCCAAAAATTAAGTGCACAACATTACAAAAATACACCATTATAACCGTTGAAATGAAACTTGTTCTAAAAGGAAAAGAGTCTGGGCAAATTTAATGCAAAAATATGGTTTATTCTGTCAGAAAACCAACATTACAAACAAGAGCTAGGATCCCGAGATCCCACTCCCAAGCAAAGAAAATGTGTGTCCTTATATACACACCTGGGTGCCTTTTTTGTTGGCACTGTAAGTGCATGCAGTGTGGAGTGCAAGGAGTGTGGAGAGCAGAGTGTGAAGTGTGGAGAGCAGAGTGTGGAGTGTGGAGAGCAGAGTGTGGAGTGTAGAGAGCAGAGTGCGGAGTGTGGAGTGTGGGGATCAGAGTGCAGAGTGTGGTGTGGAGAGCAGAGTGTGGAGTGTGGAGAGCAGAGTGCGGAGTGTGGAGAGCAGAGTGTGGAGTGTGGAGAGCAGAGTGCGGAGTGTGGAGTGTGGAGATCAGAGTGCAGAGTGTGGTGTGGAGAGCAGAGTGTGGAGAGCAGAGTGTGGAGTGTGGAGAGCAGAGTGCGGAGTGTGGAGTGTGGAGATCAGAGTGCAGAGTGTGGTGTGGAGAGCAGAGTGTGGAGAGCAGAGTGTGGAGTGTGGAGAGCAGAGTGCGGAGTGTGGAGTGTGGAGATCAGAGTGCAGAGTGTGGTGTGGAGATCAGAGTGCGGAGTGTGGAGTGTGGAGATCAGAGTGCAGAGTGTGGTGTGGAGAGGTGGAGTAGAGTGCAGGTGGTGTGGAAAGCGGAGTGTGGAGAGCAGTGTGGAGTGTGGAGAGCAGAGGGCGGAGTGCGGTGTGGAGAGCGGAGTGCGGAGTGTGAAGAGAAGAGTGCAGAGTGTGGTGTGGAGAGCAGAGCACGGAATGTGGAGTGTGGAGAGCAGACTGCAGAGTGTGGTGTGGAGAGCGGAGTGTGGAGTGTGAAGAGCAGAGTGTGGTGTGGAGAGCGGAGTGTGGAGAGCAGTGTGGAGTGTGAAGAGCAGAGTGCAGAGTGTGGTGTGGAGAGCGGAGTGTGGAGAGCAGAGAGTGGAGTGTGGAGAGCGGAGTGTGGAGTGTGAAAAGCAGAGTGCAGAGTGTGGTGTGAAGAGTGGAGTGTGGAGAGCAGAGTGTGGAGTGTGGAGTGTGGAGAGCAGAGTGCAGAGTGTGGTGTGGAGAGTGTGGTGTGGAGAGCAGAGTGTGGAGTGCACAAGCTTGCCAACAACCCTTGGAGATTTTTTTCGGGTCGCTTGATGTTCAGCCATTGCACCTGGTTTACTATTTAATATCCGTGAACTTTTCTCGACCCTCACAGCACCA
>PYXC01001937.1:220000-345000 GCA_015244755.2 Tenualosa ilisha | reverse complement strand
ACAAGAAAAATAACGAAGGAGAGAGAGAGGTTTACCTCAAGATGCAAGCAGCATCAGGTAATGTAGGCTACTGGCTTTATAAAAAGTTCTCTACAGAATCTGTCTGTACACTTGCAGAGTTAGGGACACTTTGGTTTGTCTCTTGGAACCCTCTACTCTCTACCACAAAAGTGTTATGTAATAATGTGGGATGTAGAGTGCAAAAAGTAAAAGTACAAATGTAAATACAGTAATGCAAATGTAGTGTGCAAGATGCATATTGGAATGATAAAGTATGGAATGTGTAGGAGATGTGGGTGAATGGCAAAAAGTAGGGATGACCCACTTATAGAGTGATGGCAGTGGGAAAGAAGCTGTTCTTGTGTCTGGTTGTTTTGGTGCATAGGGATCTGTAGTGCCTGCCAGAGGGAAGGAGGCTGTGTGTGTGTGTGTGTGTGTGTGGGGGGGGGGGGGGGGGGGGGGTAATGATGTTCTCTGCTCACTTCCTGGTCCTTCCAGTGCACAAGTCCTGGTGGGAGGGCAGGGGGGCACCAATGATTTTTTTCAGCTGTCCTAATTGTGCCTTATAATCTGTGTTTGTCCTGTTTTGTGGCTGCTCCAAACCATGCTGTGATGGATGAGCAGAGGATGGATTCAATGACAGCAGTGCAGATAAGGGCCAATAGCTCTTGTGGTAGGCCATGCTTCCACAGTTGCCGTAGAAAGCACATCCTCTGCTTAGCCTTTTTGGCGTTGATGGTGATGTAGATGTTGGACTCCCACATCAGATCCTGGGAAATTATGGATTCCAGAAATTTGAAAGAGTCCACATTTGCCACTGGGCTGTTGGATATTGTGAAGGAGGGCAGAACTGTGGGGTGCTTCCTGAGGTCCACAACCATCTCCACAGTCTTTAGAGTGTTTAGCTCTAAGTTGTGTTTACTGCACCAGAGCACCAACTTATCAACCTCTTGCCGAAATGCAGACTCATCACCATCCTGGGTGAGCTCAATGACAGGGGTGTAATTTGCAAATTTTAGGAGCTTGACAGCTGGGTCCTTAGAGGCACAGTGTAAAGGGAGAAGAGCAGTGGGGAAAGGACAAACCCCTGTGGTGTGCCAGTGCTGGTTGTCCATGTTCCAGATGTGCCATCTCCCAGTCGCACATGCTGACTCTTGTCAGTCAGGAAGCTGGAGATCCACTGACAGCTGGCAGGAGATACAGTGAGCTAAGAGAGTTAGGTGGTGAGGATTTCAGGTATGATAGTGTTGAATGCCAGGCTGAAATCCACATACAGGATCCTAGCATAGGCCCCTGGCTGGTCAAGGTGTTGCAGGATATAGGGCAGCCCCATGTTTGTCTCAAAGAGGCAGCAGACGTCCTGTTCACATGTAATGAGTGTGGACAGAGGGTCAGGAGGAGAAGGGGCAGGGATAGCCAAGTGAGCGCTGGGCACTGCAGTTGGTCTGGGGTGGGGGAGGGGTGTGAATGTCTCCATCTCAACCCTGCAATGGACATGTACGAACTTTGTCACAACATGGATTGGATCATGCACCTACACTCTCTTACCTGCACAGTCTGGATACCTAGCTGTCATCTCCCACTTCTCTGAGGTGGGATCAACAAATGTAGAGCTAAATGCCTCTGTTAGCTGTTTCGTGATTCCAGTTTGGGGTGTTAAGCCTGCCTCCATCTTGTCAGAGGGCAGAAGCTTGTTTTTTTATTGGTTTCTATCTCAGGCAAATAAAAGGAAGTGCAAATAGTCCCGGTGGCCTTAATGAGTTGCAGAGCAAAATCAGAATGCTTGCAAGTCTGGATGTTTTTTTTTTTTTTTTCCCAGGCTAACCCTTTCTCTCTCTCTCTTTTATAGGTCTACACTGTCTTACTTGAATATAGGCTACTTAAAATACAGAAGGCAAGGGGCAGGTGCAGTTAGTGCCCAGTGAGGACCAGAGTGGGGGAGTTTCATTGTGGTTGCTATAGGAAGCCAGTGAGGAGCATCTATAAAAGGATTTTCATTGGCTGATTCATTGGTCGGATGTACTGCTGCATTTTAATCATCCTCAATGGTTTCACTACACACGCATGTAGGCCAGCTAGCAATGCACTGCAACGGAAAGAACAATGGGCCGTATTGTGTAAATATTGTGTACGTATACACCGTCTTGACTTGGTGATTGAGGCTACAAACTCTGAGGAATTTTGTCAGGCACCAATTATGGCACTCGTTGCCAAGACATACTGAATAAATGTCCTTTGAGGCAGGATACAAAGCAATTTAGAGCTTTTCTGGAAATCCTGAGCTCAGATAAAGAAAAGGGGGAAATGGTTCTCAGTGTCAAAGTCAAGTGAAAATGAAAATGATGATTGAGCAGAGGCTTTACTTACTCTCAGTGTTCTTAGTCATAGACTAGAAGAGAGCAGTTTTGGTGGGATAAGAGCTCCATACTGTTGAAAGTTCAAGTAGGTTGTTCTGACTTAGAAAGTCAAAAAACTTCCATGGACACCGCCTTCACAAGAACCATTTACAAGAGGGGAGGGATGGAGCAAACAGTTTGACATTATTAAAGAAAAATATATGTAACATTGCATAGTTAAAAGAAACAATACTCATCTAAAAATAAAATAAAATGTTACATATAATAATTATACCAAAGGCTCATAAAACACCCTAAAGCAAAGCAAATACTCCATTTTGAATATGAAGTGAGTGAGAAGCAGCCTTTGGAGTGTCTGTGTACTGTGGTCTCCAGGGATCATCACACACACAAATAGAAACAGACTGAGGAGCCAGATATCTGGCACAGGTAAATTGACTGGAGGTGAGGAAAAAGTTACCCCAGAGACCACCACAGAGATGCAGAGTAGAAGCAGGTGTGACAGCTAGATGAGCATAATTCATGCTTGATTCAAGGGAAGAAGAATGCCCGGCACAGATTGTCTCCTGTCACTCGGCAACACTTTATATTAGCACACACAGACCTGCCATTAACAAACTGCTTATTAACATGCAAATTAATAACATATTAGCCATTTGTTAGTCACTACAAATCACTTATTAATACCTTATTCTGCATGGCTTTATTATACCCATAATAGACCATTCACTTTTTTTCCAATATTAACTCCTAATTACTGTTTTCGCAGATAGTAAGTTAGTTGTTCTATATGAATTTTGATTTTAATATGCTTTGGTTAGCGTGGGGCTCATAAGACAGGAGTACCGCAGGAGCAATTATTCTCCTCCAGTAATACTGAGAAAAGATGGTCTATTCATAGAAAAAAAACCCAAAGGTACAAGTTCCAATCTTGTCCAAATATGTCCTAATTAAATTTTTTTGATTCAGAATAACTGTTCCTGAGAATACCTGTCCCTGTTGTACTAGTACCTTATAAGCCCCTTACTGAGCAAAGCATATTAATATCATATTTCATATACGACAACTAACTTTTTTTACTATAAATAAGCTGTAATTAGGAAGTAATACTGGCAAGTAATTACTTAGTTTATGGTCTACTATGGGTACAATAAGTGATGTGTAATGACTAACAGATGGCTAATATGTTATTAATTTGCATGTTAATAAGCAGCTTGTAAATAGCGGATCTGCGTGTGCTAATATAAAGTGTTACCTGTCTCATTCTTGTGAGGAAGAAAAAAATGCCTGACAGTAAAGGCCTTGGAGATCTCTGGGCTGATTTTTAACTGATTAGACACTCATCTTTGGCCTCTGAATGATGCTCTTTCCATATGTGCCCTTATGAATCAAGTTCTTTTGTGAGACTCAGCTGGTTGAGAATGTCATTAATACCTGAAGAAAATGGGAATGTGTACAATGGTTGCAAGCACAATGAGGAATGCATAATAGAATCCAGCGTGCACAGAACCACACATATCTCCCCAACTCTTCTTCATTGACACAACATTGCCTTCCTGTAATGTCCCAAAATATCCCGTATTTTTTTTACATTTTTAAAAAAGAGCTAAATGGAACATATATTTATGCTTGCAAGTTAGACAGTGGTGTAGTTGCAGTGTCTCATTTGCTAATAGTTGCTCAAAGGGGTTGGAAACAGTGATGAAACCACATGGATTAGACAAAAAATTGGAGACGGCCGTGGCCTACTGGTTAGGGCTTTGGGCTTGAAACCGAAGGGGCTGCCAGTTCAATTCCTGACCAGTAGGGAAAATGTGGGCAGAGGAAGTGGCTGAGCACTGCTCTCCCATGCCCATATCCATGCCTGAAGTCCCCTTGAGCAAGGCACCTAACCCCCTCATTGCTCCCTGGGCACAGCTGTTGCAGGCAGCCCAATGCTCCGGGTTAGTGTGTACTTTCTTCTCACTGTGCGCTGTGTGTGTCTCTCTACGATTGGGATGAATGCAGAGACCAAATTTCCCTCACAGGATCAAACGAGTATGTATACTTAAAATGAAACCAAAAACCCAAAGCTCCCTATTCAGAATTGTGGCTCTGGTGCTATGTTCTGGTGTCGGAGATGCTGCGACTGGGCTCCTGCTCCATTTAAAAATAAATAACAACAGATTTGTTGTTCCTTGCTGTTAACAGAGGAATGGCAGTGGGAAGCTGCTCTAATTTTCCCATATTTTGGGTTGAAATCCTGGGAAAACTGCATTATTTTCTATGTTCACAGGTATGGGGTACAGCTTCAGGTACAGGTATGCATTAAATTAACATAACATGTGATCTGTCCCTTTGTGGACCATACACAGATATCCTATATTAACCTCCTGAGTCCCAGCGTCCTTATTTGAGGACATTGTATCAATGGCTTTTCTGGCCCTTGTATTTTCATTTATCTAATAAATAACTATTGCCCTCAACCTGCAAATAAACGGACAGAACAGTAAAACAGAAGAGACAGAATAGTGTCGGTCTTTAGCGAATCTTACAGCTATAGGGCCAAGTACGTCATCATAACTATTATGCAAAAACAGGTCTCAATCTTGGAGACCATGTTAACAGTCACGCCACGTTAAAAGACTATGCTTCACAACATGCTGACACACAATGGCATGAAGTTTCCAGAGGCACGAGATATTGCACATTGCTTGCTGTGTAAAGGGGGCCCTAGGCATTAAGCTACACCCCATACCCATGTGGCTCCACTGAAAGAGAAAGAAGGCAGTAAATAGCCCTCCTACTGGGTTCGTTTCATGGTTACAACATTTTTATCTTGAGATAATACATATGTTATCAATGACTATACTGAAATTTTGTGATAGACCTCTGTACCAACGTGCTCTCTTAAATATTACAAATTTTAAACTTTAGTGCACTAATTATGGCCTGTAGACCTCACTAAACCAAGCTTATGTAATTCAGTGAGGAAGAGATTTTATTGGAAATAGGTTTTGGTGGAGGCTGTCACTGGAATCAAAAGTAGGGAAGTAGGGAATGAGAGGTGGGTTTATGGTTGTGTAAATGAACACAAACACACTTACACTGTTGATCTGATCTGTGGATAAGACTGCATGTGCCTGAAAGCAATTTTTGTACATTTACTGTGGTCTCACCCATGAATTTTCTTGTTGTCCGATCATTTTCGACTGTAACACCATAAGTGTAACAAAGTTAAACAAAACACCCAAAAGGTTATGAAAATGTAATGAAAATTTGTGTATTGTGTTCAGATAGCCTGTATGAACAAGGTCGTGGGACCCCATGACCATCCAATTAGATCAGCGTATTTTTGAGGGGAAAAAAATGTGATTTCAGTCAGATTTGACCAATTTGACAGGAGAGCTAGAAAAGCACTCAGGAGCACAGATCTCCATCAAGGCAATATAGGGTCTGACACAATACAAATTCCCAATGGTGGTCCAGATCACCACCAAAATGTAATCATCTGTTCCTTGTCCTAATGCCCACGTTGGCCAAAAATTTCATCCCGAATCTGTGCAGTACTTTTCAAGATATTTTGTAAACAGACAGACAGATGTCGGCGAAAACATTAGGAGGTAATAAGGCATGAAAGACAGTGGTGGAAGATGGATGGAGATGGTAGGGTAGAGGAGAAGTGATGGAGGAAGTAATCTCCTGCACCTGAGCATATGCAAGGGGGAGAGAACCTTGCACTGGGAAAGAGCCTTGTGTTGTGGTCTGATGATTTAA
The DNA here is from genome assembly GCA_015244755.2 of Tenualosa ilisha. Classification (NCBI taxonomy): domain Eukaryota; kingdom Metazoa; phylum Chordata; class Actinopteri; order Clupeiformes; family Clupeidae; genus Tenualosa; species Tenualosa ilisha. The sequence goes on along the minus strand of PYXC01001937.1, from coordinate 338,887 downwards.
AGAGTGTCTGACAGCTGCAATTGCTGAAGAAAAAAAGACCAGTGGATGTGAGAGAAAAAAAAAAAAAAAATAAATAAAAGGAAATATTGTGGATAGAAAATGTATGTAAAAGTGATGGCCACTTGGACTCTGATAGTTGCAAAAGCTGGTAACTCAGCCAGGTACAGCTTTGGGCAAAAATTTGCTCCATGCACAACTTCCTTTGCTAACCATAATTTTGACAGATCTGATCCACTTGATTATTTTGTTATTGTTTTCTTAATTATTACTTTATGTATTTATATTACACACACACACACACACACACACACACTCTCCCTCTTTCACTCAAATTATATACAATATGCATAATGCATAATCCCGCTCTCTCTCTCTCTCTCTCGATGATTATATAATTAAAGCCAACTGGCATCCCTCTCTGGTGTAAAATGGTTCACAGGTCCGGCCTTTGCTTGCTACTAAACTCTCTCCTATGACAGGAGGTATATTTAAACAATATATCCTCTCTCTGACAACCTGCAGATAAATTACCTGATACCGATATCCTCTCTGAGACAGTGAAGATTCTTGTGACTTTTTTCTTTTAAAATGTTCCCACTAGAGGACAAAAAAAAAGTTGTAGAGTTGGGTGAAAAAATAGATCTGTGAGAAAAACATCCATCTTTTGTCCTAATTACTGTGAAAAAATGTGCCATAATGTCAGTCTTTTTACCGAGGTTGAACGTTTTAAGCAAGAGAAGCACTGAAATGCAGCACCTTAACAAATGAGATAAATGCTGTACGTTTCCTCCGACCCAAGAGAGCTCCTTTTTCTTCTTTTATTTTTACTTCACATTTTTCCCCCTGTGCTTTAATCACTTAAGCCACGTCCTTGACATCTCAACAGAAAATATATATTTATATTTGTATTTATATTATAGTACTTATAGTTTATTGTAGTATATACTTATCCATGAGCTACTATATATATATATACATACGTATATATGCCATTTTGAATTGAAATATTATTTAATTATTAATTTCAAGCAGACCTCATTATAATGACTAGATGTCATTTTGTGAAGATGATTTTGGGTACAATCTGTAAACATGACTGATGGTGTTATATTAGTTTCCATGTCCCAAGAGTTTATTGATGTGTTTGTGATGTAGAAAGCTCTGTGTTATGAGTTCATCAAGATGTATGTGTGTATGTTCAGTATGTGGATGTATTATATGGATGGATGTGCATATGTCCGTTTTTATTTATATATTTTTGAAGACATTTTTGTTTCAAGATTCAAGATAGATTTATTTGCCACATACCCAGTTATAACATGTACGTTACAACTTGCAGTGAAATGTAGACTGGTATAATATCATTTTTAGAATCATTTATATAACAGATTTTTATAACAGATTCAACAGCTCGACTGTTTCTGTCCCTGCCACTGTCACCAACAGTTCACCTCCCCCACCAGCCACTGATAAGGACTGCACAACCTGCCCCACAACACCTCCCCCTCTAAACTGTGACTTTCCAATACACTTTACCCTGGCTACTGCTCCCCAGTCTGCCACAGCAGACTACACAATCAACACCTCCACAGCCCCCCCACCAAATGAGGACACTCAGTACGCACAGTACGCTCTGCCTCCCCTCCGTGTCCCCTCATCTGTTACCAGACTCAACAAGCCCACCCCCCCATCGTCACTACTGACCAGGGGCGCTTAGAAGACTCAAGCCCAAGTCTGCAGGCCCTGATGATGTCTGCTCAAGACTGCTCAAGGACTGTGCTATGGAATTGGGGGAGCCTCTTCAACACCTCTTCAACTGGAGTCTGCAACAAGGCAGGGTACCTATATTGTGAAAAGCATCATGCCTGGTACTGGTCCCCAAAAAGCCACACCCTAAAGAACTTAACGACTTTAGGCCGGTTGCCCTCACATCACACATAATGAAGACCCTTGAACGCCTACTGCTACATCTTCTAAGACACCAAGTTTGCAGTGCACTGGACCCCCTGCAGTTTGCTTACCAGGAGAATGTGGGAGTGGAGGACGCCATTCTGTTTTTACTGCATAGGGTGCACTCTCACTTGGACAAAGAGGCAGCGCTGTGAGAATCATGTTCTTTGATTTCTCCTGCGCTTTCAACACCATCCAGCCCCTCCTGCTGCGAGACAAGCTGCTGCAGCTGAGGGTGGACCCTGGCCTGGTGACTTGGATTAAGGACTACCTCACTGAACGGCCCCAGTTTGTTAGATTGGGGGACCTAACATCAGATGTTGTCATCAGTAGCACAGGGGCACCACAGGGAACTGTTCTCTCTCCTGTACTATTCACCTTGTACACTACTGACTTCCAGTATAACTCAGAGACACGCCACATGCAGAAGTGCTCTGACGACACTTCAATTGTGGGGTGTATCAGGGATGGACAGGAAGGGGAGTACAAGAGCCTGGTGGAAGACTTTGTGGGATGGTGTCGGGAAAACAGGCTGCAGCTGCAGGGGAAAACTAAGGAAATCTTGGTGGACTTCAGGAGAACTGCCCCTCCCCCGCTGCCTGTCACCATGGATGGGGTGAATGTGGAGAATGTCAAGACATACAGGTACTTAGGGGTACACCTTGACAACAAACTGGACTGGTCTGCTAATACTGAGGCACTGTACAAGAAAGGGCAGAGTAGGCTCTACTTCCTTAGGAGGCTGAGGTCCTTTAATGTGTGCAGCAAGCTCCTGCTGATGTTTTATAAATCTGTCATAGCCAGTGTTCTTTTCTATGCTGTGGTATGTTGAGGGGGCAGCACTAGGAAGAGGGATGCTGGTCGACTGGACAGACTAGTAAAAAAAGCTGGCTCTGCTGTGGGTATGGAGCTTGAGACACTAACATCAACTGTGGACAAGAAGACCCTGAGCAGACTGCTCTCTATGTTGGACAATGATTGCCATCCCCTGCACACCGCTTTTACTAAACAGAAGAGCATGTTCAGCAACAGGTTTTTGTCTCTGTCATGTAAAACAGACCTTTGGTCCCAGGTCATGCTCTTCCTAGGGCAATTCAGGTCTTTAACGCCACACAAAAGGAGAGAAACATGATTGACTGGAGTGCTTAAGACTGTGTCCCTGACTGGGTGACTAACAAACAAACAAACAAACAAACAAACAAACAAACGGACTGGGCAACTAACAAACTGCAGACACTGCCTATGTGTGTGGGTGTGTGTAGCGAGGGGGGTGCGGTGGGGGGTGTCCCTTCTTTCACTGGGAAACAGTGTTGTATATGTGTACATGCGAGATGTGTATATGATGCATATGTGTACATGTGAGATGTGTATATGATCTATATGTGTACATGTGAGATGTGTATATGATGTATATGTGGGTTATGTTATATGTGATATATTTATGATGTTTATACGCTGCTGGACACCTTAATTTCCTTAAGGATTAATAAAGTAACTCTACTCTACTCTACTATCACTGTGCAATGAAAAGATTAAAAAGAAGACTGATATTAACAATTAATAAATATGAATAACAAATGACTGACCTATATACTTGACTAGTGATAACATAGCGATGATACAGCACAATGGGAAAATACTCCATGATAGGTGAATGAGCATTTGACATGATATCTCTTGGTCCACACCACTTGCTGCTCCATGGAGCAGGCACCTCCCTCCTGGATCCACCAGCCTCTGGTACTCAGTCCATCTCCATCTTTACATAGCATAGCATAGCATAGCATAGATTTCACAGCATCCTAAAATTCAAAGTCTTCTGGTCAGAATTAATGAAAGGCTTGACAACAGTAATTTGATGTTGAGGCAACAAATTACTTGAAATTTGATTGTAGGACAGTCATAACTGTATCATAACCATGTCCATAAGCACATGCATTGTCCTAACAGTTTAATAATATTTTTATTCAATTCAAAATCATATTATTCAATTCAAAATAATTTGATGATATTAATATTCTGTAACATAACTCTGGGTGTTGTACATTAAACATATCAAAATGTAATCTATCATACTCTTTATAATATTGGTTAATCTACTCTCCTTCCCATTTTTATACTGACTGGATTTGAGAAATTCAGTGTTGTGTTTGTGTGACCACCTTAGTGACAACAAAACGCCTTTAGACAATTAACATACAATTAGCATGTCTTTCACAGATGTTCTTTGTTTTAACAAGTCCATTTCCCCTTCCTTTGATAAATATTTGGTATTTTTTTCTTTGCCTGTCACTGACCACACAACCAAAAGGCACAGATGGAGAGTAGTGCAGTGACAGGAAGGTAGGCCTGTAAAATAACCCTGCTGGGGGCTTTAATTAATAAGGATTAGCAATGACTCAGTCACGACATGTTACCATGTGCATTACTAAGAATATAGGGCGATACACAAAAGCTGTTTGTTTGAGTCTTTGTTTTTGTTGTCCGACGTGGCTAATTAAGGCTTTACGTGCCTTTTAGGCTTTTTAGGTTACATTATAAGTAAGTTATATAAGACATGTTCCAGATGCATAAATACAGGTGGGTAGTCACACACAGACACAAAGACTCTCCCTCTCTCTCTCTCTTTTCTCTCTCTCTCTCTCTGTGTGTGTGTGTGTGTATTTCAGAGAGAGAGACTTATAAATGAACACACAATCACACATTGGCATTGGCCAGGCTAGAGGGTGCAACTGTGAGCTCCTGGACTGTAACACTAGCTGAACGGCTGACTGAATCCTGATGCTATTGATCTACTCTGTGTCCTGATGGCACTATTCCGCCCCGGAGTCAAAACACCTCCTGCCATGTCCACAGATACAAAATAACACAGTGGATCGATTTGGGTTCAGAACACCGCCAAGACCATCTCATTTTTAGCCGGGAGGCTTTATGTGTGTTTGTTTGTGTGTGTGTGTATGTTCACCTGGTTTTATCAAGGAGACTTTATGTTAGGTGTGTGTGTATGTGTGTGTGCATGCGTGTGTGGCTCGAGGGAGGGGCGATTTGGGGAACATGTACTTTTAGATGCATTTTGGTTTTGCTACTGCTATGATACTTGATCAGCGGAGGTCAAGCACTCTCCCCTCTGTCATTACTGCCACTCACTCAGCTCATGACATGTCGAACCAGGTACGACTGGATTTGCTAACGGGCAGCTAGTGGTGGGCACAGGAAAACAAAACTGAAACGAAGTTTCTTTGCCCTCATCAAGTAGCATTAGCCGCCATTTTGTTTACAATGTTTGTTTACAATGTGTCAAATTTTCTCCTTCTTAATTCTATACCGACAGCACTCCACAGCCTGAAACTACAGGGCTATGGGATGATTGACTCTAGACTATTGTTTTTGGTTCTTTGGACTATTGAACAACAGGGCTATGGGTTGATTGACTCTAGACTATTGTTTTTGGTTCTTTTGACTATTGAACAACATGGCTATGGGTTGATTGATCCTAGACTATTGTTTCTGGTTCTCTGGACTATTGCTCCAGATTTTGTTACTCATCTCAAAAATACTCTTCTTTCTGATCTCAACACTTTTGATTTCCTTGCTTTCCCTTTGACGTTTGCTCATATCCAACTTTTATTTTTATTGACCAGTCTGAAGTATGCCTTTGTCTTTACAACTCTGTCTCAAGGACCAGCTAACGAGTCATCTCCACTGAGCTGAAGGACACTCTGGCTTTCCATGTACTATGTAATTATTCTGCCACTTTAGGACCTCTTTCCCAAACTAGACACACTAATTTATTTGGCCTCTTGCTCAGTTGTGCATTGAGGCCTCCCATTCCCCCAACTCCTTTTTCTATTCTGGTTAAAACCAGTTTCCAATCTTCTGGGAAAGGACTATTATTAAGAGATCCTCAGCTACTTGGCCATTTTGCACATGGAGCAACCTGCATGGGCTTCTTAGAATAACATTTGATTTGCATTTTTCTGAAGGAGGTTTTGTGTTTCTAGTGCATTTTGTGCCATTGTACCTAAGCTGATGGTCCAGATACTCAACTCATGTAAAGAAGGTCAGTTGTGATGCTTCTCTAATCAGGACAGCAGTTTCCAGTTGTCATAACATAATTGCAAAACTGTTTTGTAAGCACAACTAAAATCATTGTGCCACTGAAAGACAGGATGGATTGTTGCTAATGATGGACCTCTATATGCTTTGGTATCGCGATAAAAAAAAAAAAAATCTCATACTACAAAAAACAACATGTGATACCTTGTGTACAATAATGTACATTTGCAAATCTATGAATAGTTTTTTCGGATCAATTCTAATTTTTGTTTATTTTTTATTTATTTATTTTTATTTCAATGGCCAAATGATCCTTATCCATGTATAATAATTTTAGACATTTCTCTGTACCTTAAACCTCACCGACACAGTAGTATATTGTGACTTACCACAGGTCCATGAGCTGCTCTGCATGCCTTTCCTGTGTCTCACCACTGCTGTTGTTACACTACAATTGGAATAGTGCACCCAGCATTGCTTCCAGAACCCGTTCACTTTGCCACTCCAGCACTGACAGGGGTTGCCATGGGTGACAGATGACACAGAACACCACTAAAAGGACTGAGGGTAAGAAGGTGCACAACAAATCCTAGGAGAATGAGAAAGATGGGGGGATGTCGGAGGAAGGAAGGAAGGAAGGAAGGAAGAAGAAATTAAAAAAAGAAAGGAAAAATTAAGAAGTGCTTCACTTTTTGTTTTCAGAGGCATCAGAGGTAACATTTGCAATGTCAACTTGGAAATGACCAATTACTGGCCATTATAGGCAGATCACTTTAAGCCGACCTCTGTAATGCCAATGATTTATGAGAATAAAGACATGGTCGTGTGTGTGTGTGTGTGTGTGTGTGTGTGTGTGTAAAAGAAAGAGAGAGAGAGATGTCAGAGTAAATACATGGAGAGAGTAGAGAGAGAGTAAGGAATACGAAATTGACTGTATGCTGTCTGTCTGTGTACATAACGTACAGCATATGAAGTGGCCTCATAGGTGTTGATGAACAGCATGTAGTGAACTATCAAGAGGACGGAGTGAAAGTTGAATGGTCACATAAAGGTGCAGGAGATTGAGCCTTCTGCAAAACACATTTGAATAAATTATATTTGCCATGTTTGGAGAAAAAAAGAAACAATCCATCTTTCACCTTTTTTCCCAGCTTCACAAAACCCTTGAATCTTGCAGAATTGAATAATCAGATGTGTAATTTCCAACAAGTGTGAGGAATTGTGCAGAGAAAATGTACCAGATAACAATGCTGTTAATATGTGTGTGTGTGTGTGTGTGTGTATGAGTGTGTGTGTGTGTGTGTGCAACAGCAACAAAAACAACAACAACGCCTGCTTAAGAAAGATGACACACACACACACACACACACACACAGACACTAGCAACTCTTCACCCCAGTGACACTGTTGACGAGGTTTGAAAAGTTCTTGCCTTAATTAATGGAAACGCATCTTTTTAACTCTAGGTCTACTCATTTCCAACATCTAGCACCCACGCTGAGGCCCACACACTGATTCAGGTTCAACTTCTTGTACTCCACATCATTACACCCTAAACACCCTTCAAACCTGCCTTCTTCGAAGAGCTCCGTTTGAACTCTTCTCACACTTGTCTCCTCTGTCTTTGCACATCTGTTGTGATATCAGAAAAGTTAACCAAGGACAAACTCTGAGCAAACTCCAAATTTAAATATAGGGTTTCTTACTCCAATATGAATGCCAAGAGGCAAATAGACAGACACCCACTCAGAACAGGAGAGGAAGGCAAAGATGAGAGTGAAGGACAAAGAGACATATACATATATATATATATAGAGAGAGAGAGAGAGAGAGAGAGGAGAGATAGAGAAAGAGAGAGAGAAACCGTGAAGGTTATATTCACCCTCATTTTCTTGTTAATTCTAACAGATGTTTGAACACAAATATAGCCCACACTTGGTCCAGTTGGAGTGTGTTAGAATGAAGTCTGTCGCGTTTTTGTCTGATTCAGTACCGACTTGTGACTCACATACACACACACACACACACACACACAGAGAGAGAGAGAGAGAGAGACATTCACAGATGTTCCAGAGAGATTCGGCCAAATAGATTTATACTGTGACTATTTGGACAGACACAGAGATGAGAGAGTGTATGTGTGTGAGTACACACAGTAAATCAGATGCCAAATATAATTTTATTTTTTTTATTTTTTTTATCTTTTCTAATTAGCACTCCATACCTCATAAAAATTTAATTTAGGAATGTGGTTAGCATCACATTATTCCAATCAGACTGTCCCCCACCAAACCATTCCATTCAGAACAGCGGTGGTTCATTTATTTCCTGGGAGCACAGATGCGCGGCTAGCAAATTTGACCAGATGTCCAAACCAGCGTGTAATTTTAAGCGACAGGGGCACAAGAAAAGAAAACTGGACAAGACTTTCCTTACCCTCATCAGTTAGTCGTTGGCTGCGGTTGTCGTTATTACAGTCTAAATTGAATCAATTTTTCTCATTCCTCTTCCTACGGACAGCACTTGGCAACCTATGGTGTTGACTGAGTCTGGAATAGTGCTTTAAATTCCCTTCTCATCCATCATCTTTCTCAGTCCTGTCCTGGAAAGACCCGGAAAGACCAGTTCACTGGGATATCAACTGCATAGCCCCTATGATGCCCCACAATTATATGCCAACAGTAGCTACAGCATATTTGGTTTCAGTATGTGTCTGGACCAAAATACCAAAAGGATAGGAAGTGAAGACTTTTGCACTGTGGATATGGACCGATTTGACATGATGTCATTGTCATAATTTGAAGTCACATCATTAAATGATTGTCGAATGATAATCACTCTTTCCTACCAACACACACACACACACACACACACTCACTCACACACACACACTTCCTCACTCAGTTTCTCTCCTCTCTCGTTCTGATCCACACAAATATCTTCTCCAACTCCACCCCCACTCCCTCCCCCCAACCATTTCCAGAGTACTTTGGAGTTGTTATTAGGGGGGAAAATGTGAATGTAATTACACTCACTGTGAGAGAGGCTAAAAGCAGACACCTCAGAAGGGAGAAAAAAGCCTTTTGAAGTCTGGCCCCTTGCTCTGCAATGGAGTTTTAATGATCTCAGCCCCAAACGCAAGCCCATCGTTTATGACAGAAAACAACAATAACAGCGGTGCACTGGATGGCACAGTGTTGCACTGCATCGTGACAGGGGATGACAATTAAAGAGAGGAGCTACAGTTACTATCTGTTAACTGGGGGTTGAGGTTGTAATAAGAAGCCAGAGAAATTAGGCATCAAATTGTAGTCATGACGGCGTGGTGGAATGATGATGGTACAAACAGAATCTAGCTCCGTTCCAGGTGCTGTCAGAAGCCTCAGAAGTCCTTTGTGATTTTTGTGAGACTAAAAAATGTGTGTAATGGGAATAGTGGTTATAGAAAAAAGCAATATCAACACCACATTATAATCAACTACCCATTCACCCACCGCCCCCTCCCACCCAATCACCTTATTAAAGAGGGACCTCTCTAGATGCAGGTGTACAAATATAAATCACAATTTCAAGGACTCGTTCACAATAATTGCCTGGCCTGTACTGTCAGAACAGAAAGTTAGGTGTGTGTGTGTGTGTGTGTGTGTGTGTGTGTGTGGAGAGAGAGAGAGAGAGAGCATTTTGTTTCTCTCCCTTCCTCCCCCATATCATCTGCCAAGCAGTTTCTGCAAGCACCAATTTATTTCTTTCTCCTTTTCTCAAAGTGGGAGGCCGAAGAACAAAAATTATGAAAATAATAACGATAATAATAATTTATCACTATAACTCAAGTTAAATGAAAAAAAAAAAACCCAAAACTTCACAACCATAAAAGTGTATTACATTTATCAGAAAGGCATGTGTGTGTGAGCTGCTAGTTAGCACGATAATACAGAGACTAGGAAATGCAGAGTGCATGCTCCAAGATACCTGCAGTATTTGGCATGATAGAGTGTATTTACATTTTTGTATTAAGTGAAGAACTGTTGTCCAATCATATATCATTGGTGGTGATTATTTGTTTGTTTATTGTTTTGAAGAGGTGGGAAACAGAAAACACCCGACACACAACCCAGCACAATGGGACAACTTGGTCTGTTCAGCTTCCTTTTATTCTTCTTGTCTTTTTTGTATTAACTTTTTTTCAGTGTTATGAATAAATGTGTCTTGTCTTTCCTAGATTCGGCTTCTAGCGATACACATCAATGTCAATGTTTTGCCCAAGCAAACTGTTTGAATTTCTTAGAAAGTCTCCTATGTCATTACTGAGAGCCTCATGGCAAGACCTGATCCATCTTTTTAATCCCAAACAATGATCCTCAAACCAACCTAGCATTTGCCCCTCTAATGCTAAGTCTTGTAGTCAATTCGCAGTCAACTCTGTTTAAGAGTGACAAAGAGAATCTCTCCAGCACTTTCTATGCCACACAGTTCCAAGAAAGTTACAGAACTATTCATTTTACATGATACTGCTGGAAACAAATGAGCTGGAACATGAACACATATGGTTTTATCAAAAAAACAAAACAAAACAAAACAAAAAACTACAAGTGTAATATTTTGTATGTGTGTGCTTGTGTGAGTCTCAGTTTCTGTCTCTCCATCCCTCTCGCTGTGTCTATATGTGAGCGACAGAGAGAGTGAGAGTGAGTGGGAGAGCGAGAGAGAGAGATGACATTGGTTGGAAAGCTGGGAAGAAAAGCAATACATCTGACACAAACGTACAAAATGTAGAAAGCTGGCAAAGCAGTAGCAACTGTATGTTTGCCAGGAGAAAATAAAAATGTCACAACTCCATATCCTCACATGTCTATATTAGCTAATTTATCTTCATTTGCCCTTGTTTTCCTTGTACTTTTCTTTGGAAAAAAGTCTCAGCCACATACCAATACATGTGAGATGTATTTGTGTTTAATGATGGGTCATGTTTATGTACTTATCCAATTAACATATTGCCAAGCATATTACTTTATTACAATATTGATCATAATTAAGGTTTTGTTTACATTTTGACATTATGCCTAAATGACACATAGTAATTAATACATCACAATACTGTGTCAGTAAAATATTTGAAAATATCAGTTAATATCAGTAAAATGTTAAAATTTTAATCGCATCAAATAACGTTAACCCAACTGTTGCGTGAAAAGCAAAGAAAATCAACAGTTACTGCTTTTACCTCAGGAGCTCCCCCTGCAGGCACCGATTTAAAAAGAAATAGCAACAACATAGTGCATTGTCATGAATCCATGTGGATTTGTTTGCAAACCAAAGAAAAGGAATCAGCAGTGATTATTTTTGCAGCGATACATGGACTAACAACGTTTCGTTAGTCAATGTATCACCTCGCCATTTAAGGTCCTGCAAGTGTAATAAACGTAATTTACACTAGCGGCCCCGTAATGAGCCATTTACTGTAATCATCCAAGTGACTACAAAGCTAGTATATTAACCTAAAGACGTTGCCTTTTGTGCCTTTTAAAAAGATTTAGGAAATTGAATTTAATATATTTATATCATTTTGGAAAAGAGCTCTTTATTTGCAAATATGTGGTAGGTGTATGAAGTCTAATTTAACTTAACAACCGACTGTAGATTCATGATAAAAGACAGCTAGGATATCTGCCAATACAGCAATAATGACAGAAAGAACCAACGCATCCAGGATTTCCTAGCATTTGCATGAAAGGCTTTTTGTCTCGTGTCTTGCTACTAGCTATTCAGTTCAATTAAATTCAGTTTTATTTATACAGCGCCTTTTACAATAGTATTGTCTCATGGTGCTTTACAGCAAAGAGCTCCCAAGAGCAACAGGGGCAAGGAAAAACTCCCTTATGGTTAGTTAGTTTGGGAAGAAACCTTGGGCAGATTTATGACTCAAGGGGCCAGGGGTCATGCAGGAAAATTACAATCAGTAGTAACCATGATAGACTACAAGTTGTCTATGGTTTTAGCTAAGGTTCATAATAGTTCCAGAGTATTATCCAACTTTACATTACATGGTAGTCAGTCCATAGGTAGTTATTAAGAATTATGGCTGGACAGTGTAGCCATGGCCAGACATAGTGTTAAATTCAAGGAGTGAGATGGGTCATGGGGGTAACAATACGGGTCCATTTTGAGGGGGGTCAGTGACAAAGCTTCAGGGAGGGGGAGTCGGTCCTGGCATGGGTGTCTAGGAAGGGCCTCTACGATAGGAGTCGGTCCTGGCACGGCCCTCCCAAGTGTTGGTTGCAGTACACTCAGGAGGGGAGGTTTGAGAGGAGTCCATTGGAAGGAGCCAGGAGACAGGGATGACACTCAGCAGAGATGATTGTGGACTGAGGAAGCAAATGAATTAGGCCAGGCTCACACATCAGTGAGCAAATGTGTCATTTGTGCATACATATATGTGTATATATATATATATATATATATATATATATATATGGATGGGGGATTATTCCACATGAGGGGCACACAGTAACAAAAGGATCTTCCTCCTATTGTAGATTTCAATATTCTTGGGATTACAAGAAGACACGCATTTTGGGATCTTAGGGTTCTGAGAGGGTGGTAAGGGACAAGTAAATCTTTAATATATGTTGGAGCATGGCCACTGAGGGCTTTGTAGGTTAGAAGGAGTATTTTAAAATCGATTCAACCTTTAATAGGGAGGCAATGTAAGGAATCAAGGATAGGCGAGATACGTTCATATTTTTAGTCCTAGTGAGTGTTCGGGCTACGCCATTTTGTATTAGCCGTAGGTTTTTGATACAGGTATTAATACACCTAGAGAACAGAGCATTGCAATAATCGAGCCTGGAAGTAATAAATGCATGTATAAATTTTTCAGCATTCTCAAAGGACAGGAACTTTCTAACCTTAGCGATATTTCGTAGGTAGAAAAAAGATGTTTTTGAAATGTGTTTTACATGACTTTTTAGAGAGAGTTCCTGGTCAATAATTACCCCGAGGTCTTTAACTTTTGTGTTACATGACAGTGAAAGGCCACTGAGTAAGTTTTGGTGAAGAGGTAGAATGTTGTTCAGCTGTTTAGGGCTGATCATCATAAGTTCAGTTTTATCAGTATTTAAACATAGTAAATTATTAGTCATCCAGGTTTTAATGTCTTGGAGGCAGGCATCAAGTTTAGTTATTGGCATATAGTCACTGGGCTTCATGGAAAGGTAAAGCTGGGTATCGTCAGCATTGGAATAGAAATTAATGCCATGTTTCCTTATAACAGATCCTAAAGGTAACATGTACAGGGAGAATAACACGGGCCCTAGCACTGAGCCTTGGGGTACACCAGACTTTACTTTGGTGTGGGATGATGACTCATTATGAGCATGTACAAACTGGTAGCGAGCAGAGAGGTATGGGTTGCTTTGACTTGATTTATTTTTACATAATAAAATCAACATAATTGAAGTTTGGTCTATATATGGTCTATAATTACTGAAATACATGATTAAAAAAAACATGACTTTTCAGTATTTTCAAACATGGATTTATAACATTTTGGAACAAAACTCTTCATTTCTGGGCAGTTATAGCTTGATATATTCCAAATATGAACAGTATACTGACAATCAGAGCAGTGAAGAGTGATGGAGAAGAGAGAGATGCAGAGAGGAAATATGGCAAGAGAGGGGCTCTTATGCTTAAAAATAGAAAGTCTATTTACCAGTCTGATTGGAAGCCATTTTCACAAAGGTCACACAACAAGAGCCTGGGCTCCCTGCCTCATAATCTAAGTAGTCACGCCATAATTAATAGGCTATTTACACAAGCGTACTTGTGTAGCTCACTTCAATATGAGAGAGAGAGAGAGAGGACTGCAATTTTTAAGTGTGTCAGTGTGGCTGCTGAGATTTTAGTACATTTGAGGGTTCAGCCAGGACCTTGCTCAGCAATTGATTAAGAGGGACTGACAAGGCTGAGCTGTCTTCGGTTCCTCAAAGCGAGCTCTCCACTGCTAGTTACCCATATACCTGGGCCTATGAAAACCTGGTCCTCAGAAACCCTTACAGCCTCGGCTGATCGTGTCCAATAAAGACTGAATGCAAAGTACTTCTCTTGTCGCCGCTGAATGGGCACTGACGGTTATTTTAGACATCAAAGATCCGGCAGCTTTGTCTCAACTTCTTTTGACCTCCTTCCAGGATGGTGTTTTTTTTAACGGGCCCTCAGCTTTGATATGTAAACATAGCCGCTTCCGCTTTCCACCAACCGCTGTCCACCGCTTGCCCAGTATATCATGCTGATGTGTTTGTTTTCCCACAGGCTCACTCTTAAGTGCTCTGATTCTCAGCATTCAACGCGCAGGACCAATCAAGTCCACCTTTAATCTTCGAAGCTTGCAGGACAATTTTCAGTCAATGAGCTGAAGATTCACACAGGCCACTTACAGATAGGTAGATGGTGTGTGTGTGTGTAATTTAAACATGCCTAAATGAATGAATTCACATTGAAACAACAAATAAACATGGGTCAAAGCATTCACAAACACAATCAAAACTTTAATTAAAAGGCTTTCTTCAAGAAGCGTCTTATGAACACTGCTTCACATCAAAGTGTGCCACTAATATTGATTGGTTAGCACACCTTTTGGACCATGTGACCCACAGACCAGACTGTTTGGATGATATTTGACAAATTACAAAACCTTTCAGCTTATGGACTGCAAAATAACCTATTGCTCAGAGCAGTTTTTAAAGTCACACATAATCCAATAAATGCCTTGGTCTGGTTTTTCTTAAGCTACGTACATCCAATTGAAGGGAATAAAAAAAATCTGAAAACATGAAATTTCAACATCTCCAACGGCAGCTTCACAGTAATAGAAGGCAAAAGTAAAAGAGAAAGTCAGTCTGAGTGATTGTATGCACCCACACACCATTTCTGACATTTGAAACAATTGCAATACTGCTACCCTTGATCCTGCGGGCTGCTTCGGCAAAATAAATTGGCGAAGCTGAAGAGTCTGTAAGTTAATAGGTTTTTCAAAAGTGTGCCAATCAAACACTCTTTTGCTGTTCCGCGCATAAACCATAAACATAACCTTGCTTTTTTTCAGTCTTTAATTTCAGCTTGAAGCTAGTGGCAAGAAAACGGCGCTATAAAAGAAATGTCAAAAAAAAAAAAAATCTTCAGATTGAATTTCAGCATAAAGTATGTGTGCACTCTGTGTTCATTGTTAACTGTAGTTAG
Source organism: Tenualosa ilisha (assembly GCA_015244755.2). Taxonomy (NCBI): domain Eukaryota; kingdom Metazoa; phylum Chordata; class Actinopteri; order Clupeiformes; family Clupeidae; genus Tenualosa; species Tenualosa ilisha. The sequence continues at coordinate 323,644 of PYXC01001937.1, read as the reverse complement.
TTACACGATCCTGGAGAAAGAGAGAGAGTGAGAGAGAGACAGACAGAACAAGAGAAGACTGTGTGTGTGTGTGTGTGTGTGTGTGTGAGAGAGAGAGAGAGAGAGAGAGAGAGAGCAATGAGGCCAGACACTGAGGAAGAATTGGAGAGCAGAGGGTGATATTCACAAAGAGAAAAAGAACTAAATCAGAAACAGAAAGTGTGAGAATGTGAGAGTTGCTAAAGGCAACAGACATTGAAAAAGCTCATAAGAAGATGGCATTGAGAGAATACACCGAATTGTTTGAAGAAATCGATGATGTGAAAAACAAATTGATCCATTTAAATTTTTTTGTAAACGACCAGTAAGGTGTCCTTGGTTTATTTTCAGTGAAAAACATGTTAGAGAGAAAAAAAAGTAACAGAAAAAAGTATGTGTGGTACAATACCACCATGCCCCCGTATTTGTATTCTTTATAAGATCTTTAGGTCAAATTTACTGAAGCACATTTAGACACATACACATTCATACAAAGAAACACACACACACCCACCACCACCACCACCAACAACAACAACAACAACAATAACAATAACAACAACTAAGCAAGTCACTGAAGATACCTCAGAGCGAGCCAGTACAGGTACCCCCAGCGTGCCTCTGCATGAACCAAACAGTGAGCTACTAAAAGAATCTCTCTCTCTCTCTCTCTCTCATACACACACACACACACCAACAACAACAACAACAACAACCACAATAACAACAACAACAACAACCTTCTGTGTAAGATAAGTGTGTGTTTAACCAGCAGGAGGAGTGAGGAGAATGGGAGACAAAAAATGAGAGAGGAGAGGAAGTGGAGGGAGGAGTGGAGGAGAGGAATGGAAAGGAGTTGAGAGAAGGGCTGTGTGGTAGGGGAGAAGAGGAGAGGGCTCCAGAGGTGCGGCCCAGGAAAGGCCAAAGTAAGATTAATGACTCCAGGAAGATTTGCTCTTACCCAGTGAACCCTTAGGACTTTTAGGATGGGCAGCAGTGTGGTTAGGTTCTGCACACATACACACACACACACACACACACACACACACACACGCATACACAAGGGAAAAAAGAGCAAACAACACACACACACAAACACACACAAATTCACATATGCATGCACAAATATACACATGCATGTACTACTATACACACACAGCTGCACACACACACACACACACACACACACACACACACAGACATGCACGTACGCATGCACGTACGCACACATACGCGCACGCACAAACACACAGTGCGTTCACAAACTTTGAGCCATCTTCCTTGAACTCTAAGAGAATGACCAGAGCTTGACTGATGAAACAGAAGATACAATCATGCAGTTATTTGCAGTGATAGTACTCTGGTACATTTCCACACAATGATGACAGTCTTTATCTCATTTCCTGATAAAAGTGCTAATGCTATCTCTCACATGGAAACAGCAAGCTGGGTCTCACATCACTGCACACACACATACACACACCCACACACACACACACACGGAGAGACACAATGTCACACACACAGACAAACAAACACACAAACATACACACACGCAACACAGAGACACGTCACACACACACACACACAAACACACACACACACACAGCTGTGAATCATCTTATTCTTCTTCCTCCTCCATACATCTTGATAACAGCTCTGATAGACAGATTTACAGGCTTGATAGTGCACATGGACCCTGCCAACATTCCCTTAGGGAGGGAAGCATGCGGAGAGAAGATGCCTCACTGTGCTACACAGCAGAGGCACTTCATGGGAAACTGCGGGGGTGTCTTCTCATGGGTACGACAGTGCTGTGTTCCCTCTCTAAAACACAATCAGCAGGGTAGAATTACTGTAACAGACACTGCTTGTCAAGGATGACAGTTTTGGGAGAGAGATGACGGCATGATTGGGAACTGACCGGGGTCAGAATCAAACTCTGATCTCTCTTGAATCTTGAACACAAAATGTGACTTGGCAGGAGTTTATTCTGTGTTGGAATTGAATATTGATTGTTGACTTCACTCTGCATGTTAAAATATGGCACAATATATACCAATGATAACATCCACCTTTTTGCTCTTAAAAAACACATCTAGACTACTGAAGGTCTGAATTAGCAGGAAACCAGTAAACAAAAGCACCAGTTTCGCTTATTTGTATGTCAAAAGGAAACACTATTCTTAATTTTTGAATGTTGTGCTTTTTCAAGTTATTCACTTTCATTTGCAGCCCAGGCTGAATGCCTGGTATACTTTTAAAAAGTGTTTGTTGTAGGTACACAGCCAAATCAAGTACTGTTATTAAGGACTAGAATCACTGTTCTTCATGATATCTCCATAAGAGGACATTCTCTTCTGTTGTACTTCATCTCCCTTCAGCTAAATCCCTACTTCCTATATACAGTATATCTGCAGCTGACTGGTTCATTCAAATGTCTATGTGTTCAAATGTGTGTGATTACTGTAAATCACACCGTTATGCTATGAGAACAAATTCTATTGAGAGGGTCAGTAATAGCACATGTTATGAGCTTCAGGTTTGGCAAATAGACCATAATAAGAAAAGACACAGTGCACAGCCTCTATGGACTGGTGATGGACACATCTGCCTGTGTACATACAGAGAAGCTAGAAGACAGAGAGAAGATGGTTGATGGTCTGACTGTAAGAACAACCTTTTTATTTCCCTGACAGGAAGTGTGAGCACTGGCTGACTGACAGGCAGGCATGAGGAAATTACTTTGGGTTGTATAAAAAGTATCAACCCCAGATACCATGGATACTTAATCACTGGAACTTTATGAACGTCAACAATATAGGTGGATTTGAACAAGCCAGGCATAATCCAGCATCAGTTAAATATAAAACATAGATATGAAATATAGAGATATAATTCATAGTATATAAAGATCTACTATAAGCTTCGGCAGCCCTCAGACTCAATGAAAACATCATCAAGATAGACCCTTCATGCAGCAAACCATGACTATAATTCTAATTGATATGTAAGTATCAGTATCAGTAAAAAGAGACTGCTGAGTCAGATGAGTCTTTCTCATGAATTGTATGCATGCAGAACTAGATGTCAGTTAGATGAAGGTTGGTGGGTGTTTTGACATCTACCATCCAAGAACTCCCTTTACTGCAAGTTCAAACTAACGGTGCATGCAGAACAGCCATGTAATCCATCAGAGTTGGGAAGATCTTACATGGTCAAGGACAGATAGATTTTGAAGCTTTAGAGAGATTTGTGTGTGTGTCTGTGTGTATGTGTGTGTATGTGTTGACATGAGTGCCAACAGAGGAAAAGAAAAATCCAGTGCGTGACAGAAAAGAAAAAATATGGAATGTGGATCCAGAGATCCTTGGACTGGGCCTTGATTCAGATAATATAGATGTGTTGCAAAACCTACCCATACACAACAAGCATCAACCCATTAACCCCCCTGCCCATTCCCCCATTCATTCCTTCATTCCTCTCCCCCACCCATCCCTTCATTCCTCTTCCCTGCTCTTCCTGTTTTCACAATGCAGTCTTTTCAGTCAATAGTGCCTGTCTGAGGCCAAAGCAGGGCCGATTTGAACTGTTAAATAATTCAGAAATAAGAAATAAAAACACTTAAGTCTAAGCCTTGAACCAGCATTATTGTCAAAAATGTTGTTCGAGGAAGCTGATATTTTTGCGGTAATATCAATGCCTACTGGGACACAACAGACTGGTCTCAAGCCTAGAACCTGTGATATGGTTTGGGGTTGGAAAAAAATATATATATTTTGACATGAGTGGTTCTTTGCTGAGAATTGCTTGTCATTCTGTTGCATGTCACTAAGAGCAATGCCATGGGTTGAGTCTCCATTGTGGCCAGACAAGTGAGTGCTCTGTGTCCATGTTCTTGGGCAAATAAATAGGCGTGCATCCAGGGACGGCTGAAACGGAGAAGCACGTTCACGCATGCAGCAAAAGGCACAAAGCCAAGGTCTGTCTTTTTGGAAAACATACACAAGTCCTCACAAACTCCACAGAAAAAGCAAAAGAAAAAAATTTATTTACTTGTAGAGGGTGTCAAGAAGTCCTTCTATTTTGTCATGGAGTATGAATGAATGAATGAATGAATGAATGAATGAATTAATTTATTTATTAATTACACTTTACTTAACCCCAACAATGAAACATAATGATGAGGTGTGCTGCATTATAGATGCATCCATATGAACTTTATGTTACTTAAAGCACACATTGACAGCTTATGATCCCACATGGAACATTATAGCAACTCATGAGCCCTTACAACAGTTGATCATCCAGGTGTGTGCATAGAGGGGTATTAGTAGTCATAATGTATTATAAGCCCCATCAGCCAGCCTGTAGTTTATAACCAGTCATGAACATAACATAACACCCTTGGATTTATAAGGCATTATAAGCTAGATTTATAGTTATTTATAACTGTTGATATAATGCATCATGAAGCATTATGAGTGTAGTCATAATGCATTTTAGTAATTATATTGCTTATATTTGTTATGAATCGCTCATAAGCGCTATAGATATGGTCTTCATAGAAGTGTTACTAAAGAAACTTATCTTGACTCAAGACTTTGAACTTTAATTTAGGACCCAGCATTTAATGAGGCAGAACTTTTTTGTGTGATTTTTTTTTAATTATTATTATTTTTTTTTATGTGAATCCTTAACTGACAATCAAGACAGTGTTCTCTACAAGGCTCAGTACAATTAAATGACCAAGCTCCATGACTCCATGAGAAATAGTCAAGCATGGAGAAAGTTTTAATTGTGACAAATATTCAATGTGGCATTTGTGAAGTGCTGTGTAGGATTAAACCCTGATACCCTTTTCTGTTATTTTTTACCAGTTTGAAGAATAATGGCTGGCTGATGAAGTTATTGGCTGGCTAGCCAACTCAGACAAAACCAAAATGGCTGCTGTAGCCGCCAAAATTTTCAAAGCTACAACTGGCTGAAGCTGTCACTTCATGTCTACAGACGTCTATGTTATACTGATATGCTAGATCTGTAGTTTTCCAAGCAAAAGCACAATTTTAATTGGTTGTCAATTCACTGTGAGTCCTGTGTCCTGTGTATCAGCATTACGCCCTAGGAAACAGACTGTAAGTATTAAAAAACAATGCGTCCGTAGTGTCTGCAGCAGTTTAGTGTTGCTAATGTTTACTGTTGTGGAACAGAAGCACTGCCCATGGAGAAACACATTGTTTTTTTAATACCACTGTTTATAAACATTGTTTGCTATTGCACAATCGTAGCGTTAATGCATGTGTGCTGCTCTTAAGATGATCTTAAGGAGAGCTGTTCACCTTAACAGTGATGAAAAATCGTTTTAATTTGGTGAAATCCAATGGCGTCATGCCATTTGAGCAACATGTTGATTTATTAGCATCCCCTGATATGCTTATTGCAAATACAGACCAATAGCACATCTGTTTTTGGTTTTTGGTAGCAAAACTGCATAGCGCAGACATGGCAACAGTGATAATGAACTCCACGGCATGTGCATACTGGTGAATGCAGCACTCCGCGTCAGGGCCTTATCACCACCTCGATCGTGCAACATTCATCGAAATACGCACGCCGTGTCATTCATTAGCTCTTACGTAATCTGTTAATGTGATTAGTTACCCCCAACACTGCTTACAAAAAAGTGGGTGTTATTGATCCATGTGAAATTTATTGGTTGTTGCTTCCTGGAATAAGGAATTATGGGGCATCACTTACATTTCACTCCAGTAGCAACCTCTAAAAACAACAAGCAAAACCACCATCTGAAAGTGACCACACACAGAATCTGAAATTCCACAAACACAGGTAAAGGTACCAGATTAATCCCACTTCAACACTCGCTCCCTGTCTCTCTCTTTGTGTGTGTGTGTGTGTTCGAATGATTTAGGGTTAAAAAGGTCATATTAATCCCACCCTCGCAGTGGAGGCAACTGCAACCACACGAGACAGTGTGTGATGAGACAGAGATTTCAATCAGACCTCAGTGTAAATGGAGTAATCAAGACTCAGTGACCTCTCTTTCACTTTCTCTCACCCTCTCTCTCTTACTAACTGCTAAGTAAGCAATATCGAGAGCAGGTAGGGCAAGCTTACCAGCGTGTTAAACTGCAAACACAACCAAAACAACACACACTGTAACATAGGAGACAGCATAGCTGAATTCTTGTCTCTTCTCCCAACTCCACTGGATATTTTTCCTCCTCCTTTTTTGAAACTAGTGATGCATTATCAGGGAGAGATTAATTAATTTTTGAAAATGCTATGCTGCATGTCAGTGACATATTAGCCAGTTTGTGCTCTAGTAATCTGGTGTATTATCCATTCAAATGCAGTAAATGCCTAATTAAAAAGGGCTCTATGAGTCCTCATTAGAGAATGGAGATGGAAGATAATTGAGCTGTTTTGTTTTTTTTTGTTTTTAAAGTCACAATTACTTCAGGGAGATGCTCATTTATATTTTTATTAAAAACATATGAAAGGGTCTTAACTTTAAAATAATAAAGGGATAGTGGATATGGAATCATACACAGGGCTCCTTCAGTTTTCCCTGAACAAAAGGATAACAGCATAAAGTCCTTTACATTAGTCTGTAAGGAAATCTGTGTTGCTAGTCTCGATTGAAGCTTCGACTGTAGAACATGATAGAATTATGTTAATAAAAACAAGTACTGTTGTTTTTCTGTTCCAAATCATGACAGAAGTGTCCACAAATGTGCAGATGAGGAGACGGTGTATGAGGTGGGAGGAATTATCCGACTGAAAACAAAGTATGAAGAAATATGAGAACATGTTTATATCAGTAGATTTCGAAAGGACACCATTTGCCAGCCTGTGACTCGTTTAAAATGGTTTGACTTGCATATATGGTAGTTTTTGTGGGATAAAGACACACAGATGATGAGAGTAAATGCATTTACCTTTTTTTTTTACTGTCATGTTTTCGTGGCTGTATGCTTCTCAATATCTGGCATGCTCTCTCTGCCTCAGGCTACAACCTGGCTCCCCCTTGATACTACCTCAAGCATCTATATTCTGTTTCCTGTGATGCTATTTACAGCACGGCCCTACAAAAGGCAAACTGCAGTATCTACGCATTTCGACAAAACTGAGTTGAAATGGGCTTTGCGACATCTGCTGTGTCTCTGTGACAAAGTATCCCAGTCCAATCATGCCTCGTTTTAGAGAATTCGAAGTATCAGTTTTACAGTTATTATAAAAGCTAAGCTAATACCAAGGCAAACCACAGTAAGTGACAGTTACCCTATGCAGATACCATACTTTGGCTTTGTGGACCAGCTGTTCTGGCTAGTTTTAGCAGTTAAACAATTAGTTAGCAAATTAGCTACCTTCTCCAACATTGAAATCATTAGCCTACCTGCTCATTAAGACTATTTACACTTGTGTAATTTCTTAAGACCAATCAAGAAGTCTACAAGAACTCAAGAGTTTTGTTCTAAAAACTGCAGTTTGCATTGATTTAGCATATATTGCAGTCTGCCATTGTAACAACATCCCACTGGTTAAGGTCATCCAAAGGCAGAGTGCAGTATCTGCATTTTTGGTGAATTTTGGAATCATAGGTCAAATCAATGATCAAAGTTAATATGCAAAAACTGCAATTAATATGCAAATCCCTAGTAGACTATAAATGAATGATGAAGCAGTCATCTACTTACAACACATTTTGCAGGGCACTGTGTAAACTTTAAAAGCATTTTTCTCAGTTTCACTGTTTTTCATAGTTACTGCACCTTGGCTTTGTAGGGCAGCTATACCTATTGCAACTATAAAACAGTTCTCCTTTTATAGTCTCTATTTTGTATGAAGTTCACTTTCTTCATAATCATTCAGAGTAAAAAAAGTAAAAGGAGATCTACTAAAAGCTTCGGCAGCCCTCAGACTCAATAAAAACATCATCAAGATAGACCCTTCATGCAGCAAACCATGACTATAATTCTAATTGGTATATCAGTAACAGTATCAGTAAAAATACTGTTGAGTCAGCTGATTATTGAGATTATTCTGAGTCTTTCTCATGTATTGTATGAATGCAGAACTAAATGTCAGCTAGATGAAGGTGGGTGGGTGTTCCTTCCAAGAACTCCCTTTACTGCAAGTCCAAACCAACAGTGCATGCAGAACAGCCATGTAATCCATCAGAGTTGGGAAGATCTTACATAATCAAGGACAGGTAGATTTTGAAGCATTAGAAATGTCTGTGTGTGGTGTGTGTGTGTGTGTGTGTGTGTGTTGACATGAGTGGCATAGAGAATAGAAAATCCAGTGGTGCAGAAACAGGTGGTGGTAGCGTGTGGTTAGGACTGGAGTGGCAAAGAGGAAAGTAGCAAATCCAGCTGCCTGCTGGCCTAGCAAGCACTTAACCTCAGTGCTCTGGGACGCCTGACAATGATAGTGACAAAGTTGAGTCTTGAAAAGTCTAAATGATAAACAAAGAACATAAACATGGACAATGGAATCATAAACATGGAATCTGGATCCAGAGATCTTTGGACTGGACCTTGATTCAGATAATATAGATGTGTTACAAAACCTACCCACTCACAAAAACCATCAACCCATTAACCCCCCTGCCCACTCCCCCATCCATCCCTTCATTCCTCTCCCCCAGCCATCCCTTCATTCCTCTCCCCTCTCTTCCTGTTTTCACAACGCAGTCTTCTCAGTCAATAGTGCCTGTCTGAGGCCAAAGCAGGTCCGATTTGAACTCTTAAATAATTCAGTAAAATAAAAACACTTAGGTCTAAGCCTTGAACCAGCATTATTGTAAAAATGTTGTTCGAGGAAGCTGATATGTTTGCGGTATTGAATGTAGAAGCAGATTGTGAATTTACTTGTGAAGCAAATGGTAGCATACACTGGAATGTAAATGTGAATCTTTCATTATTAAAAATATGTGATTTTCTTCAACCCCACAACCACCCCTGCAAAATTTCTTTAATCTTGGGAAGCGATAAAGTAAATGAGGCAGGTCAAGAATTACTCATAATCAGTGGCCTAACAAAGCTGGACATTCCCTCCATGCAGATCAGGGGAGATGAGGTGTGTGTGTATGTGTGTATGTGTGTGTGTGTGTGTGTGTGTGTGTGTGTGTGTGTGTGTGTGTGCTCTTTCGTGCTGTTTCATCTGAAATGCAACATTTGCACTCAAGAGCACTCACTCTCTCTCTCACTCTCTAATGTATTAGAAAAGATATGTGGAAAAAATAATGAATAGGCAGCAAAAGGAGGAGAGGTTGTCAACTAACACTTATCTCTGCTGTGTAAGTTCTAGTAGAGAAAAATGGCCTGACTGCTTCTCTTCATCGTTCTTCCTCATCGTCATTTTTGTTCATGTGGTTTCTTCACTTGTTCCATTTCATGTTTTTGTCATGGATGTTTTGATGTACATTTGCATAATATAAGCTGATACACACTCATTGAGAGGCTATATTGTATTCTTCGTTGCCATGCTCTGTACAGTGAAGCAAGCACAAGGAATTAGCGCTGGTTGGATCTAGTGTGTAAACTGTTTTTACGACACCTTCTCACATGACGTGTCCTTTGAGTTATTTGATTTTAAAGAGACTGATTTAGGAACACTGAACCCTTCTTATTTGTTATTTCCAAAACCTCAACAACCTTTATGTTTTTTATCACTATCTGTTTATTTAGAATATCATTTATCAAAATAATAATAATAATAATAATAATATATTAATAATCAGGAAGTACTGCATTATGTTGCCTATACAGTCTCAGTAAGATGTTTTGTAAGCACAGAATTGTATAATACATTCACACTCCTTCTGTCTGTTTTTCTCTTTTTTCTCTCTCTCTCAAACACACGCAATTGCACACACACACACACACATTATCACATTATGCACGTTATGAGACTGAGATTTTCTGAGCTGTCAGAGCTGAGAGTTTCAGTGTTTACTCTCTAATCTGTGCTTAATAAAGGAAAAGCATATCACCCTCTCCCAAACACTCAACACCTGACTGAAAGGTTTACATAACAGATTGTCATCATGTTATTATTTTCAACAATTTGTTTGTGACTTTGCATTACTTCTAACTTTCGTAAACCTCTGAAGTCAATAAAAAAAATTACAAATCAGTAAATCTTGAGATAAGGGACAAAACATGTCCTCCATATGAAAATGTCAATTTCTGTCAAGTACTAGGCCCTTAGAATCATCCTAAGTGGAGGGAACCAGACTTTTATTCCTGAGTATCATAACACAGGGTGTGAATATTTATGCCCATGTGGATATTTCAGTTTTTTTATATTTTTGTTAAACACTGAACACGGAAAGGGATGTGAATACTTTCCGTAAGCATCGTAAATCTATGATCTTCTATGATCTTATCACTATGATCTGCTTTTATAGATTACATCTGGCAAGTGACTGTCCATGTATGTATTACAGGGTGTGTTTATGTTGTTATGGTCTGTATGAAGTCCTTTGAATGGCCTTCTTGATAAATAAAAAAAAAAATGTTCCGTAGAATTACTTACATTCTCTCTCTCTCTCTCTCTCTCTCTATCTCTAAGGGAAAGTATACCAGTCATTAATGAAGCTAGCCTATATTACCATCCGATCCAATAAAATGAATGCCAATGCTGTTACTGTTTTCTTAAGCTATGACTAACCAGTGGAATACAGTAAAACAATTTGAGCTGCTAGAATTGCAAATGTCATGTAAATCTGAAACAAGCTACTCATCTGACCAGGGACCACACAGCAAATTAGATCCTTGTGTCAAAAACATCACTTAAATGAGCACATGGTCATGTTACACACTAACACATCCTGCAAAATGTTTTTTTTTTTTTTTCCTGGATGAATGTCATGAGGAATTTAGTCCATTCCTGTGGCGATCAGCCAAACAATAAAGCTAAGTACAATGATGTCATGAAGAGCACTCAGAATGTGTTTAAGAGATTAAATCTGACCAAGGGCCACTATTCACTGATAGCAAAGTTCAGCACCAAGTAATGGAAAGCATCTAGTACTGTGAGACATCCTTATGTCCCTGATTGATGAAGATGGTTTAAAAAGAGAGAGAGTGAGGAGAGAGAGAGAGAGAAATGTTGCTAAAAAACTGAAACCAGATTCTAAATCCTAGCAATAACGCATATCAGCAGATAGTAGCTCCGGGTTAGTGTGTACTGCACTTCACTGTGTGCTGTGTGTGTTTCACTAATTCACCATTGGGTTAAATGCAGAGACCAAATTTCCCTCACGGGATCAAAAGAGGATGGATTATTATTATTTATCAGTTGTTACCTGTTGACATTGATCTTAAAAGCACACCAGGCAACATTTTATGCTGTTTTTAGGTTAATTTAGCAGCTTCGTCACTTTAATGGGTAAATGGTTCATTATGGGGCACAGTTACAAGCACTTGCAGTATATCTACCTAAGCTGCATAGTGGTATAACCTGTGTAACAATATGTAATATCATGTACTTACATAATTTGTTAAATAATTATTGTGTAATAATTTTTGTGTACCTCTATACCGTTGTTACAGAGTAATAAGAAGTGCTTGTTATAGTAGCCTACTTTGGTGAAATCTACCAGGGAGGCAATGGGCTGAACAGAGACCCAAGGCACCCTAACACTAGAGTGGGCACAACACTAATATATAACACTACATATTGTTACACAGGTTGTACCACTGTACCTAATTAGGTAGAAACACTGTAACAGCAATACCGTAAAATAAAGTATTACCACAAAGGCCAATTTAAAATGGTCAGTTGTAAGATCTGTCTGATATTTCTCTCAAGGTCTCACAGCTCAAAGTCTCACAAACACACATATTCTCTCGAATTTCAGACAGGCCCTGGGAATATTGAATCAATGAGAGTATGTGTTTCTAATCCACAAAAGGGTGTCAAACATCAACAGACAAAAACAAATCAATGGCCATCATCTGGCTATGCAGTAGTGGTCAGAGCTCATCAAGCCTTGAATGGCTCTCTTAAAGGCTAACAAAGATCCTCTTTGCATCTAATAATATTAATATATACTCTTTTGATCCCTTAAGGGAAGTTTGGTCTCTGCATTTAACCCAATTGTAAATTAGTGAAACACACACAGCACACTGTGATGTAAAGTACACTCTTACCCTGGAGCAGTTAGCTGCCTGCTACAGTGGAGCCCAGGGAGCAGTAAGGGGTTAGGTGCGTTGCTCAAGGGCACTTCAGCCATGATCCATTGGTCAGGGATCAAACCAGAAACCCTTCAGTTACAAGCCCAAAGCCCTAGCCAGTAGGCTGTGGCGGCCTCACCTATAAACACTCACTTGTCAGCACACATGATTGGCATTATAGACGTGACAGTTTGCGTGAAATTACCCCTGATGTGACTTGCAAAACTTCTGTCATATTGGTAACTATCCACAGTGAGCTGCTGAAGCACACTGACTAACACCAAAAGTAAATTATTTTTATTATAATTCTCATGGTCTTGACATAAAATCAAAAATTTTTCAAGAGGTGATCAGACAACTGCACAGGGCTTGTAGGTGTTACACAACAACACAGTGGTTATTCTTGGTGACCCCACACAATTACAATTACAATTTTACAATTACAGTTACACTTTTATTTCTAGTTGTCATTCATGGATGTTTTCTGAGAAAGAAAAAAACATACATGCAGTTAGGACACAGTGCAACACAAAATCAGTACCACAGAGTGGGATAAACTCCATGTGGCTGAGTAGCTTTGAGAAATTCTACCAAAAATTTGACAAAGAATTCTACAGAATTCTATACAATTCTATGTAAACACTACCCCTTCCTGTGATAGCTTTTGCCTATTGCATTGCACACACACAAAGAGAGAGAGAGAGAGAGCCAGTGTCAAAGAAAGATAAAACATAAGTATGTTTCTCGTGTTGTGTTCAAGAACAGACCCCATTATAAATATATATATATATAAACAGAAAATGCTCTTGCCCATCTTGAGTGCCATTTATCTTCCTGATAAGGGCTGATTGCAACGATTGTGACTCCTCTCAGCGCCCCCAACACACACACACACACACACACACACACACACACATTCAACAATATTCACTTTTACCCTAGCATCACTGGCATTATTCCTAGAGAACCTGGCTTCCACTCTGATTCAGAACCTGCACTGCAGAGAGTGATCAGGTATCTTACGGTTTAAATTCACATCAATACACTGCTCAGTAATCCTGAAGTGGGTTCAGACTCTGGTATAAAGGACATAACTTCCTGAGGCAATTTAATTAGGGTAGTGGCTATGCCTTGTCCTATATCAAGTCAGTCAAGTTGGAATCTACTCAGGATTCTTACAGCAACATTTCACCCCTAATTCTGTACTGTCCAGAGCTCATCTAGTTTTCACTATACTTGTTAGACAACATACTTTTTTTTGGTATGAATTCATTTATGTTTTTTTCAGTCACTAGCAAGCATTAACCTATACTTAAACTAGTTTTTGAAACTCTTAACACAGCAAAACAACTATGTCAAACATTTTACCAAACAGTTTTCTTATAAGCACATTATGTTCACAAAACACTGGGTCTGTATTTCAAAATGCTAAACAAATTCTCTATACATGCTAACACCACCAAAACACAGACCATCTGGCTCAAAATCGAATAATTCTACCAAACACTAGCATGTGTTTTCTTTACACAGTGAACATGTAGTCAGTCAGAGTATTCTGACTTTCAAAATGCTAACAAGTGATGGCATTTCTGAAACTGCATTCATTTTCATGTATTTAAAATCCATTACTTCATGGACAATACTGCCTTCAAAACCCCAGTTCCATTTACTTTACAGTAACCACCAATTACATTGAGTGTTGTCACTGTACATTACATATTGAATGTTTCACAGAAATTCTTCAAGAATTGTTGCAGATGCACAGGCTCACAATTATTCCCAGTTGCTAACATGTTTTTAACCAATCTGTAATTTTTTTTTTCAAAACTTCAAAAATAGCTTACAACAAAACATCAGTATGTTCACCTGTCAACCTATCTAATTGCAATTCTATTTTCCTTTTCTGTTTTTTTTTTCCCCAATTATCTGTTCAGTGTTCATTGAAGAATTATCACCCATGTTACCATTGTGCTGGCACACTGTGTGTAAGCGTTTGCAAATAAGGCATGAAAGATACAAAATGTTGATGTTAGTGTGATGTAGGTATTGTAGGAATGCATCTATTGAATGCATATAGTGTAAAAACAGCAAAAACTGCTACAGCAGACCGATGGAGTGCTAACTGTATTTCGAGTTTTGGACATGAAACTAAAGGTAACACAAAAGCTTGTTAGAGATTGAAAAAAATGTAACATTGCTCACGCATCATGATCAAGCCCATGTGAGCTTTTTTTAAAAAGCAAACAAACAAACAAAAACTAAGAATACAGTAAATATCTCGTGTCAATGTTGCATATGTTCTGAATATTCTGTATCCACAGTCAACCTGGAGCTCAGGGACATGGCTGACAATGCACCACACACTTGCTGAACTTCACATGCCAAAGTTCACAGAGAAGTTGGTGGAAGTTCTCTGAAACTTTTGTTTTTCTTCTTTTTCTTCTTTCAGGTGATATATCTACAGATCTACATCTGTCTTAATGCACTGCACATACCTTTTTTCTCACCTCTTTTTTTACCACCTTCTGATGTACGCTTTGTGTTCTCTCTCTCTCACCCAATGATCAATGATACAAGCTGTTGATGCCCCTGTTCCTGTAAGTGAAGTCTAGCAAGATTTGACTGAGATATAAATGATTAAAAGTGAGAAGTCAGAGAACGTACAGAAGACAGAAGTTTGATGTATATAAACCCAACCCTCATTTGTACCCAAGTTTGAATCCTTCCCGCACTGACTTCACTTTCTATGGTGTTTTCATACTCTAGCTTCACTTTCATTGAGTTTATAACTCTTCCAAAAATCTTTGCAAATACAGAGAGATGAAAGCAAATAACCATGTGATACTGTAATCTAGTAAATGGCTATTATACATGAAATGAAAGTTTTATGTGGATTGACTTTGGCAGTTACCCAAGTCTTGTCTATGAATTACAGTTTCTTGTCAATCTAACAAGCATTAACCTATACTTTTTCTAAACTCTTAATACAGCAAAACACCTACCAGCCAGTGTCTGCTCTTAGGACTGGTGTATAGTATTACTAGATATTATTATTTTATTATCATTAAGCTTTGTATTTAAAATTAACTATATGCAGTTCCAGATTTGTTTTGAATATAATTGTGAACTTCCTGTACCGTGAACTCCAAGCCAAAGCCAAAGAAAAGGAACCAGCAATGATAACTTTCAAAGAGTCACGTTGACTGACAATGTAATGGATGTAATTTCATGAGGCTCATCCATGTTTAACGTCTGGCAATTTTGGTGTGGGCGGAGCACCAATAGGGAACCCGCCAGGCAAATTTCTCCATATGGGAGCTGGGTTAAAGGTCCAAATAGTGTATCATTCTCCTTGTTATAAGTATTTCAACCATCAAAATTACTTCAAAGCTGATATATTAAGATACAAATCTTGCATGGGGGCCTATAAATTAGTCCCAGGCGTGAAATTGTGGTGTGTTCTACTGAAAACAGAGACAAATGCCCAAGGCAAACTGCTTTTCTTGACTTATTAAATTTGAACATTTTTGGATAAACATTTAAAATTGATTTATTCAAACTGTAACCTTAGGCCCAATATGCACAGAAGTTTGCCAAGAAGTAGGCTGCCTCTTCTGTTTGTGTGTGCTTTGTGTGTTTGAACATGTTTGAGCCTGTCTGTATTTGTTACTCATTTGAATGGAGAATGCTGTTTTCTTGAGCGTTGTTGAACCCAGTCGATTTTGCTCTGCTGGTCTTTCAGTTGCTCTCAAAAGCAAACTTTCAGTGTGAAAATCCTGGAACCAACCACAGTAACTTATTGAAATTTGCCATGGGTAGGGCATAACCAAAGCCACCTTCTCCCAGACTGTATCTTATCTGTGTCATTGCTGTGATTAGCTGGAGATCTATCCAATTGTGTATAGAACAAGCATTTTGATGTCTGTTGGTCACGCATCTTAGAAGTCAGAGGAGAATACATACTTTCCAGACCCACTCTCAATCTGAAATGAAATTGTGTCATTGCTTAGAGTTTTGGAGCTGGTGAGGCTGCATATTCTCATGCCCGACTCTTAGAGTTGCAGAGTGCTTTTAAAGTAGCTTTAGAAAACAGTTTAAAATTCAGTACTCTCAAGATGATCCACTTTTAGGTCAGATTATCATGATTGACAGACAGCGGCATATTCAACCCATAAAGGGATGAGAGAGGTTGACACATCATCCTGCTCTGCCTTCATAGTATTTTTTTAAGGGTGGGGGTTTTGGGGGGTTGGGGCGGGGGGGCTTGACCCTTTGATTTCAATTAGGACACAATATGGTAGCAGGCGTTGGATAGGCTCAGCTTGCTCATTAGGGCAACTGCAAAGGAGTGCTGAGACAAATCCATCAGATCTGAGTAACTGAGCCAACGGAACTCCATTATCCCTCCATTAAGGCTCAAGATTAAATCCCACAGAACACACACACACACACACACACACACACACACACACACACAGCACAGCACTTACACACATATGTATTAACACACACACTCTCTCTCTCCCCTGATAGCCAAACACTTGGCTATCAAGATCTGATAAGGAGGATGAAGTCTGTATCCACGAGAGAATAATATAGCATGCTCAATCACTTTGATTACACTAGTTCATGGGGAGATGAATGTTAATGAAAGACATGCGTACATGGGTTCCATCTCACTGCATGTATTAGTTTGTCGCAAATAAAACTCACATAACACACACACACACACACACACATAAACACACACACCATGGACCTCGTGAAGCTTTAGTGTCCTCTTCATGTTCATCATTCCAACAGAAGCACATCGAGAGGCAGAAACACAGAATCAACGCCCCACTGGTTAAGACAAGACACGCTGCGCATGTTGCTATGGAAACTTCTTTGAGAGGACAAAGAAAAAAAAAACAACCAACCAAACAAATAAACAAACAAACATTCTAACTACCTCACAAACAAGCCCCACAGGCGTGAGGATTAGAGCGGCCCACAAATTGCCCCATTTGCCCCCATAAATAAAGATTAAGCTTCGATCAGGGGTTGCTTGCTAACAGAGAAATGACAATCACAAATCAGCAGGGGGGCTATTTGAAAAGCGTGTGTGTGTGTTTGTGTGTGTGTTAATGTTCACTTGTCTGGACACATCCATCCATCTATAGTCGCTGGTTCCATCTTTCCTCTCGCCTCTATCCCTCAAATAATGCCTGCTCCAGCTCCTGCCCCTCTTATTGACGGCCTTGTCACAGAAAGAAAACGGACCTGGAGCTTTAATGAGCCTCAGGGACCACAGGTTGCAAATCACCAGCTTGTTATTCCAGTGGCAGTGGGATTAAAGTGGGTTGCTGTGAGTGTGTTCTGGCTGAGGTGTCACACAAGCATCCATACTAAATGCAATCACACACACACACACACACACACACACACACACACACATACACCAACAAAACAAATAAACACAGACACATTCATACATATCTGAACACTGGCATAAACATAACATGGACACATGTGTAATGTCACAGCACTTGATTTCTTGCCCAGCTTTCACACATGACATCTGACAGCCTGAAATCATCTCTAATATGTTAAGGCTTAATATATCAATCTCTCTCTCTCTCTCACACACACACACACACACAGAAATGAACCCACTCGAAACAGAAATGTAAATACACAAGCACAAAGAGACAGAAAGAGTGTATGTTTGTGTGTGTGTGTGTGTGTGTGTGAGAGAGAGAGAGACAGAGAGAGAGAGAGAGAAACGCTTTACTTCTCCTTGTGGAGAGAGGCAAGACATGCTTTGTAAAATGTGATAGCAGATGAACCTCAGGTAATGTTGAGAATCGGCCCAAATGGATCCTTCAGTTCCCAAGAGTTCTCATCAGGAGCTTGATGGGTTACTGCTGAACAACACTTGAAGTGAACTCAATAACAATTACACCAGTCGAAAGTAGCCCTCAAGAGGGTTTTATCGGGCCAGTGTGCTATACCTACCATTGGGCAGTGGATTCAAATGAAAGTATGCTGTACCAAACATTCTGCTCAGATGCTTCAGACATGTGACCATAAACACCAAGTGTGAGAAAAGATTCCACAGCTTCCATCAACCAACTCCACATTACTACAAGCTCAAGCTTTACTATCACCACCCCACCCCACCCTCAATTAAAGGGTGGGGAAAGGATGGAGAAAAGATGGAGAAAGGATGCCAGTAAAAAGTGGAAATGCCATTACCAGTACTTAGTGTTTGCATGATCATTAATTATATTCATTTAATATTTCTGTTAATAATAAATAATAAAAAACAAACAATATTCTTAACAATAATTATTTATTCAGAGTTCTCCCTTGTAAAAACACATACAAGGCAGTGAATCAGGCTTTGAAGATAGAATAGAAGATAGACAGAATTGTCAGGATATAAAAATAGCATTACTTTCAGTAAATCATTCAAAGGAGAAATTCAGTGTGATTCATTCCACAGCCCTGCTGTTTCAGGCACCAAGTACTGTCAGTAGGAAAAAAGAACAATGCTATGTAGACCGATAAGTGAACTGGCAGCTAACACTAACTGAATGGGGCACATTCACACTGGAATTGTCCTTTAAGGCATTTGAAATGTTGCCCCCGAGGGTAGCCCATGATGGACAATGGAGGTGAAGAAATGGAGGATCTGGCCATCAGCAGAATTGCCTGAAGTTACTGTATCCTAGTCTTGATGGACGCCACTTCAGTGCACCGTCAGTCCCCATGTTTCAGGGAGTTTGTCTTCTGACTGTGAGCTCATCTCATGTGATATGTGATGGGATTTGGGGAAACCTTTCACTTTGTGACATTTGACCTTTTTGAGATTTCCCCTAAAGTCAGCCGATCAATTGAATTTAAGAATTTTAAAAAAGATTTAAAGACTTGCATTCTGAATAGAATTACACCAATAAACAAATAAAGATGAAAATAATCACTTTTATAACCACTTAAATAATCACTCAAATAATCACTTCAATCAAACAAAATCACATTTTGGTGAGATATTTTCAGAGATGACAAACACATTACTGAATAACAATTCAATGAAAGCAAATGACAGAAAACCCAGTTTCACCAAAATATTGTCATTCAACACATTGTAATCCTCTCCCGGATATTTGCCAGTGCATGTTGCCAAGTCATGCGCGTCTCCCGTGAGGCTAAGCCATTGCAGCTACGCTCGTTTACCGCACTGTTACTCCACCACACTGTCTGCATACATGTCCACTCCACTCCCACACCTCTGGCTAAACTAGAGCAGCAGTCCCTCTGGAGGTGAGGGATGCAGGACAAAACAAGAATGGGGAGATCTTACAGCAGCTCAAATGGACCTACTAAGAGCTCTGCCAGTTTTGCTGGGCGCTTTAGGGAGTGAGGATTTAGTTTAGATGTCCAGAAACGCAGTCAAGCAATCTGATGAGAGAGAGAGAGAGTGTGTGTGTGTGTATGTGTGTGTGTGTGTGTGTGTGTGTGTGTGTGTGTGTGTTCGAATGATTTAGGGTTTAGGATGGTAGGTAGAGAGAGAGAGAGTGAGAGTGAAAACATAATAGTTAGTATGGGTTTTTTTTTTATTTTATTTTGTAAGGGAGAGGACAACAATCTCAACAAGAAACAATACAGAGAGTAGCACATAGACAGAGAGACAGACAGAAAGACAGATAGATAGATAGATAGATAGATAGATAGATAGATAGATAGATAGATAGATAGATAGATAGATAGATAGATAGATAGATAACTGAGGTGTGGCCACTATTACTACTACTACTATATGCCACATACTCACTAGTGTATACCATTAGTATATCATAAAGATAAAGGAACCCCAGACAGATAAATCCTGGGATGTTTTCAGTGTGGGTGAGGATGGTTTTTTGAGTGACAGTTTTAGTCCCATTTCATGCCCCTTGATAAGTTCTAATCCCTTGTCAGCTCAACAAAACTCTCGGCATCACACAGTCTTCCTCCACTGAAGCAGAAAATGACTCTTTCTGGTCGGAAAAGGCGAGAAAAAAAATAACACAACAACTCTAGTACAGGAATATTTTATCTACGATTGTAATTGACAAAATATGCTCTCTTTTGCTCATTTTGAATTTTGCATAACTTCATTACAAGAACTCAGCGAGATTGATATCATTACAAGATTGAATTTATCCTCTGCTGTAGAAAAAGCTAAATGATGATGATGAACAATAACTATTCTCTCCTTTCAAATGTTTGTTCACTTGAGAACTGAAAATATACAAGTAAATCTTATGTGTCTGTTATGAATCATAATTCATGCCATACTTTTTACATTGTTTTGGCATCTAATTGAAGTTTAATGCAGTTGACAGCTGGAGAAGCACACAGAAACATTGCCATACTGATATTCTTAGTCCGTATTGTACTGGGGATGGAGAGAAGGATGGATGAAAACATGAAAGCTGTGTTGATGTCCTGACAAAAGGAGCAAACGAATAGGAGGGCAAGCATATTGACTTCCATATGATTCTCTGACATGCATTAACCGGCTGCAGAACACACTGGGCCTTTACTGGGCCTTCACGGATGGTTCACTACGGCACAATCAATATCCAATCACAATAGAGACACATTTTCTTTCATGGTGATCACGATTATTGCTTTCTTGAGTTGTGCTGTGTTGAAGTGTGATCAGTAATGTTCTGCTGTTTTCTCGAGCTTTGACTGTTGTTTGACCGTTTTCTGAGGTATACATGCAGACGAAATCTGACGTGATGTGTGGAAGTGGGGCAAGAATTCAGTGTTCAGGTGTGTGTGTGTGTGTGTTTGTGTTGGCATGTCTCTGTGTGTGTGTGTGTGTGTGTGTGTGTGTGTGCATGTGCGTGTGTGTTTATTTTTTAGTGACTGTGGGGTAACAATATTTTAAGCATGCCCATCAACTCTCTCTCTCTCTCTCTCTCGCTCTGTGTTCTTTCATCTTTATTTATTTCAGAAAGTCTCTTCCAATCGAGTGGTAGATTTCTCAGCAAAAAGGGCATACTGCCAAGGGTGGTGAGCTGTGATGGAGCAACGCATTAGGACATTAAGATACCTCTTTCCTCTACAACACAGACTGGATGAAAAATAAATAAATAACAATCATAACAAAAAAAAAAAAAAATCAATCTCATGGTACAAGTGATGGAAAAGTGCCGAGAGCTTTTAGTCCCCAGACAGAAGGGAGGACTAAACACACCCCTATGTGTCTATCCGTCTGCACCTCTTGTTACTGACATGACAGAAGCCTGACAGAAACCATGGGATGGGATTGATGTGCCACGTGCTAGATGGACAGTGGAACAAAGGCTGCAAATTGCAAATTGTCGAGGTAGAGTAGGCATTTGGTTTATGCATTTCAGGCACACACACACATACACACACACAGAGATACACAGAGTGTGTGTGTGTGTGTGTGTGTGTGTGTGTGTGTGTGTGTGTTGGGGGGGTCAGGAAGAGACAGTGAGATTAAAGCAACACATTTTCATGACTGCAAAGACACTAAACCATTTTAAATGAATATGCTTTCACATGTCCTTGTTAACTCCTGGTTTGAAACAGCACACACTGAATTAAATTATTGCAATAACATTAATTAGTCCTTCTGGCTGATCATTCAGAAATGAGTCTCAAGGTCATGTGCTCTTGCCATGAGACCTATTATTACAATTACATAGAGACAAATGATAGCAGTAATGACTTACTTGTGTCATCAGAGTAACCACTGAATGAGCAGGAGTGTGAAAGAGAACCAACAAAAAACGAAAAAGACGCACACACACACACACACACACACACACACACACACACACACACACACACACAGAGAGAGAGAGAGAGTGAAGCACCTGAGCATGTATACACAGGTTCTTATTTATTCTTGTTTGTATACAGATGCAACAACCTCCATTCATCACCTTTCTAAGCAGCCAAGACAGAACTGCCCGCTGTATTGTTATATTCCACTAATGCTTTCCTGTTTGATCAATCTGTCAGCAGTGCCATTACTGTACATAATGGCACAGAAATTACGTCGTTATTGTGGCCGTTTGTGTTGACAGTGCAATTCATGGGCTATATGGCCATCCAAGATGTCCCTGTAATGGATTACTTGGAGCCAAGAGTCTCTTCAGAAAAGAAGACACAATAGGATTTTGTGTGCCCGGTCACTCTAACCTGTCCTTGACAACTCCCAAGAAGGTGAATAGGAAAGGGTGTGGTCTCTCTCTCTCTCTGTGTGTGTGTGTGTGTGTGTGTGTTTGAGAGAGAGAGAGAGAAAGAGAGAGAGTGTGTGTGTTTGGTTTCTTTCTTTATTTTTATGTATTGGCCTATTTACCTTACCGTCACAATCAGATATTTTTTTCTGTCTGTATTGTTGTATGTCAAGAGAACTTTAGTACTACTGCTTCACTGAGTCATGCCAATAGAGCTACCCTTGAATTGAACTGACAGAGAGAGAGAGAGAGAGAGAGAGAGAGAGAAAGAGAAAGAGAAAGAGAGAGAGAGATGGCTATGGATGACCCAATGACAAACTTACTGTGACTGTGACTGTAGGTTTACAACTGTAATGAAAGACATTTTCTGTTCTCTGTTCAATTTAGATGCTCAAGCACCTGTCTGTTTAGACAAGATCTTTTGTCACTTGAGATGATCTGTGTGTGTGTGTGTGGTGTGTGTGTGTGTGTGTGTGTGTGTGTGTTTGTATGTGTGTGTGTGAGAGAGAGAGAGAGAGAGAGAGAGAAAAGAGAGAGGAATTTTCTGTATATCTGTTAATTCATAGATGATAGACAAGATGTCAGTCACCTCTCTCTCTCCTCCCTCTGTCATACACTCCCACTCCCCACACTTCTCCTTCTGTCTGATTTCCTCTCCCACATTGTGAAATTCAGAAATGTCTGGCTCTGCAACAGCATTCTCCCTCCCAGTTCTTCGTTCATTTCTGCTTCACTGCCTTTCCACATTCCCCTACACCCCCCCCCCCCACACACACACACACACACAGCCACACACAGCCACACACACACACACACAGACACACACACGCACGCACACACACACACACACACATACAGAAAGAGAGTGAGAGAGAGAGATAGAGAGAGAATCTTAATTTTGGTTAGTTGTTGGATTCATCATGGTCATGCCCAGAATATCATAACTTGCATTAAGTGTGGTTTTGGTCTGCCTGACTGTGGTAACCATTTGGGTCAATAGGTTCAGGATTCCCACAGCCAAGAAAGACCTGATAAAAGTCACAGAATTTAAAAAGTCAATTTCTAAAAGAATCATTTGAAGTCCTGGAAAGGCTTGACTTGATTTGTTTTGTCACTCTGGGAGCTTATGCAGTTGAACTGAATGTTTTTCCCTACTGTTTTCCCTTTGAAATATCGTTGTAACTATACATATCCGAGAAAGGGCTGAGTTCCTGAAATGTCTAACACCACCATTAACCCTCAAAGACTTACTGTAATTAAAAGCTGTCGGTAGGTATGAGAATGAGAAATTTTGGTGCAATATAGATCAAAATTGTGAAACAGCAGCTAACACTAATTGATAGAGGGAACAAGGAGCTTTTTTTTTCAGTTTTGTTCTCCTGTGCCCCACATCACTTAGCGTTAGCTTGTCATTGGGACATGTCATAGCTTGACACTGGGGTTCAGCCATTACAATATTATCAAAACATCATCCATAGTATACTATACAAACAACAAATAACTAACAGCTGAGCCATATCTGGAGTGAAGGCGATGTGGAAGGCAACAGGAGGCAGGTGTGAGGGTCAGACCTGTAGCAGCAATGATGGATGGGGGATGTTCTCTCTCCTAATGACGCAGGTTTATGGAGCACACACTCACGACCAGGCAGTGACATTTGAATAACTGCCGCCGTGATGTGGCGGCAAATTTTTCCCCCTAAGTAAGTTTTATGGCCAAAGCCTTATTTTATGGCCGTTGAACAGCCTTTGGCTAACCAGCTTGTGGTGCTGTCCTTCAGAGAGAAAGAAAGGAAAAAAGAGAGGATGAAAAATGTTTTTGTTTTTTTATTTTCATGTTGCTTGTTTGTTTGTTTGTTTATTTGCTTGCTTGCTGACTGACTGGTTTGTTTTCTCTGGAACTAGAAACATTTCTGACTTTCACCTGTGACTCATTACTCTGAACTATGTTTAATGATCAAGTTAACGCTAGACTACTTACTCTCCACACACACACACACACACACACACACACACAAATACATGCACACAAACATGCGTGCACACACACACACTCACACACACACACACACAACACACACACACAACACACACAACACACACACATACACACACACTCACACTCACACACACACAAACATACACACACATGCACATACACACAGCCACACACACGCACAATTTGTATTGGAGATAGTCAGCATGAAGCAACATGGCTCCTTTTTGAGTGCATGCACAGCTGAAGTCTAGACATCACAAGAGTTTTAGTGCTAAAGTGAAACAGGCGGCAGCCATACTTTTTAATGAAAGCTTTCATTTCAATCTAACACTTTGATCTTGCTGATTGCACATTGCATAAGTGTTCTGCACTGTCTTTTTACCTTCCAGTGGATGAGGTTTCCAATCATAATTTGACAGCACTTACCTTCTTCTAGTCTATTTAATTTGTCGAAACTGCTTGAAAAATTTCTGTCATTACTAGAAAAGTACTTTGCAGTTAGAGCTGTGGCTGACAACAATTCTGCTGTCTGGCTCTGAGAAAAAATCAGTTTTTGATGCAGTTTTTCCAGCATAATTAACATCATATAGATCTACCATCTGACATTGAGTCACAATTGGGCTTTTCCGCTATACCGTTCTAGCACTGATCTGCTCAACTCAATGTGCTTTTATTGCTTTTCCATCTGGTACCCGTAATGATTTTTCATACCTGCTCTGGCCAGGCTCTATTCCATGCTGAGCCGATACTAACATGTGACGTGAACAGACTGACGGCCATTGATTAGTTTGAGAGGGCCATTGCAAGCCTTAAGAGTCATGAGTTTACATGCGGGAAATGAACTTTGCCTGTCTAGTCCTGTCAACTTTGAAAGTTGTTCGGTTATTCCTTGTCAAATAAAATATCCCAAGCCATGAATCAGAACTACTAGGCTCCTTTTGAGAACATTGTGCCATTGTGAAAGAAGGAATATCTTTGGAGCATGCTTAACCTGCAACCATGAATAAAGAAAGGAAAAGACACACACACAGAGAGATAGGCTACTGTAGGTGCGATGATAAATTATTGCCGCGCATTTTATCTGACAGGCTACTTTATTCTGTCTATATTACATGATATGAATTCTGCGCTGCATATTAAGTTTAACATCCAAACTTGTAGGTTACAAAACAGGAGAACTAGTTATAAAGAGACGGAAGTGAGAAGAGTGAATAACAGGGAGAGCATCTTGATCAGTTGGGATACCTCCATGAAATTGTGCTTGTGGCTTGTGGCTTGTGTGTGCTTGTGGCTTGTGCTATTAGATGCCATAGCAAAATATAATGTACATTTTGTTTGTACAGTTGTAGCCATTGTGCTATCCCTTGCCCCATCCACCGCATGCATGTCGAGGAGGTATCGTACTGTTATGGAAAACTAACCAAACTGAGTAGAGTAGAGTAGAGTCAAGCTGATATCATGTCATGGAAAAACACCACAAGTGTATACTCACATTCATTTTCTGTATTGGCATACCAATAGTATATCAGTGGCATCAAAACTGACTGTCTGGTTGTTTATGATAAAATACAGTAATTGTAATGAGATGAAAATTCTGACGAATGCTTTCATTTTGAGAATTTTAAGTTGTTGCCCCCTCCTATTTACAATGGATCTCCAGGTCCCCTGTACAGTCTATTCAAAAAGACCTTCAGTGTTCATTTGCAAAGACACAAAACTCAATGAGTGGTCAATAGTGTTTGCTGATATTCTGACGCTTTAACGACTGATTACCTAAATCTGAGTCTGAGCTTGGTACATTGATACCTAGTTGTCATCAGCAAATGTTTATCAAAATGCTTATGTTTGATTTAGATTTTGGGGATTAACCCCCACTCCATTGTGTCAGGGATAAAAGCCTGTTTTTGATTGGTTTCATGTCTCAGGCAAATGAAGAGAAGTGCAAATAGGCCTGATGGCCATGATAAGCTGCTGAGCAAAATTAAATTAGCCTTAGATCAGGATGGGTTTTCCCAGGCTAGAGTAACTCTTGCACTGAATATCCGCTGTCTAACACAATAGATTTAAGTGCATCTATGCATCTATCAAATCTAGAGTACAGGGCACAAGACAAATATCCATTGACTCTGATGAACAGAGAGAAAAGCATATCTCAGAATGCAGAATTTCAAAGCTCTAATATTCAAGCAAAGTTGGTTTCTGTTCAGCCAGGGTTTGAGATCAATGGAAGAGCTTAGTGTCAAGTATCTTATATGCCAGTAGATTACCTTTTATAATACCGCTAAGCCCTCTCTGAATCAGCGTGCAAGCATATGTCTCACCACACTTTACTGATGGTCAGTTTTTAATTCATGAACAGATGCTTCGTAATGGCTAGGCCCTGCAAGTGACTGGGTGTTATTGACTGATATCTCCCACTGAACAATAATCCCTGGCCTCGCTGAAACACTTGCGCAATGACACACTGGCTTCAAAAAAAAAAAAAAAAAGCTATTAAGTGGGTTTTGGGCTGAAAAAGAATATCAAGTACACAACGTTTGCGAGATTCCCCACCTTCCCTCAACCACCAGCACCATTACCACTACCACTGCAGCCGCCTCTCTAGACACTCTGCCTCTGTACACACACATACACACACTCATACATACACACAGACACCCCTCAGAAAAGTCATCTGCACTTTAAAGACATTGATTTGAATATCTTTGGGAGGCAGTGGTGTAGCACAGTGCCTGGGTCATGGTTAATCTTTCAATTTTAATCCCTCTGCAGTGCCCTTCTTCTAATGGGGCTTTAGAGCAAAGGAGGAACAGCAGAGAGGCTGGGAGAGGGAGGGAGAGAGAGAGAGAGAGATAGAGAGAGAAAGAGAGAGGGAGGGGAGGTGGTGATAGTGTTAAGGTGGGGTGGGGGTGGGGGGGAGGCCTTTTCTCCATAGGCAGATCAATAGGCCAGGGAGTGAGGGTGTTGTCACAGCAGCTAGGTTATTACATTGTTATAGATGATGCTATATCACTGCTGGGTGTGAGTGTGTGTGTGTGTGTGTGTGTGTGTGTGTGTGGTGTGTGTGTGTGTGTGTGTGTTGGGGGGGGGGAGGCAGGTTATGGGGAAGTAGTTGCAGAAACCCAGTGAAGGCAACAAAAATGTAGCCACCTAGTGGCAAAACAGATTACTCACCCTCGTTTTTTAACAACGAATCCCTCACAAAGCGCTGTGCTGATGCAAATATGGTTCAGCAGAAGGAAGTTTTGAAACGAGAGTAGGTCTAAAGTAAAAATTGTGCCTTCGTTTCCAAGAAGCTATTAAAGATGCTATTTCGGTCTGTATGGTGAATATCAAATAGCATGGCCCAAAGTAAAACATCAGTTGTCAAAGTGTCCTATATGGGCCATTAGGCATGTGACAGCTTTGTAATAAGGGCTGAATCTTCTTTCACACTCAGAGGGTCACTCTGAATTACACTACAACAAGAACAAGTGAAAGACACTTCACAGCAAGAATAAAGTACTGCTTGCTCTCCACACAATTATTTGCTCATTATAATTTTCTTTATCACAACATTAGAAATGTCAGTGAACAAACAAAAAGAAAAAAAAAAAAAGTTGTACAATAAAAGCATGGTTTAAATGCAGACAGTGTAACGGTAAATGTTTGGATTCTAAACGTTATTTCATTTTTTCCCAGTTATATTAGCAATGAATAAGAAATCAGGATGTGAATGAACATGAATGCTAATAGAATACGCTGACTGGAGTGAATATTAAATCATTATGCCACATATGCCACCGTCCTTTTCCTCTTCTTCACATAGCAAACCTGAGCGAGCCCCCCGCTATAAGTATTTTGCATGCTTACAGCTGTGTTACCCTCTAAAGATAAACTGCATATACATAAATTAGGACCACTTCATCATGAGGTCTTTACTCAAAACCCAACAACGGATTTGATATGTCCACCCTACCTGCTACAGTGCAGGTCCTGGGTAGCTTGCTGCTTAAGTACAGTTTCTACAGTGCTAATGCTGCTGATTAGCAGCTGTTTATATTACAATAAAACATTGTAGCAAGCTAACTTCCGCTCTGAGTCATTGTAGCTAGCTAGTTAGCAGGAAAAGGCAAAACCGATCGCATTCGTGTTATGTGTTTAAAACAAGTATAAAATGCAATTTAACCCTTTGTTCACTAAGCCTTTTTTATTACCAAAATTATTTTGGGGGGCAGTCCAGTAGACATTGCATATTGGTGATGACACGTCACCTCCATCCACCCTAATTGTGTGTGTGTGTGTGTGTGTGTGTCTATGTACTATGTGCCCCATTCCACATCATATAGCTCTTACCTTATTTTCAGGTGGGTAAAAATCAGTTTGGCCAGGAAAGCAGTCAGACCAGACAGCTTTGTGAAAATTGAAATGGGCCTCCACATTTGTATGGTTACCATGATACAAGAGCACACACTGAAAAAATGCACAAAGGGACAAACTAGTGAGGAAAAAAGAGCATCTTTGGCAAGGCCACTTGAAGGTATGAGAGAACGTGTGGGTGGGCTTTGCTCACTCAGTATGCATGTGTGAGACACATTTTTATTTAATACTGTAAATAAACAACTGCAGATGGGAATTTCATTCAATGCCACTCTACTTGTGGGCAGAGTTGGGACAAGACAGAATTAGATGGCATAATATTTCTCCCCAAATGACAATTAGAGTTTTCTCCAAAAGCAGATTTGTGCTTTGAAACTGATGTGTAAAAATAACACAACAGGAAGTCATATTTATTTTCAAATGTCCAACAACTTCAGGAGGAAACACACAGACTGACTGTTGATACAACGTCCTTAAACGAGCATTTGTGCCCTTCACAAAAAAGCATTTATTTCACTCTCTCGTAAAAAAAGGAGAGCTCCACTGTGCAGAGATGAGATCTAGTCAGTTCAGGTGCATCAAGCACAGCTGAGGCATGAAAGGGAACATTTCATTGTGAAGCACATGGTGAATGAATGAGGACTTTGTCTTGCCAGAAAAAAAAGAAAGAAAACCAGGTCTGGAGCAGACATCTTAACAGTTACTCTTGTCTGTTGCAAAATGCTGTCTTTAATAAAGAAGAAATTTAAAAAGACAGTGTCACTGATTCATTAATTCAATGTATCAACACATCACACACTTTCCCTGTAGCATGCTGGTCATGAAACTTTATTCTGCCAATATCTAAAAGTCTTATTGAAAACATATATATGTTTCTTATATTCTCTATAGAATACTGAAAGGACCACATCAGTCCCTATGTATTATCTGCATAAGTAATCCCTGCAAACTTCTCTGTATTGGTGGTTAGTTCAGTGAGGGCATCCTGACTGACTATCTGCAGTCTGATGCTCTCATCCTCGCATGACTTTACTGCTTACCTTCTCCTGTGTCTCACCAATCACTCCAGGTCAGCAATGACAGATATCTGTCCCAGGCAGTCGTAAATGGTTACTGATGGTGCAAGCCTGTGCTCTGTCATACTGCTGGTGTCATTCTGAGTAGGTCTGTGATGGAGAGTTCAACAGGGGTGTTGCCATTACCCAGAATCCCTCTCTCATATACACCATACACATCAAGAAGATGTGTTGGGATGACATTTCAGATTATCAGAAAGAGAGAGAAAGAGTCAGAGAGAGAGAGAGTGAGAGAGTCTACTTCTGTCAGTCTACATTTCTATGTACTGTAGCCTATATACCTGTATGCATTTGAGCTTTGGCAATTATGTTGAAACGTTCATGCCAATTAAGTTTTCCTGAATTGAACTGAGAGAGAGAGAGAAAGAGAGAGAGAGAGAGAGAGAGAGAGAGTCTACTTCTGTCAGTCTACATTTCTATGTACTGTAGCCTATATACCTGTATGTACTTGAGCTTTGGCAGTAATGTTGAAACGTTCATGTCAATTAAGTTTTCTTGAATTGAACTGAGAGAGAGAGAGAGAGAGAGAGAGAGAGAGAGATGGAAATCATAGCTGTATGTTTGTTTCCTATATGACCAGTGAAGTGGTGAGTGGTAACCGGAAAATCCAGAAATCTGCTCAGCTCAATCAAGTCAGCTTTTTATGTAGGCTGCAGACCACACTGACTTAATGTACAGCAAACAAAGGTTTAGAGTGCAACAGAGAATGTAAACCATTAAATAAAGGGAATGCATGATCTTCAGGCAGACTCCTGATTGTCTGATAGAGAATACTTTCCACTTTAATTTCTCGTCTTTCTATTTCTGGCCCTTGTTTGTGTATACTGTATTAGTGTGTGAGTGTGTGTGTGTGTGTATGTGTGTGTATGTGTCTTTGTGTGTGCATGTGAGCATGTGTGTTTGCAAGTAATCACTCAAACTCAGTGGGCTAATGGTTTCTCCATGTTTTACCAGCCACAGCATAAAAAAGTAATGGCTTCCACTCTGGTCTCATCTCACGTCACCTCACCAAAGCCCGTTCTGTCACTGGGTCTGAATGTCAGCATCAGCTGTAGGTAGCAAAGTAACCACATGCATCAACATCACCCCCAAGCCAGCAGTCCCATGACTAATGCAAAGAATATGAGTCCACAAATGGAAAAGTCCCCACTGTGCCTTTATACAGGCTTTAGGATTAACCATAAACCTTACCATTGCACATGTTACAATGACTTTATTACATGACAACTACAATTGGACTGTAATTAACTGCTTATAGACAAGTAATAACAAGCATTGTTTGTAGTTGCAAGAAAATTGTGTACTTGCTCTAACTTCAAGCTAGACCTATTCAAAAGAAAGAAGTTAATGTTCTGTTAATAAAAATATCAATGTACACCACACCAACAACCAAGCACACCAAATAGCAGTACACCCTCTGAGCTGTGTTACATGACTGTAGATTTGTATTTATCCGTCAGTTTATCCTCCTCTGCCCCACCCCCTCCCCCCCTACCCCCTCTAATTGAATTCCAGCTGAGGGGAATTTAAGTTGTAAATCTGGACTTTCAATTGGTCAGGAGTGCCAGAGGATGCCTGCCCCTACTAAAATATGAGCTGGGCCAGGAGCAGGAAAAAGCAGACATTGATTTATAGTTCATTAAATGGGGAAAAAAAAGAATACTCAGGCTTTTGGGGAGTGGGCGGCATCCTTCCTGTTAGGGTTCAATACTGTTGTATTTCACCTGGAAGACTCTCTGGTGGTACAAATGAAACATTTGTAAGGTGGCTACTTTGTCCCTGAATGTATTGAGTCATTTAATCTCTCATCATACTCTTAACTCAGCAGGCAAGGTTTGAGTTACATTTGAAAGGTGGTTTGATCAGAAGTTTAATTTTCAGACCGAAAGCTTTATATAAAAAAACAGGCCTTCATCATATAGACGTACATGCAGACACATAGACAGACACATAGATAGATAGATAGATAGATAGATAGATAGATAGATAGATAGATAGATAGATAGATAGATAGATGGATGGGAAAGAGAGAGAGAGAGAGGACCAAGAAAGCTATAGACTGAATGATAAAGAAATGCAAAAAGTAAAGTTGACAACCACATGCCATAGAGATATAGAAGAAGAGAGAGATACTGAGCAAATGAGCAAATAAGAAGCAGTCCATCATCAGCGTATCCATCAACAGTCCATCATCAGCAGCTCCTGTTCCTTTCCCATCACAATACCATCACTTGCTCAGACCCTCCTTGTGTTCAGTAAAAGCCTCCATGACAGCCATGATTGAGGACCACTCTGCAGGCAGGGCTGTAACAGACGGTGGGGCGGGATAGGGTGGGATTGGGTGGGGCGGGTGCTGCATTGTGGTGATGGGGGTATTGGACCGCCAATTCAACTCATAAAACAGCAGACTGGTTTACAGTGATCCCTGAGCTCACGTTGTATTTCAAACACATGCATGCCGACACACAAACACACACACACACACACACACACACCGGCACACACATATACATAGGTGCGCACACACATGCATGCACACAGAGGTGCGCGCACACACACACACACACACACACACACACACACACACACACACTGTATGTATGTACTCATACAGAAATACACATATATATCCCAGTCCTGCATGTCCCAGTGCAAGCCCATCATCACTGCCAGAAACCTACCCCCCCCCCGCACCCTCTGTCATCGATCCCCTCGACACCCCTTCTCCCCAGCCCCAACATCATCGGCCCATCCTGACAGCGCTTGTAAATTTCAGAGTAGTCTCCCCTCTGGAAGATATTCATCAACTCACTCGACAGGAGGAATGAGGGACTGCAGAGGGGGCCACACAGAAGGAAGGAAGGAAGGAAGGAAGGTGAGAGAAAAATAAAGAAAGACAGAAAGAAAGAAAGAAAGAAAGAAAGAAAGAAAGAAAGACTTTTTTTTACCTTTATTTAGCTTTACTGAAAAACTGTCAAATGATCAGTATTACTTATTCAAATCAGTCTGCAATGTCAAAATCATTTATGGTTACGATTGCCTCCCCTGAACACTCTTTTTCCTCTAAAAGAGAGAGAGAGAGAAAGAGGATCGGAGGCTGTGGGGACCAAAAAGAGAGCATCTGAGAAAGATCTTTAGTCTCCATGAGAGATCAAGGATTGGCCCTCGGGGAACAGAGTGGTGGGGGTATTTGAAGAGGATGAAATGAACTGAAAAGGAAGAAGGACGCTCCAGCTGTAATGAATGCAACTCTGTGTAGTCTCCTAAGCACACCATTTTCCACATTAACAGGCAAAGGCATTTCAAAGGAAGGCTGAGCCATGCTCTTGAGGCACAGAAACACCAAACACTCACTGAAAGCCACACGCAGATGCATATTCAAATACGAGCAGACACAGACACACACACACACACACATTCACACACAACCGTAACATGTTCCGTAACTCCAACTGAAGGGTGGTTGGTTAGATCCCTGACTGGTAGGAAAAATGTGGGTGGTGAAAGTGAACATAACTCTCCTATGTTCACATCCACTGTGTGCTGTGTGTGTCAGTACTTCATTGTGTGCTATGTGTGCCACTAATTCACAGGTGGGATAAATGAAGAGGCTGAATTTCTCTCATGGGATCAGTATACTATATTGATATATACATATACACACACACACACACACAAACACACACACAAACATACACAGACACACAGACACAGGCACACTGGCAGTGCATACAAAATTGATTTGAAGTGTGTGTGTGTGTGTGTGTGTGTGTGGTCCAGCAGACGACAGAGATACTGTAGGTGACAATTAGCATCATGGATCTCTTCAGACACTCCAAACACCATTAGCCAACGTGGCAATGCCTCCTCCCTGTCCATGGGCACAATTAGATTAGATTGTTTGTATTGATTTGTGAAGGGCCTGGGAAGTGGCAGGGAGAGCAAAGGAGTGGAGGTGCTGGAGAATGTGGTGCTGTGTGTGTGTTTGTGTGAGTGGGTGCGAACGTGTAGTGCATGTGTGTGTTTGCAAAGGTGTGTGTGTCCGCACGTGTGTGTGTATGTGAGTACGCACACACACACACACACACATATATATATATACGTGTGTGTTTGTGTGTGTGTGTGTGTGTGTGTGTGTGTGTGTGTGTGTGTGTGTGAGAATGATTTTCTTTATCTAATTATCTATGCTGTGAGCAGAAGGAGAACAGCTCTGACAAATGGGGGATAATAGAGGGGAACTTGTGCAGACTTATTGTGTGTGTGTGTGTGTGTGTGTGTGTGTACGCGCTTATGCCTGCCTGCATTTGTGTCCCCTCGATGTGTATGGGTGTGTGTGCACGTGTGGATGTTTGTATCTGCTGGCCTGTATCGGCGTCCCCTTGATGTGTGTGTGTGTGCGTGTGCGTGTGTGCGTGTGCGTGTGCGTGTGTGTGTGTGTGTGTAACTGAGCCCATGGCCTATCCTCTGAGATGGAACAGTCTGAGCCTTTTCCACCTGAAAAACGCAATGCTTTCCCCCATAGTCAAATAATTGGTTATGAATTACACATAAATTTGTTTATATGAAGTGATAATAACATTTAAGTGAGGATACTGGAGTTGAGTACTTCTACATCTCATCTATTAGTTTGTGTGATGGAGGAGCATTGGGATGTCTCCTATTAACAGCATAAGGAATTTATCATTTCCTGTTACTGTCATAGCGAAGCTCTACCTTCTGTCCTCCATCCCTGAGAGATTTCTTGGAACTTAGGCTCTGCTGGATCCGGGACTGGAGACACAGGAGATGTAATAGGCACAGCATCATACCAAGTTACCGTCGTAAGTCGGCAGTGATGTAACTGCTGGTGTTAGGCTTTATAGGATAAATAAACTGCCATCAAGGTCTGCTGCAGGTCAGCAAATCTCTTTGACAGTGTTAGTAAGAAGTCTATCTAATTGAGAACTGTTGAGCAGTGATATGCTGAAATTAACCATGTAAGCATCTGATACTGATGATTTCAGGAGGGTGCTATTTGCACATGTGGTGAGTTTGTGGCATGTATTTCACATTTCTTGGAGTGTATGAGAAAATCAAGAAAAAGGCACAGAGAGAGAAGGAAAGAGAGAGAGAGAGGGAGAGAGAGAGAGAGAGAGAGAGAGAGAGGGAGAGAGAGAGAGGGAGAGAGGGAGAGAGAGAGAGAGAGAGAGAGAGAGAGAGAGGGGGAGAGAGAGAGAGAGAGAGAGAGAGAGAGAGAGAGAGAGAGAGAGAGAGAGAGAGGGGGAGTGGGTTCAAATCATTAAAAATAGTAAATAATACAGAGAAGGCAGGCATAAATTGAAGTCACACTGCAATCAAGACTTAGTCATGAGTGAAATGTGACCTTGTCTCCAGCTCATCATCACTTAACCTAATGTGACAGAATGCATCATCGTTGCATTGGACTCATTAGCGATATGCCCCGCCCCGCCTTTCATCTGGGTCTCTTGTAATTGGCTTCAATTACCTGGTGGCCGGTAAGTTAATTACAAGTTCTTCTTGGCATTTATTTAGGGAAGCACTCCCTGACAGAGATGCATCTTTCAGCCCTACGAAAGGAGTGATTTCTGGGGTAGTGCCGTGGGACACAAGTGACTGTGAGTGTAGTTTAAACCAGGGATCTTCCTAAGATGGGACCACTTCCACCCCAGTGGTACTGTTGAGCCTGACGTGAGTGAACACATTGACACTGTGAACAGTGACAGAAAGTGGTAGCTCCACGCAGTTCTGTTCTCGTCGCTAGTAAGACACCAATCCAGTGGTCAGCACAGGCTTTGTCCTTCCCAGAGCTCCCCATGGCCTAGTGTGCTGTTCTGTCTCCCTGATTGTCTTTTATGTCATGTCGATCTGTGTGTGACTATTGTACATGCGTGGTGCTTGGTGGCAGCAGTCCATTTTTATCCTCTGTTGGACCCATCTGCTCCCTTTGAGTTATTTCAGTTTCGCTGGACTTACATCTGTTGCAGGGTTACCCCCAGTTCGTGTGCATTAGTGTGTGTCTGTGTCTGTGTGCATGTGTGTGTGTGTGTGTGTGTGTGTGTGTATGGTGTTGATTAATGGTGAATGCAGGTAGTCTAAATCTGCTGCTGTATGCAGGGTGGCTGCACCTCTACGGAAAGGCCTGTGTTGTGTCGATGAGCAATTGGAACTTAAACCCGGCTCCTACTCTGCTAATACAAGAGATAAGTAACCTTCACTTACAGTGAATAGCACAATTGTGATCTCTAGACCTGCATTACTGTGTACTGTTAGGGTGTAGCTTATTTTGTTTTCTCTATTCCCCTCTCTTTGGATAGGATCGCATCAGTGACCTCAGCGAGCCCTAGGCTGAAGCCTGGGTGGTGGAGTCCCTGCACTTTCCCCTTTGCTGTGTGCACAACAGGTGGCTTTATTTGTTTGGACTGTAGCATCTCACATGTGGTGTGTGTCTTCTGGGTCCCTCCTTCCCTCCTATTGGCTGCCGTGCTCGCTGTGGTAAGCTTCCGCTTTTCGAATGCCTCTTCCCTACGTAATGGCCTCTGGTGACGTTATATAGCGTGCACTTTGGGTGTAGCTGCCCTGGTCATTGTGTGTATGTGTATGTGTGATGTATGTATGTGTGCAGTTTGTATTGGTTGTGAATGGTAGATGTCCTCGCCTTATTGTTGTTTGGTTGTGTTACTGTCATATGTTGTGTGCAGAGTATGTCAATAAATATGATTCATGGAACATGTGTTTGCATGTGTGTGGAACCTGTGTGACCTAATTTGATCTCTTAAGGTTTAGCCTGACCTTATTTCCAAAGGAAGAACCGCCCTAGGTGGCGTAGTCGACTTTACAACCAAATCTTAAAATTCCTCAGCCTGCTGTACTGACAATGTGTTTAACAATGAAGTTTTGGTTGCTACACTTACACACTGAACAATAGCTCTCAGCATAAAGAATATGCACTTCTCTTGTTTCAATGAATGTAATATGTGCATAGGGCCATGGCCATCAGTGGGCACAGTGATTTGCAATTCTGTTTGTTCAGATGTCAGATAAGTGACTGAGAAGGACTTCAGAGCCTTGTTAATATAGGAAAGAGAGGAGTGAGTGTGTGTAAGTCTCAGAGAGAATAGTTTGATCTGAGGTCATTTCCACGCCCCCCCTCCAACCCCCTATCTCTCTGTCCCTCTCATTTCCTCTCCTCTCATCATTCCTTCTCATAAAGACTAAAAAGCCCCATTAATATAGTGGAAAAATAAGGGATGGGAGATAAAGGATAAGTAAGAGGCTGATAAGTAAGAATTTTAGAGCTGGGATCTCAAGCAATGGAAACTTCCAGGAACCGTTGGCTCTGTTCTGTTTCCAGCCAAAACTATCACTGGTTTGGCTCACAAGCGGCCCAGCTCTGGCCCTGTTTTCACAGGCAAGCCCAGTTCACTGAGTGCAGGTTGAGAATTGAGATTGCAAAAAGCCATGCAGTTCTGGGAAAGCAGAGTATCATGACTGTTCATTTCCCTACTTTCTCTTGCTTCCTAAAGACTCAATAGCCTAAAGAAGAAAGGAGCATTTTCAATTAAGTAAGAATTTAGACTGACAGTTCTTCTGCCTCCTCACAATATCCTGTCTCCTCCAAGCAGAACCGAAATGAATTGGAAATGAAGACTCTCAATAGCTATGAGAAATTGGGTGTAATTGGTTTGTATTGAATTTAGTTTCTGTGCTCACCTTCAAGACATGTTCGCTTTAAATTAAAGGTATGCTTTGAAAAGTGTCTGTATTAAAGGATCTGAAAGCCCTGCATCTAGAGACAATTAGAAGTATGATAATAGTCACCACCTCTGAAAAAATCTCTGGAAGCTCTATACTAGATTTCATCAGCTTTCACCATACCAGCCCATACAAATCCTCAGATGAGACAGCCAGGAGCTAACAGGCAGTCTGTGGATCACACTTGTCTCTAGAACAGCCTTTCAGAAGCCACGGGGTACATTGTTTTTGTATTGTTATTATTATTATTATTGTTGTTCTAAACCAGTCAAATAGAGATCTATCTATCTATCTATCTATATCTATCTATCTATCTATCTATCTATCTATCTATCTATTTATCTGTCTATCTATCGGTCTGTCTGTCTATCTATCTGTCTATCTATTTATCTATCTATCCTGTAAGACGATCCTTTATTCACACTATGACTCAAAGTGTATAATTTGCTTGGATCTGATGAATTGCTATATAATCTGATCTGATGGGCTTAAGAAAGTAATTTGACTAACCTTTTTCCTTAACAAGAACATTTTTCCTTGTTGTTTATTAATGGTATAAAAATCAGAATGTTTTTTAATTGCTTTTAATTTTCACACATACAAGCAATTTGATTACAGCTATTGGTGATAATCATAATATAAACACACATGCTGGCAAAATACAGTAAACAGAACACAATAAACATGCAGTGCAAACAACAAATATGTGCAAGAGAGATTCAGACATATTGTGCAGAAGTTTCTAGACATCTTTCAGTGGATTCAATTGGCAAATTAATGACATGCCTTTTGCAATGCTAACTGACTAAACAACTTGCTCTTACGTAATTGACAAAATCTAAGTCGCTTTGGATGAAAGCATCTGCTAAATGCATAAATGTGAAATGTAATGTAAACCACAAATTGTGTGATAGGGCCTTTGAAGTATGGGATAACGGCTGACGAGGTGACCAGTTTGATGGAGATAATGGCAAGGTGGTCTCGTTGCACTCGTTGACGTGCAAAGTGGTACATCGTCATATGTGTTAGTCCCACCACCAGCCAAGACACGGGTAAGAGTTTTGTCTGGAAGGTTCTGTGTGCTATGTAGGTAGCTAGTTCACTAGTTTAACACCAAAACTCCAACAGCAGACAGAATCTCAAGGCTCACCACTTCACTCTCCCTCCAATGGCTTCCATTAAAACACTTCTAGTGTTCGGGAGTGATGGCGGTCAGGTCCAGACTAGCACACATAAGGCACTATGAGAGGACAACCAGAACCTTTTGTTTTTGTTTTTTTTCTGTGCTTTCTCTCTCTCTCTCTCTCTCTCTCTCTCTCATTCTTCTTTCTTTCTTTTCTAATACCCCTCTTTATTTCTCCTACCCATTCAGTTCCCTTTCTGCACTTTTCCCTCAGTGTCACAAGAGGTAGGCCTGAAATGGAGGGGAGTGTGGGAAAAGGATGAGGGAGCTGGAAAGCAGTCTTTCGTCACTCATCAAACTCCTCTCTCTCTCTCTCTTTCTTCCTCTCCCCATCTCTCTCTTTTTTTTCTCTCTGCACTTAGTGAGATGACAGTGTCTGAGTGTTTGTATATGTGTGTGTGTGTGTGTGTGTGTGTGTGTTGTGTGTGTGTATGTGTGTTACTGCACACTTTTTTTTTTTTTACCATCTTTTATTCCGATATATCCCCTGATCCTACCCAGAGGTTATGCCCGAGAGTTCCCAAAGCTTGGGAACTCACAAGCAGGCGCTTTTATAGATATTTTGATGCCTGTGTGTGCTGAACACCCAGGGGAGGGAAGAAGGGATGGATGGAGGGCTCAGAGAAGAGTCTGTGTTTGTATGGGGAACAGACAAGGAACACATGGATGCTCCTTCAGCAGTCTCAATTTGTCACTCTTTTCTCCCAGCGGAATGCCCCTGTGGTCTGTGTGTGTGTGTGTGTGTGTGTGTGTGTTATGCACACCATAAGCATCGTGAAGGATCATACACCAGGTTGAGCATGACAGATACCGCAAATATTACAGTTCTAACATGATGATGATGATGATAATAGTTTTGGTGTTTATTATTATTATTATTATTATTATTATTTATATTATTATTATTATTATTATTATCACATGTACTTGAACATTTGAATTCAAAGTCTACTGCTTCACAAGGTGCAAACATTACAGACCAGGATTAGCCTATTCCCACCCACCACCCCTTCCTCTGCCTCCCTCTACTCTGCTCTGGTTCTCTGGGGAGGCTGAGGGGGTTTGGAGGTGTCTCTGGAGGGGAACCTGAATGAGCTGTGAAGCACTGCACAATAATCACCTTCTTTGAGCAACCTTTAGTCATGCTGTGTATGTGTGTGTATGTATGTGTGTGTGTGTGTGTGTGTGTGTGTGTGTGTGTGTGTGTGTGTGTGTGTGCATAAGCTGAGCATAAACTCAGACATATATATAATAAACATAAACCCAATTCAGACATATCACTGCAGATATGCAGCAGAAGATGATAGATAGATAGATAGATAGATAGATAGATAGATAGATAGATAGATAGATAGATAGATACATAGATAGATATTGACACAGACAGATAGAGATATCATTGGATAAAGTATGGTGATGGAAAGTGTCCTTTTACATCATTCTTAATCTGCTACTTGTTTGCTCTTTACCACCAAGTGTGCTTGTGATTTTTACTTTTGTTTAACATGACTGTGTTTCGTTTGTCATGAGCGTTATCTGTCAAAGTCTGTCTCATTT
Source organism: Tenualosa ilisha (assembly GCA_015244755.2). NCBI lineage: Eukaryota > Metazoa > Chordata > Actinopteri > Clupeiformes > Clupeidae > Tenualosa > Tenualosa ilisha. Next base: position 283,248 of record PYXC01001937.1, on the reverse strand, counting down.
TCTCTGTTTTGTATAGACACCCAATGTACATCTGTTTCAATCTTTGTGCCACATACAAGGTTGACATTTAGGCAGACATGACAGGCTTCCCTTGTACTTCTTTTTAAATTGCGCAATCAGGCAAAATGACTGGCACCCAACCGACAAAATGTCATCACAACTAATGAGCTGACGTCTTGTGGCTGACAACTACAGCACAATAGCTCAGAAATGCCAACACTCTTCATCTGTAGGTGTGTGTGTGTGTGTGTATCTATCACTGTGTGTTTGTCTGTGTGTGTGTGTGTGTGTGTGTGTGAGAGAGAGAGAGAGAGAGAGAAAGAGAAAGAAATATGTGTTTCATTTATTTCCCCACTGCCATCACAAACAACAAACAAACAATCTCACATAATCCAAGGGTCTTGACACAAGGGTCAGATTGAGCACCCCCCACCAACACACACACCTAACTCATTGCCGATCAATACCAGCTCCACGATCCGAGTTCCTCCACAGGATTAGTGAACCTCTCCAGTTCCTCACTGCTGACAGCAAACTCCAACAACCTTACTTCGGAAAAATGCACACACACACACACACACACACACACACACACCACACACACACACACACTCTCTGTCTCTCTCTCTCACATACACACACACACACACACACACACACAAACACCACTGGATCAGCTTAAAGCTTCCTTTGATCTACAGGTCCTCTACAATCAACATGATCCTTGACCCTTGTTTTGTTCTTCATGGAGGATCCTTCCTAGCATGGCTGACACCAGACTGCTTCTCAAAGCTCAGCTAAGACTGAGTCTGGGAAGGCTCAATTTTCTTTTCATTTCCAACAGTGAAATCAATCATTAAATTGACACATTTAACTCTTTAGAAATATTTTCAGATGTACAGCAAACACATACGTCTTGTAAACTATAGCCATTTAACTATAGTCATTTAACATGGATACCATCCATCGGTAGTGGCTGACCATGTTCTTGTCTGTGAACATTCTGAGGTTCTCCAGAATGCTGAAGTGTGTTCTAATCAGTCTGAATGGGGCTGCCCAACATTCCATATTTCTTATATCAGACCATTGGTCTTCATACCAAATAGCTTTGTGTTCTAAACTTTTGATGCACGTCTTTAATGTAATAATGTTCTGCAAGTAGTCTGTTTACATAAGCCAATGAAAAGTAACTGAAAGTGAAAGTACAGACAGTTGATGAGCTGAATTCTAGAATGTTCAAGAAATGTGGTCTACTATTTCTGGAAATATTTCTTCTATTAGTGGCCCTATAACTAATTTATGGTTGTGATTTTTTTATTTGCGGTTGTGATTTTTTATTTGCTGTTGTGTTTGCACTTCGGTACCACCGTATGTTTGCCATGTCAGGGGCTTATTTTTCTGTATTGACTGATGCACAATACACTCTTCTTTACATATAAAGCCCATCTCTCTCTCTCTCTCTCTCTCACACACACACACACACACACACACACACATGCATACACACACACACACACACACACACATTTTATTTTATCTGTTCTCCACCAACCCTTTTTAAACTGTAACAAGCACTTTGCTCTTGAGGAGGTAGCATTGTCACCAGTGAATTTCACATCGTCACATCAGTATTCTCTCTCTTTTTTATTTTTTCTCATGGCATCACAGGTGCTTCGAGAAACTTTCTTCTGTCAAGGGGAATTACCAGCAGAAAGCAGAACACAGTTTCGGTCCCCCTCTGCCTCCCCCTCACATCAGCATGACACCAGTGCTGCCACACTTCATGCAAGTCCTTAAAAGTTTTCCAGAAATGATGACTCATGCACAAAGCAGGCTGAGCACCGCATGTCAAAGCCTCAAAGTTCACTTTTTTAACAGAGAATTCATCACACCACCTCAGTTGTGTGTGTGTGTGTGTGTGTGTGTGTGTGTGTGTGTGTGTGTGTGTGTGTGTGTGTGTATGAAAAAGTGACTTCATGATTTTTTGAACGTGGCAGCATCAAAGCCATCAACTATTTTATTGTTTTCCACCTCCTTGGAGAACTCGCTTACTGTTTTCTTTTGTTCTCTGAAAGTTCTCTGAACTTTCAGTTTTGCATGAAGACAATATTTTGCTAAATACTGGTTGCATATCTCTAAATTCAAGTTGGATAGTAATATATTGACTGTACCACTTCCTACTGTGCTGCTCTCTGGCTTCAAATGGATATGTGTTCTGAGGTCACTGTCCAGGGGCAACCATTACAGTTTGTAGGAACTTGTCAGGTGTGCGTGTGTATGTATGTGTGTGTGTTAAAATGAACTTGACAATACTCTACAATCCACTCAATTTAATGACGAATATCAGGAGTCAAGTTTATAAGAACTTTCATAATAATAGACTGAACTGAAAATGTGTTAGCATTTAATAATGCATCCCGTCTCAGCTCCAAGCTGCTAATTTAAGCCTCTCCTAGCGCAACTCCATAGTGGATTTCCAAGCAAGCAGATCAAAGTATGTGCATATTGGTAGTAAAACCTCCTCTACCTTGATCCCTAATAACAACACACCACAGGGTAGAGCCTGCAGCAGTACTCCTTGTTCACACGACTGTGAAGACAGACACAACTCTGATGCCATCCTAAGGTCTGCTGGAGATACTGCCATTTTGGGCTTGGCTTTCCTAAATGTATGGTAGGCCTAAGCAGTTTGTAGTCTGCTGTAAAAATGCTTGCAGATATTTGTGTGGACAATGAAGTATTGCTATATGCTAGGGGAACACAGACATTGTACAAAAGTAGACATTATCTTCAGCAAACAGGATCTAATACTGCAATTCGTTGTCATTTGTTGTCTTTTTATATTACTTGTGTAAATGATATATTATGCTTGTCTACCAAGTCATTTTTGGTAGCATATCACATTTTATTTTTTTGCTAAGAAACTATGTCTTCTGCATAGACTAAAACACAAATTTCAGATGGTCTAAAGCCTTTTTAAATTCAGTTAAGAAAGTGAGTTACCCATTTTGCAGACAGTGAGGTGAGATATGAAACTATGGCACATGTGTGAGCATGACTCAATGAAACACTGGATTTTAAAGCATGACAAGCATATGTTTATGGTTCCTTCAGAACTGAAAGAGATGAGGATTAGAATAAAAACAGATGAATTTTACATATTCCTTGTTCATTAGCTCATTCACTGAATGTAATCAAAATCCAAGGAAAAGCCATTAATATTAAGCAAGGAAAATGGTACAGAAAGAAAGAAAGAAAGAAAGAGGCATTGCACTGATAACTGAGGCCGTTAAGTAATTTGTACCGTCTGACTTGATGCAAATGTACAATAACACCTAATCAAATATAAATGCTAATAAAATCAGTAATCTCTCTTTGAAGAAGGTCATTCGGCATTGGAATAAATGGGAATGCTTCCAACAGGGACCTCTCAAACAAAGGAGGCATTTATCATTGTCAGAGATATTACTTTTGTCCAATTGATTCTTTGTGGGAATGGATTTTGGAGCTACTCATTGAAAAGGGCTTTTGTTGCGCCTTTTGATGACTTTGAGCTGAAGTGAACAAGCCACGGTGGAATTTCAAACAGCCACAGAGTTCAGTGGGCCACGATAGCGCAGGTTCTCCATTAGTCGCAAGTGCTGCTCAAATGACATTTTCATTCACTGTTAACACACTCCCAGGCTTATATCATAAATACACATCACTTGCATTTTTCGAAGCCCAGAGTTACTGAAGTTGTGTTTTCACACACACACACAGACACACACACACACACACGCACAGAGATAGCAGATGCAGATACAACAAAGAAAGACTAGGCTGTTTATTTTACAGTAAAGGAAAAATAAACAAAATTAGACATTTAAACATGGTTTATACCCCTCTGGCAGGGTTAGGGACTATATCTGCAATAGAGATCCGGGAGTTCTGATATTTTGCTGTATTATTATGTCATAATTTTGATGAATGACACCATGTTGGCAGTAAAGGTGGTCTAAGCATTAATGTACAATGAATCGTGCCAGTTGCAGACTGAAACTATAGTTAAATGTACACTTTACTTCCAATGAAATTGAATGCAATATCTCTAACCCTAAGAAATTTAACAGTACAGGGTCATACAGTGTTAAGCCATTATGTTAATTTGCCGTATTATCTTATGAGCTATAATTTATCACCAATTATATTGTTTGATGATGAGCCGTTTCTGCTGTAACATTAACTCTAACCTCTGCTGCTTAATTAAAATAAAGCTGTGGTGGTTGTTAATAGATTCAGCCTAGGACTTGTACATTTGTATAACTTTTGCAATAAAGTGTTACATGGGCTCTACAGCTGTCAAAAGTTAGTCCTGTGACTCTCACCGCTTTTTTGGTAAGTTATGTACACTTATGTGAAGCTATTTCAAGTCATATTTTAAGATAAGCTGGTCCATCTGGTCCATCTTTACAAACCCTCATGTCAAGAGGTCTCCATTTAACTGGTATGAATAGTCTACTCAAGGTCAAAGACTATTACAACAGCTAAGAATAACTTTGTTAATACGTCTTAATTCAGTGTTAGTTCATGCTACCATAACCAGTTTAATGTTTGGATGTAGCCACTAACCTCCATGCACCAACCAACAAGTTAATTCTAACTGATGCTAACTTCACCGGTTGTCTTTTACGTTACTGCTACTGAATTAATTTGAAAGGTACGCACTCTTACCGAAACATAGGTTACACCTATTCACTTTTGAAAGGCAATCACCAAGCAAGTGTCATGATTTTTTCATTGTGAGTAATTAATTTGAATGGAATTTTTTTCATTTGAATATTTTTGAATGGATGTCTATGGCTTGGCGTTGCACTTTACTGCCAGTGGAATTTCAAATGTTGAGTGCCGCGTTTGTGACATCAGCTCCTGGTCTGTAATTGGATTCTCTATAATAGATGATCTGCTCAGTTTTGCAGTATTTTGAACTAACTAATGAACTAAGTAATCTATCCATCCATCCATCCATCTGTCCTCCCTGGACACTTGATCCATCAGTGCCTGCAGAACTAGTAGAGTGTGGAACTGAGGAACACAAAGGAGTGTTGGTTTAAAACAAACAAATGAATGTCAATGCACTGAAAGAGTAGGAGTTCCAGCACAGAACTACATAGTACTTCAGTATAGTACTTATAATTACTTCTGTTCATCCCCTCTGGGACATAACCCTTCAATGAACTGCATCTCCATCTCCATCGTATGTGGGCCATGGAAGAAGTTGTGTTTCTCCCCATGACATGTTCCTCTTCTGAAGCTCCTGCAGCACAGTTCTGCACCAGGTGTTTTTGAGTCACCCAGAAGATCCTAAGAACTATACTGAGGGGAGGCTCTGGCTCATCGTAGGCCATCCATACCAGATTGGTCTTAGATGAGTAGCCACACAAAAGACAGCACACCAGTTAGGTCCACCAGGTTGTGAGTTGGGCATGGTACTAACTACGCCACCATGTGAAAAAGATTATAGCCTAGAAACAACAATAGTGCATCAGTGGCTAGTGGGCATGCTTCATTGTCCTCCGTCTCATATCCATGTATATTCAAAATATGATGATTTCAAAGCTGACTATTGTAAAATAAATACATACAAAGAGTGCATACATATATACATACATACATACATACATTCCCTACACATAAATACCAGACAGATCAAAGTTTTGACTATGCACACAGTAGGCTACGTCACATGCAATACATTCCACACAAATTATGACAAATCACAGCAACAATGATGCTACAATAACGCTCTATGCCTTGACTACATTACCTCTGTGAATATTGATACCCTAATCAAAATGGCTGTAAACAGTTCTCTCTGTCACACAGAGTAACTAGGCAACAATATGGATTGTTAGCAACCTTGGGCATTTAGAACTTTTCATTCCAAGACAAGGCCAAGCTGAAAGGGACAAAATAACAGTTAGTGAAAAGAGAAACATGTTTGTGGAATTCATTTCTATTGAACAGGCCTGATGAGCAGACATCACCAGTCTCACAAGGTTTATCTTAATCAATATTTTCTGTTGGCTTTTAAACAATGTTTGTCTTTTCTTTTCTAAAACTTAGACAGCTTGATTTGACAATTCCGGAAGTGAAAAGGTCATTTAAATGACTATAAAAGACCATTTAAAACATATACATCAAGCCATGCACATGTAAAGCCATCATGGGTGAAACATCATGCAGGGTGAAACAATTCAAAAAAAGATTTAAAAATACATTTGTACACTTACTTCATCTGTGGTTATCTGTCCATTTTCCATGGTCAGTGTAATGTTGCTTTTTTTAAAACAGTGAGAAACTGTCTGAGACCACTTTTGTGGAAATTTTACACCTTCCTGAGTTTGTTTGATTTTCTAGATTAGGTTGGAGGGATATTTGCTGGCTGCAATTACGTCCCACACAATGCATTATAACTGAGAGAAATTTACAGCATGACTACGAGCTACGAGAGAGAGAGAGAGAGAGAGGAATGCATTTAAACAGAGAGAGGAATGCATTTAAATGGAGAGAAAGAGAGGAATGTGTTTAAACTGAGGGAGAAAAAGAGAGCGAGAGAGCAGGTGAAAAAGAGATAGAAAAACGATTGCAATGGAGGGACGAGAGTGTCTAATAGTGAGCCTGTATATGTGCAGAAAAGTCCAGATTTCACATTTTTGGGGTGAACAGAATTAGAAGCTCTAATAGCAGATGCACACCTGATAGCAAATTCCTATTTACATGCAGATTGGATCTGGAGTGGCTTCCATTTGTCATGTCTGCTGCTGGATGTAAGATATTAAAAGTTAGCGATTGAGCTGATGAGGACACAGAGAGACCATGCAGTCCATACAGTCTGAGAAAAAAACAGGGTCACACACACTGCTTTCCCTTCTTTTGAACCTCCTGTAATTTGCAAGTTTGTTTTACGTGCGTTCTAAAGATGAAACACCTTATCTAGTAGTGTAATGATATTTACTGATTTATTCATTCATTCACGAGTTCATGTTTGTTTGTTTGTTTGTTTGTTTTGGAAGGCATCATGCACAATAGGCACAGAACACAGAACAGGCAATGTTTACACAGTATTGTTATACATATAACAATAAATATGAACTTTCTGGAAGATCTTATGCTAATTCTATTTGTACAGTTGGAAATGGTCATTTCATTATTTTGGGGTTTTTTTGTTTGTTTGATTTTTTGTATCTATGTTGATCTAATTTGCCTCCATCTTCCCTCAATTTCTTTCTGTTTTTCTTTGACCACATCTCTATAACCTGTAAAAACCTAGTGTTTTCATCAACACTTTGATTAAAGCCACCCTTTGATTAAGTTAATCACAGCTGTAAAGAACTTGCCGGAAATTAGTGTGTCTTATTTCACTTCTTTGCTTTCTGCTCGCTCCCTGGTCTTTTATGGCCGGAAACAGAAGGGACTGCAGATGCAGCTAAGCACGCAGGTTTAAATTGGAAGAAAATGAAACTTCATCTCTGATAGAGGTCATTTCCTTTAGGGAGCACTGAGGTGTGTGATCTCAAACCACTGATGCAGACTGGCCTGAAGCAGAGAGCAAGTGTCTTTCTGCAGTGCTTGACCAATACCTTTAGTCATTCAAGGAATTACAGACAATGTAGAGAATGCATTGCCTTCATCCATATTTCTTGTTATTAAGTGTTGGAAGGAGGAGAGTGTAGTATTCTCATGGTGAGGAGGTGAAAATGAGATACAGTGAGTGTGTTTATGCACACCAGTAGCCTGGATATGAGCCAGGTTAGTATATAGGGTGTACTGAGAAATCTGGTTATTAATGTTACCTAATATACGATAAATACTAGTATCCCAATTTCTAGTTACATTGATAACAAAATGCTGTGATCAAGAAAATGGTTAAAAAAAATGTGCACCATGTTTCTGTTTGCTAGTACTGTAAAGACCTATTAATATTAATATCTGAAGAGCTCAAGTTTGTCCATACAGTGATGAAAAGTAAACTCTGGATGAAAACTAAGTTAGTCTATAGGGTGTACATGAACACTGAGAAATCTGGTTATTAATGCTACCCAATACACAATAAATACTTTATTCCCCATTTCTTGTTACATTGTTACCAAAACGCTCTGATAAAGAAAAGGCTGAAAAAAAAAACTGCACTGTATTTCTGTTTGCTAGCACCACAAACACCTATTAATATCTAAAGATTTCGAGTTTTTCCATACTGTGGTGAAAAGTAAACTCTGGATGAAAACTAAAACTCCACTGTATTTTTTATTATTTCATTTTGTTCCCTTTTGCTTGTCACTGTTCTTTTGTGGGTGACTATTGTACAAAACAACAACCATAGAAACATAGAGGGGTACAGATGCTAACTGCTAATGAACTGACAGTCATTTAATACCTTACATGTGGGTGGTGGAGGCTGGCACCAACATTAAGTGGAGTTGCTCTGCTCTACCCACCAGCTCATTTTAAACCGTTTTTTTCTTTGTTTGTCTGTCCCACAAAGTTTTCTTCTGTGGTTTTTACATTTCCATAGTTTCACTTGAGTAAAAGTGGTGAATATCTGTGTCCACTTCACAATTACTACAGAGGAACAGTTGTTTAGACACTTTTTTCAGTTCAGTTCAGTTTATTCTGTTGTTCCCACACAAACCTTGAGGTGAAATCCAGCCTTAAATCACACTATATCCCTGTTGCTTGAGCTTGACGAGTGCTGAAAATTTGGTACAGTGCAGAACGGCAGTTAATGCTTTAACGCTAAAGAGTGCAAGGAAAGACGATTTCAGTTATATTTTCTTGTGCCCTTTTCAGTCAGCAGTAGCTGCCAGTTCGCAACCTTGCTCTATGTTGTACTGAATTTTCTCATTCCTCTTCCGAGTAGTAGCACTCAGTGAGCTTGACTGGCAATATTAGACGACTCCGGGTTAATTCCCGAACCCCACGTTGCAAGTCTGTGTTGCTTTGGATAAAAGTGTCTGCTAAATACCAGTCAACTTTGCTTGCTGACCTTACTTTGATTTACACTGGACTTTGCCTTTAATCATCTTTGGCTCTTAACAGGGGTAAAGAAGAATCTCTGAATCTGATACAGATCTAGAGCCTTGACTGAGCCTGACAGGAGGAGAGACACAATAAGAATATAAGCGCTGTCTTTTGTAAAGCACAAATTGGGTAGCACTTACACAAAACATCTTCAAAAAATGAAACAGGCGGTGCTTAAATCTCATTGGATAAATATCTGAGCTATTCACTCAGGGAAGTTTGCAGATAGTTCTGTCAGCATACTCCCAGACAACTTCAGATGTCTTTCCCAAGTCGAACAGTATCTCCAAAAAGCCTCTGTGTTATGACAAGTCACTCTTGAGGAATAAGTAATCAGCAGCTCTAGATAAAACATTGCTAGTCTGGGAAGCGAGAACACTACATATTGTATTACATATGTATTACATATTTATTACAGACTTACATCATTTTCTTTCAGCACTATAATGTTAAATGAATTTGGTCCATTGACTCGCACATAGCAGTGGTCACAAATCACATTTGTCTTCTTGTGTCACATTTGTAAGATGTATAGATACATTTAATAAAGCATCTGAAGGCTTCTGTGCTTGCAGGTGGTAGCAGAGGAATGAAGAGACAGTATAGTATCTGTTTATTGTTAGAGCAGGTGCACCATACTCCACCAAGCTGTGTTATAATGTCTGTGGTAACCCCAGCTCTGAAGAGTACAACCATCTACCCTCTCCAACAAGCATGCAAGCACACACTTACACATGCATGCACACACACACACACACACACACACACACACAGACACATACACAGACTCACACACTGAGATGCTTATAAACACACACCTTCTCTCTCACAAACACGCAGAACAGTATGTGATCTGGCACACGGAGTAAGACTATTGCAGTGTAATAAAGCCAAGTTCAGATGATCTCATCAAGCTGCCTCTCAAGATACCCCCATGCGATGTGTCATTACAGTCATCTTAAGGAAGGCACAGAGATGCACTAACCCCACAGGGCCAGACGCACATTGCCACTATATGATGTCTAAGAACTCCTTGAAACTGAGGCATAGTCAGTGGCCATCACAGTTATTATTGCCAATTTCCCTTTTGCCCTGCAGTAGCTTGGCATGCGATATCATCATCAGTGGCTATTGCTCGCTGAGGTAAGGGAAGTTGACATAAAATTTGTCAAGAATACTAATGAGATTTGTATTATGTGGCTACTATGTCCTTTTGGCTACCCAAATCACCAACAAAGACAAAGGTTTGTTACATTTAGCCACTGACTCATTAGGCTACATTGGAGATCGTCCACCGAACTTTCAGTCAGTAAGTAAAATGTTCTAATCAAGTTCAAATGCATTAGCCCATTATCATATAGCCTCAGTGTCTTAAGTTAATTTCTTTGTCACTTGAACTGAGTTGAATTTGGGACATTCTCTCATCATAAGGAAGATCATTGAATGCCTTCGGAAATATATATTATATATTTTATTTTTAATATAGATATATATTTTTTCTAATATATTGCTTGATAATATAGCTAATAATATCGCTATCTAATATATTTGTCAGGCACAGACAAGACAGGAACCAACTCTTAAACAAAGGATGTTGATTATGAACAGAAAAACTAAACACAACGGAAGTCCACGTCCGCTACAAATAGCGGAGGAAACGGAATTAACTATAACGCTCAGAAGATTCAGGAGTAAACTAACACACAGAAGATCTAATAAACGAACTAAAACACTGACATGAACTAACGGAGTGACACGGGGATTAACTATACCAACTGGGGAGTCCAGACTCGCGGGGCGTACGGCTCAGGGGTTCGTGGGAGACGGAGAAAGGCACGACAGACACGGAGTAAGTCCAGGGAAGTAATGACGAGGCCAGACACCAGGGGATCCGGGGAAGACGGTTAAATGGAGTGGAGACCAGGTGACACCAATCAGTACTCAGGTGAATGTGATTGTGCACGAGGCAGTGAATGCGAACGGGGAGAGGGATTGTGAGTCTGTGAGGTAGAGTGAGGGGGCGTGGTCGTGGCCAGATCTGATGCAGACCTGACAGTATTAGTGTCATCATAGCTGTTTTCAGACCTAGCTGGCTGGAATTACCTGTTTGCAATCTAGCACAAAATTTCATCTGTGAAATCAGATTAGGTTACAACCTGGGATAAATTACGATCTTGCCGAACATTTCATCTGACAATATTGATACAGACTTAATAGTCTGCATAAGTAGAGATTAAGAATTAATAATTTGCATAAGTAGCCTGCAATTGTAACCTTTTAGTATATTTCACTGACAAACTTTTTGGTGGCATTTGAGGGGAGGCATGGTTTCCCTTGTAGTCTTATGGTCTGTATTACTGTATGTGCTAAAACACTTTAAATCCTCCTTTGTAAAGTATCTTGATGTTCACTGAGAAAGCTAAATTACCTCTAAATGATGAAGCATTTGCCATCACAATGCCTTTGGGCTTTCTCTGAGACTAATGAGCCTAATGAGCCTTTTATTCATGTTGTTTGGTTAGATTTATATATACTTCTGGAATTCCCACGCCTGTCTTTTCTAACTCAACACTGTGTACCTTAAATTTGTTCTCCTCCATTTGTTCTTCTAGCAGAAGTATGCCTGTATACCATGTGATCTAAATCTTGCCCGTGGTCCTAAACCTTTCCATATCTTCTGTCAGTTCCCATCTTTCTGCTGGTTCCCCTCCTGGGGCTAAGTCCCTTGTGAGTTGTCGAATCTGACTGAAAGATGAGCGAGGGAGAGAAAGATGTTGGGATATTAAAGAGGGAATTTGCTCTTGATTTCTGGCTGCAAAGAGACGCTCTTGGTCCCTTAGAGAGATGGTGTTGGTGACAGATATGGCAGATTTGGTTGAATAATCCACTGTGGGCTTCCAGAAGATGTGCACTCCTCTTCCTGCATCGCTTATCTTAAAAAAAAAAAAATTCTATAAAAAGGCACACATACACACACACAAAGAGAGTGAGAGAGTCACACGCACACACACACACACACTCACTCACTCACTCACAGGCATGCATGCACGCACGCACTCACCCAGAGAGAGAACGAGAAAAATAAACACACACACAGACGCACACACACTCTCACATACAGTTGTACACACACACTTGTCCATACACTCAATATTGCACTCAATTTTAACTTCTCGATCTAGCAGAATCCCTGCTGTTCTTTTGTCTCCCCTCTTTTGCCCATTCTCTGTAATCTGTGTGTGAGGGTGGTGTTATGTCACATCAGCTGCCATGGTCAGAAGATTCAAGTCACTAAATGGGTATCTTTTCAGCACATTGGCTTATTACAAGGCTTATTTATGGCTATTTAACTTCAGAACATGCAACTCTGTATGCCCCCAGCCATTGGGTTAAAGGGTAGGTTTGGTTTTGTACACTTAAACCCTTTTTTCCTTATCCTAGAAATCTAGACGCACTCTTGCGGTAGCAAATAATTTTGCTTAGCGGGTAATCTTAGCACGACAATGACAGGGCTGTGACTAAGTGGCCAAGGAACAGCGGTCGTTTGAATCAGCTTTGGCATCAACTTTTGAAGAGTTAGATTTGGACTTTTCTTTGAAAGTTGAGCGGAAAAAGGTATTTGTGTCAAAATAATGACATATTTGCTGTGTTGCCGACTTGCTACTAGTTGTAGCACTATCCAGTTTGAAACACAATTACTGATACCACCCCTAGGATTGAGCTTAGTCCATTGGTTGTGGTCAGACATTTTGATGTTATAGCTTGGCTTGTCAGGCTATTGTTTTTTGATTGTTTATGATGAAATACAATGGTTAAGATTAAAATATGAATATGAAAATGAATACCTCTGTCCCAAGCAATATAAGCTGATAGAAGTCACACTTTGCAATGTTTTTTGCGTCAGCTTATCAGTGAGAGGGTGCTACCACAACAAAATTCTTGGAGCAGAGGCATTCTTCAAAATTTTAATATTAGCCATTGTATTTCATCATAAATGATCAGAAAACCGAACCTGTTCTTTAAGGATGTGAAAGTAAGTAATTACTGTAAGTAAGTAAGCAAATATATAATTCTCTTTATCAAAAAAATTGTATTCAATCAATAATTTGAGTATACATTATTATGGGGTGTTGTGTGTTACATATAAATTATTATTTATTTATTTACTGTGTAAGTGAAGATTTTAAAACTAGAGAGATGAGAGTGAGACAGAAAATGAAGTTCCTCTGAGACTGTAAACACACCTGAGGAGAAGCAGATGACTGCATTGGATTAGCCTGTGCCATCTGAATTTGAGGCTGTGCCAACTGCATTTGATTAGGCCAGGGACGTTACCAGGCCTGGGAGTTCAGGGCTGCAGCCCTGGATGTTTTCACAATAGCCTTGAAACATTTCAGGATCTAAAAATGTTTTGTTTTTTTACTCAACAAACATACACACAACATACACACAACATACACACAACAATTGCGATATCGATCGCAGGTTGTGTGTTTGCGCCACTGTTGCTGCACACCAGGAACTCCTGCTGAAGGAAGAGAGCATTCGTCTACCAGCAACCAATGGTAGTCAATCGAGGTGTGCCGGTTGGGCTCATCAAGGCCTCTCATGGCTCAACATCATGACTGTATTAGATTACCCTGTGGTCCGTAGAGTTCAAATCTATTACTATGTGGGTGTTTGAATAAAAGTGAATAAGGCACACAAGCAAAGATCATAATGTGACACTCAATATGTAAAAATGCCAGGAATAGTCCACTGCTCACACTTGTTTATATCTAATAGTCTGTCCATTTCAAATGCACATAACTTTTCCTCATGTCTCAACAATGACAATGGCATCTCTCTCTGTCTCTTTCTTTCCCTTTCTCTTAGTCTCAGCATTACCAAAGATCCAGTAAGAGACACAAATAAATAAATAGTGGCAGAAAAGTGCGCTATCCCACTGCTCAGAAGCACAATCTGTTGAGTATCGCCTCCACCTCAGTGGGTAATTAATTATCAGTGGCACACAGGAATGCTTTCAGAGAGGAGGAGAGAAAAAGAGAGAGAGAGAGAGCATTCCCCTGTGCTAATGCTACATATTATGTTTGTAATTAGTGCAGCCAGTGAAGCCACCAGAACAATCATTGGTTACCAGAAGGGATCTGCTTCCCAGTGATAGCTACAAATTAGCGTATATGCACACAGGCTGATGTAAACAAACCCCATGTCAACATACATGCAATCTTCCAGTGCAACCTCATCATACACACATTGACAGTATCGCTAAACAGCGTTCATGTCTATTGCATCTCTTTCATCTTGTACCTGTTGTTCACTTTGGTATCTGGAAGGCATTGGCTCCTGTCTTTTTCTTACCTTTGTGAGTGTCTCAGCATTGTTGCTATTCTTTCCTGCTTATGTGGTTCTTGTTTGAAGGTCAGTTATGATACAAAGAATTCAGCTGCCAATATATTTCTAAAGCCACAATATCACAGGACCTGGAACTCACAGAGGAAATTTCCTGGAAGCTCATTTTTGTCCATTTTGACATATGTGACACACAATACATTTGATCCTCCAGAAAATCAATAACCAGGTATATACTAAAGTCAAGAGAATACTGCATTGGAAATATTTACTTTTTTAAAAACTGGAGGCCTTGAAACCTTTTTTGTTGTAGTATGGGAAATTGTTTTTCGCATGGGTGTGAATGGAGACTCCTGTGCTATGCATTGGCCTAGCAGCATAAATGGGGGAACTGTATGTCAAATCAATTCAAATCAAATAATTTTTTTGTCACACAATTATACAAAATACAATATGCAGTGAAACGCTTGGTTTATTGAGTTCAACGACTACATGTGCCTTAAAGGAGAAATTTGGTATGAATCATTTACATTTATGCATTTACCAGACGCTTTTATCCAAAGCGACTTACATTTTGTCAACTATCAATGGTTCAGGCCAGTCTCCCCTAGAGCAACTTAGGGGTAAGTGCCTTGCTCAGGGGCACAACAGTGGCAACTGGGATTCAAACCCACAACTATTCAGGCTACCTTGTACGCTACCGAGGTTCCTTAACCGCTACGCTACCACCTCACCAAATCAATCCCTAGCCCTGTTGTTCTAGGTCACCGTGCTGTCAGTAGGAAAAAGAATGAGAAAATTTGACACGACATAGACCAAATAGTGAACCGGCAACTAACACTAATTGGTGTGCTATTACCATGCTGGGTTGTTATATTCCCTGCAAGGACACTGTCAATAGTGGCTCAACAGAGTTTGTTCAGCACACGTCAAGGCAGTTTAAACTGAGGGGTTAGTTAGTTAATTAGTTAATAATGCATGAGGGGTTAGTTAGTTAGTTATGTCTAGTGCAATAATGACAGAATCCCATGCATATAGAAAGACACAGATGGAAGAGATGCTGCTGTGCTTTGTCCCCGTCAGGTCCTCAGTGCAATCTAACAACCAATCATAAGAGAGGGAAGAATTACAGTGTCGGGGCCACTATTTTATATATGTTATACTATTATCTCCACAATGTGTCACCATTTTGAATATTGACAACTTCAGTTGTGCTTCCTGAAACTTTGCGCCCTGCCTCCCCAGCCAAGAGGAACTGGTTATCATTTCAAAGTAAGTTTATGCAAACAAAAAGGTGAGCAATTTTCTCCAAAATTGAGCACTGTATGCACAGCTATGTGTAATTTTTTTCTGCCCTCACTCAAATCATAGTGTAATGGCTCAGCTTGTAAAGGTAGGCTGGCCTACCATTTCAGAAGCAAGCTAGTGTTGTAGCTTGCATTGAAATGCTGCAGTGGCTGTTGCTAGCAGTTCTTATCACAGAAAGGTGATACTACTGCTATCAACATTATGTGTCCATACATGTTAACCATATATCTTGTTAATGTACATGGCAATAAGCTTTACAGTGTTCATATAGAAAAAAAAATTCTCTTTTTTTTTAATTTTTTTTTTTATAAATTTGGCTTTTGGCATGGCTGTTTAGTTTCATCTGGTCCCAGAGTAGAGACAATCATTTCTCACAATTTTTTTCAGAGGGCATGTGAATCCCTCCTGGTCTCAGGGCAGGTTGTATTTTCCTTTTCTCAGGGCAACATAGTTGGACAAAAGGGAGTCAACTGTCTGCTCTGGTCTCAGGTCAGAAGGTGTATTGTAGGATTTTCCTTATGGCTGTTTAGTCTTAATTGGTCCCAGGGCAGAGACCATTGTTTCCCACACTTTTTGTCTGAGGGCAGGTGACCCTCTCCTGGTCTTCTGGAGTCTTTCCTGGTTCTTGGGCTGAGACCATTGTTCTTGAAGTTTCTGAAGTTTTTGTCTTAGGTCGGGTGGGTCTTGTCTCTTCTAATCTCAGGGCAGAAAGAGTTTTCTAGAAGTTTCCTTAGAGTTGTTTTAGTCTCATTTGGTCCCAGAGCTTAAGTCATTGTTTGCCAAAATTTTGTCTTAGGGCAGATGAATCTCTCCTGGTCTCAGGGCAGAAATATTTTCTAGAAGTTGCACGACTCACAGGTGGAGCCAGGACCATGAATCAGGCTGTCAACAAGTGTCAGTAAGGTTTAGAGGTTAAGGACATGATGTGGGAGGGTTGAATGGGCAGTGAACCACCCATCACTTCACAGAGCTGATATAACAAACTTTTGGAAATAGTCTGGCTAGGCTGAAATTTTGATGTTAGAATTTCAATTTTGCATTATTACAGTAGGATGTGAAGGCATTGAAATTGGTTCTGGTTACGCACAATACAAATACATTCTCAGAAATAACTGTTGTGCATAACGTTGGGGGGTTGGGCATGGTAACC
This sequence comes from Tenualosa ilisha, assembly GCA_015244755.2. Lineage (NCBI taxonomy): Eukaryota > Metazoa > Chordata > Actinopteri > Clupeiformes > Clupeidae > Tenualosa > Tenualosa ilisha. The sequence goes on along the minus strand of PYXC01001937.1, from coordinate 266,378 downwards.
ACTGGAAAAAATCCCTTTGCCCACAATGTTATGGACAGTACATAGATGTCTTTTCCAATAATGAACAATGTTGTGTATCCCAAAATCTTCAATGGTAATTTTAAAAGTTATTTTCCACCTTAGCCACAACTGTCAAAAAGTTGCTTCTGTTGGGAGGTACTGCCACACACCAGATAGGTATATGTAATGCAGCATGCAAAATGCAGCTTTTATTTTAATTTTGGTGACTTTTGACCTCTAGCCTATAATACTCCAGTAATAGTTTTAAGAATCCCAATAGATAGGCAGGCTATTGGACTATGTAGCCTAACAATAAGCAAAAAGGTCTATAGGGAGGCACATAGATTATTGCCCTTGATATACATATTTTTAGATTGCAGTAAACAGTGAGATAGGAAGTTGGGTAAATATCTTTGTTTATAGAAGTTATCTCATTATTGTGTCATATGTCTCTGTTCTGAAGATTATGGAATGTGTAGGCGCAGGGAGAATCCGCCTTGCTTTTGTCTTACTGAGAGGTCTTGAATTAACAGAACTTTTCTCTTCCCCAAGTGACATTAGGCTGTAATTATGAAATTTCCATAGATCTTATCAACTAGGCGGATTCATCAAATTCATCAACCAAGACAGGCACTTTCACATGCAAATCAGAACTATTTTGAACAGTCCATACTGCATTCTTAGTTTAACAAAAATATATATATTTTTATGCTTTTGCACTGTGTATTTATAGAAGAATGTCTGGCCCTTACAGACGATGTAAACTACATGGGTTTTAAATACCTAACAATTCAAGAAATTGGCCAGGCAGGATATCTTGAGGCCATTGCCAAGGCCAGACACTGCAGGTTCATTCTGCCAAGGCCAGACACTGCAGGTTCATGTCGTTAACAATGGCAGTATACAAGATTAAAAGGGCTAAGATCTACCTATGCAGTACTGTATTACAATAGCCCTACCACTGTTCTATATGTCAGTCATATCTCTTTTTCAACATTTTTGCAGGCAGACACTAACAAAGATCAAGAGAGCAATGGCCAACTGGTCCAATTACAGCATCGCTACGCATGGCCTTGGGCCAGAAATGTTGAAGAGTGCTTTTGCTCTAATTGATGCGTGCCTGACCAAGCCAGAGAACTTCCACTGCCTTCAGGAGTAAAAGTTAAACCATAATAAGAACTGAGAGTATATCAAAGGACAACGCATTAAAGTTACAAAGCAATTTTCTTTATTTGTAGTAGTGAGTTTTTCTTGGGGGTCAGTACTTTCACAGAAGAATGTGACCCTTGTACTTCACCACTGGTTGTGTAATGTACTGGACAAGCTTCAATGTCATATTGGTAAAACAGTACTATTGATTGTGCATTACAGGGTATGTTTCGGTTTTTACACTTAAGGCCTTGTTTTATGTTTATGATGGAATACCATGGTTAAGATTAAAACTTTGACCAATGCCTCTATTCTGAGGATTTTCAGTAACACAGCACCTTTTTTCTCTCTCAAAAATGTTAATCTAATTGGATGGTCATGGGGCTCCATGACTTTGTTCATACAGGCTATCATAGGTAATCATTTCCATAACATATTGGGTGTTTTATTCAACTTGTACCTGTAGCATTCTGGTCAAAAATGACTGGGCTTTAAGAAAATATATTACCACATAATGAGAGGTGTGGTCTACAACTCACAGTTGCACCCACAGCCTAGAGATAAATCTCCTAGTCTTACCATCACCAGGGAAGAACTGAAGAAGCCTTTTAGATGAAATGTCGTCAAGCTCCAAAAAGAAGACCAGTTGCATATAACTGAACACAGTGACTACCATGACCTGGATGAATGAGAATCTTCCAGTATCTTCCAGAATCTTCCTCTTCCAGTTTTGTTTGTCAATAAAACCAGACCCTCGTTTTTACATTTTTGTTTCATAGAGGGTCTAGAGATTCTGTAGTGAAATTTGATTTCTTGTGGTGTTTAAATTTAAAAAGACTGGATCAGACCTTGATTGATAGCTTGCCTTGACTGATAGCATTCTAGCTCTGCATTCACAGTGCCTCCCTCTGTTCACTGATTGGACAGGTTAAAATGCCTCCTGAGACAACAAGCTCGAAGGGATCACTGTGGGGAGATGATAATCAAGTGGAAGTGCTAGGAAGGCATGGCCAAGCTATATCACCAGGCCAGTGCTGAAGAAGCCTTTTAGATGAAAGATGAAACGTCTTCAAGCTCCAAAAATAAGTCCAGTTGCATATAACTGAACACCTTGACTACCATGATCTGGATGAATGAGAATCTTCACAGACACACCACTTCCAGTTTTGTTTATCTTTAACAGTGCATGAAATGTATACCTGTGGGCTGTTATACGTCCGTAAGTGGCATCCATGAAAAGCATTGGATGGGGGTTTTCATCCAAAAGTTGTAACATCTTGATGGACCCTGTCGTCATGATGTGTCAATATTCAAAATGGTGGCACGTTGTTGAGATTGAAAATGGTGGCCCTGCCTTTGCAATTTTTTCCTGTCTTGCGACTGGTTGTCAGATTGAACCAATCACAAAGTCTCTGCCCTCAGGACAACTTTGAGTAACGAAAATTCCCACCTACTCTCCACTTTGGAGCCATTAGTATCAAGGGGATGATGAACTTTCTCTTGATTATGCCTACAGTCCATGAACATCTCATATGTCTTACAAAGACTGCACCTCTAGGTGCCACCAACTTAAATCGAGGACACTTATCAGGCCCTTCAAGTGTTGGGGAGATTAATCAAGAGTGACAGGCTATTAATCAAGGGAAGGTCCACAAAAAACATTATGCTTTAACCTCCCTACCAGTCACTGACTACCACTTCCTCTCTCTATCTCTCTCTCTTTCTCACACACACACACACACACACACACATACACAGCCCCTTTCCCCTTCACTGAAGCTATTTCTAGCTGTGATCTTGTTATGGGTGCATTCTGGCACAAGGAACAGTGGCTTTGGCTTTCAACAATTATCACCCCGCTGGACAGGAAATGAGGTCGGAGCTGTTAACACCAATGAGAGTATATGTTTTTTTTTCCTGCCTGTCCTTCCTCTGAGAGAGACTGTAATGAGAGAAGTGTCTTGGCGTGCAGATGAGATGGTGGGAGCCACACACAACAGCCATTTGGATGCTTGTCTTTGTCAGAAATCTGTTTACTCTTCCGGCGTGGGCCAGCTATATAATTAGTAATGAGTTTGGCTTCCCCCTCCCTGTGATTTGAATTCCCCCTGCAGAGAAGAAGACACATCTGTTGAGTTAAAAAAGGGCTGTGTAAAAAGGCAGGGAGTGCGGACTACACAATAGACAGGGTTAACACATGCACATACTCACAGACGCGTGCATACAAACACACACACACACACACACACACACACACACACATATTTAAAAGACGAACAAACTTGGTTAGATAGTTTTTGTTTAAAAATCAGCTGAATCTTTTTGAGGAAGAAATAAAGACTTGGCTTCTTAACAGATATAAAACATTGTTAAAATGAAATTTACGTTGGTCCGCAAACAATAAAAATGGCATAATTGTAAGCAAACAAAACAAAAGAATGAATGATGATTCATTGGGTCTGGTTTGAATGACGTAACTTCTTGTGAGATAAAATGTAAATCTCTCTCTCTCTCTCTCTCTCTCTCTCTCTCTTTCTTTCTCTCTCTCCTGCAGTGTTTTTCCAATGTGGAAAGTAGATTTGTTGACTAAAGTCCTTCCAGTGACATCATCTTGTTACCTGGAATATGTTAGATCAGAATGTAATGCAGTGTTTAAACTGTAACGGGCATATCTGGCATATAAATGGTCTCGCCATTAAAACAATTACTTCACTGACTAAAGTATCATCTTACATTGTGTGTCATTGTACAATTGCAGATGCACTTCTGCACTGATGTATTTGAAGACTAACAAAGCTAAACACAAGGCACTTTTGTAATGGCTTGGGTTGTTCTATGGGTGTCTTTGCTGTGCTGTGGCCAAAAGCGGTTGGCGCAAGTGTCCAATCATGTTTAGAGAGGAGAGGAGTCCGATAAGCTGTGTCCATAGCCTTAGGAGTTCTGGCTCCCATTGTGTTTGAAATATTGACAGAACCTCATCCATCATGGCAGACTTTCATGATGCAGTCTGCTCTCTCTCTATTTCTCTTTTCTCACTCTCTCTCTCTGACTCCTTCCACATGACAGCATTTCTGATTCAGAGGAAAGAGGGAAAAAAAACCCTGAAAATTTTGTTCCGAGGCCCTACAGAGTGGCTCAGTCATCAGTCTGCTGTGTATCTGTAAATGCCAGCTCATATTTCACCCTTCACTCCGCAGTCAGACTCAAACACATTTAACCACCACCATTCTTATGCCATCACACTGCCAAAGAAAGAAGAGCCGCCAGGAAAAAGCTAGAAAAAGAGAGACAGAGAGAAAGAGAGAGGGAGAGAGACAGACAGAGACTTCCGCCTGCGCTTCATCTACTTTGGAAAGAGCAGAGGTTTGGACGACTGCTGGACGTGTCAAAGTCAATGAATTGAAACAGGGAGCGTGAAGACAAGAGGGAGAAAGAAAAAATAGACTAAAACTAGGGAGTTCTCTTTTCTGGAAAAGGTTGACCATTGAAATCTTCTAAGAACTGTGAGCCTTTACACTTTCCAACCTAACTTTACTGTAAAGGCACACCATTGCTTTCTTCTCTTGTATTTTTGAAATGTGTATGTGACTGCATGTCCTGTGTAGGTCTGTGTGTCTATGTGTATGTATGTTGTGTGTAAGCTACTGGACACCTTTAATTTCCTCCTGGATAAATAAAGTATCTATTTATTTTTATGCCTGAAAAAATGAGTAGACAAACAGATGGGGTGTATTAATTATGTTTCATGTTTTTCAATGTTTTGTAGTTTTGCAACAGACGTCCACACAGAATCGTCACATTCACTTGGATGCCCTCTTAAAGAGGCCCCATGCAACTATTTTAGCTTAATTTAGCAGGGTTAAGAGTCACTGTGGTGGTTCTGTAATATTTTATGGGTCAAGGTTCGGCCAGTAGGCCGTTGCCAAGTCTCTATGGAGTGTCAGGTCTCATCAAGTAACAAACTGCTGTACAGCACTACACACAAACACAGACCAGCTAGCTATAAACACAATGTAGCGACAGAAGAGCTCTGTAGAGAAAAATCCGAGCACAAACCTGCCACAAACTGAGAAAAAAGTGAAGGAATGGCACCCTGCATAGGGAGGGTTTAAAGGACAGGATTTGTTGTTTTGTTTGTTTGTTTGTTTTCTGATCGTTTATGATGCAATACAATGGTTTGACAAATGCCTCTGTTCCGAGAAATTTCGGTTGTCCCCACCCCCATCCCCACCCCCACTCTCATCAGTCCACTTACCATGTCTTCGATCCCCCGCCCCCCGTATCATTACTATGGAGGTTTTTTCTCTTCATAGAGTCCCATCTGATATCAGTACCATAGAGTTCTCTCACAGACCACTCCTATCTGATATTGGTACAATAGAGTTCTCTTTTTATTTAGTCCCCTCTGATATCAGTACAATTGAACTTTATCTATATTTAGTCCTTTCTGGTATCAGTACCATAGAGTTCTCTCTTGATCTACTCTCATCTAACATCATGCCATTAAGCTCCCAGCTGACTCCCTCTAGTCTCAGTAGCACAGGGTTCTCTTCTGTGCCCTGTCAACCGTCTGGCTGTGTGCTTTGCTGTAGCCATCTGTCAGGAAGATAGTTGCTGGCGTCTCCTCTCTGATCCTCCGCTGCTCTGGACCCCAGCCCTGGGCTCATCGCAGCCTGGCTCGTGACAGCCAAACCATGTCGACTTAATGAGGGATGGGACCTGGCAAGGTTCTCCTCCCAGCCTCCTGCCAGGACCAAGACTGGCCCTCACAAAGATGACAGACTGCGTAAACAGATGTGCAACATTCTCTCATAGTCTCTCTTTCACACTCTCTGTTGTTTGCGGGGTGCTTAAAAAAAAAAAAAATCCATTACACTTCAGTAAATGTAAGCTTGACTGACTTAGGCAATTCTTATTTTAAGGTGTCTTTCTGGACATAAGAATTCTGAGACATCTCAATTTTAAACCATTTGAACTAATAAGGCATGAAGCTGGTTCGATAGTAAACCAAAACGAAATCTAAACAAAAATATGAGGGGTAGAGATGAGGTAAAAACAGCCCATTTTTTTTTACTCTTACAATTTGGTTAAATTGTGCTATATAATAGTATTTAAAAATGAAAGATTAGAAAGCTAAAATAATCGTACAGTGTTGGTCAGTGGTCCATGCCTCTCCCTTGTTTGAGCAGACAACCTTGTATGTGGCGTATAGTTTTGCATATCGTTAGGCAAGCCTGCTCCATTGACCTTAAGCCACTAAGTTCCTCCTCCAGCTAATGAAGCATTCATTTAGCTAATTAAGATTAATCTGTGGTGTGTGTGTGTGTGTGTTTGTGTGTGTGTGTGTTTGTATGTGTACACAAGCACACAAGCTTGTGGATGCTTAATTTACCCCAGTACTGAGAAAGGTTGCGCTACCTTCATCAGAAGAAAATAAAGATAATAGAACTCTTTCACAGCACATCCACATTACGTCCCACCATTGGTTACCGCTCAAATGACCAAAATCACATTTTTTTTCCTCTCAGATATGTACTTAATCTAATTGGATGATTATGGGCCTCCATGACTGCTCAATGTACAACACAAATTTGAATCATTTTCATTAGATTTGGGGTGTTTTATTAAACGTTGTTACACTGGTGTTACACTCTAATGTTCCGGTCAAAAATTACCGGATAATGAGGAGACCACAGTAAAAGTACAGAAATTGTTGTCAGGTTCATACGATCTTACCTGCAGAACAGGTGGACAGTGTAGGTGTGCTTGTGATCACTTACACAAACACAAACACACCCCTCACTCCCTATTTTGCTTTCACTGACAGCCTCCAACCAAAAACCTATGTCTAATAAAATCTCTCCTTCACTGAATTACATAGGCTTGGTTCAGTAAGGCCTACAGGCCATAAGTAGCACACTTAAGTGTTAAATTTGGAATATTTAAAGGAGAACTCTGGCCATGTTCAACACGCATCTCTGTTATTTGTTCTCTTTACAAGATGAGAGTAGAAAAAGAAATTAAAAAAAGATGAAATTTAGCACTGTCGCTATCTAGGTGTGTGTTATAGCAGGAGCATAACTTGGTCTATCTTTTTATCATTTTTTTAATTTCATTCTTTTTCTACCGTCATCATTCTGAAAGCTTAAGAAAGTTCAATGCTCAGCTCCCTTGCTGTTAAACACTGACTGTGTTAGCGTAACACTGAGTAACACTGGTGGTACCAACTGCTTTTAAACCATAAAATGAAAGTCTGCCAGTTTGCAGTTGTTGGTTTATTTACACATTAGTTTTCTGACCTCATTCTTTTTTTTTTTTTTTTTTTAACTTAAAGTATTCACATTTATGCATCTCACATAAGCACTTGAAATTATTTTACCATCATGACACAGTTTCAGTGTTTCAACCACCTTGATACACACTTCATTTCGTTTAGGGCATGACACACAACCATCAGAGCGAGCAGCTTTTATTGTTAGATTTCACAGTTGGCACACACTGATGTTATGTCTCTAGGTGACAAAGTGAATTACAGCCAGTTAGGCTCTTACAACGTGCGAGTTCAAGTTCATCCAACTCTTGACTCCCTTAGCACTGAGCCCCAAACAATATCAGTCTCTGGCTCTCTCTCTTTCTCTCAAACACACACACACACACACACACTTCTTCATCCCTATATTACATAGTCTCTCTGCCTCAGGAGTCATGTTTCCTTAGACTGAAGTACAGCGGTGTAATTTTCAGCATGGATGTGTAGACATTTGGATTGTGGTAGAATCAGAGAGAGAAATTCAGGAGGAAGGGAACATTAACAGGAGAGAATTCATACTAGACAAAAGGGAAAAAAAACAACACCGAGAAATAAAACAGAAACTGAATTGAAAGTGTTTATATTTTTCTACCCACTGCAGCTGGTGGAAGGTGGTTGTAATAACACAGAAATGCACAGCACAGCCCCAGCAGTGGAATATCATTCTGGCCAAATGCTTGGAGAGAGAGAGAGAGAGAGAGAGAGAGAGAGAAGGGGGAGGAAAGACAGGCTAGCTAGAAAGAGAACAGAGAAGAAAATGAGAAAGGCATTTACAGAGTGAGAATGAAACAGAGAAAGACAGAGAGAAGAAAGTGTGAAAGGAGAAAGAAACAGCAGAACAGACAGCTAGAGCCCCCCCATCCCCCACCCTGCCACTCCCCAGGTCCCCTGATGGGCTACAGTCAGATGTAATCTCGACCAAGGCCTCCTTTGCCATCCTTTCCGGCACCTTCCTGCCATGCTGGTGAAGCACTGTGCGGCTCATACCTCCTTCTGACTGGAGGAGTGGGAGATGAGTGTTGCACCTTGTTAGTGTCATTAGCTACATCTGGAGGGTGCACTAATTTTAGGTGAAAGCAGAGAATCAGAAAGAAGAAAATAACAAGATTAGCTGATTTTCTTTTCCTTTAAGTTCTGTGCGTGAATCCATGCATACATTATCCCGATAAAAACACTTTGGGAAACTTTTCAGGAAAAAAAAAACAATCAAATGCAGGTAGTCAACTTGCAACAAGAAAAGGAAGAAAAGTCAAGAAACAGTGGAAGAAAAAAGGGAAAGAGAGAGGGAATAAAAGAGATGTGAAAAGAGAACTGCTGTGAAATTTCTTGAGAAGTATATTATTCCTTAGCTTTAAAACCATTCAGCACAGTTTGAAAAGTACACTATACCCAGACACTGAACACTGTATTCTACTCAGAAATCAATTATCAACTATCGATCAGTAATCAATTATCGGAGCAATGTAGGGGTTGTCAGGACAGGGATTTACACTATACGGCAAGCAGGATCCCAAAACGAAAGAAAACATATCCTCTTTATTCAAAAGCTATTTGTCAAAAACAAGAAAAGTGTCACAATAAAAGTCAATAACCAAGAAATAAATAAATAAACAAGAAAAGTCACACAATATGTCTTTCTGAAGTCATTTGTTACAGTTTCATGCCTCCCACCAATAAAAAGTTGACCTCACAAATTGAACTTGAAACTGATCGACCACCTCTGGTTTCACTTTTAGTGAGGTGTCATTGCAGTTCAAACAGAGTGATTTCTTTTTCTCACAGCAGGCTGATATGAGACATTTGGGACCTTTGAACATTAGGAAGGGCTATTCAAAGTCAGTGCAATGTTCTCTGGTATTGTGAAAAGTCCTTTTATATTGAAACAAGCGTAAGTTGTCTGTTTGTCCTTTGAATAAATCTCCTTGTGTACGTTAATTACTAAATCCCGCAGTAATTATAAAGCACTTTGAGGCTTGGTATGTTTCTTAATAAAATGTGATTGATGATAGCCTATTAGCATGAAGTAGCAGTAGCAATGGTGTTTGAGTCCGAGGCAAAAGGGATTATGTATGCTGGGCATATAGATTTCAGTGGCTTGAGCAGATAGTCAAGGAGCTTGTGTTGAGTTTTGTAACTGATTTGTGTAGGAGCTGCACGACCCACTATGTACAGAGCTGGGAAACATCCACATGGGTTTGTTCACTGCACTCGAAAAGTAACAAGAGAAAACAAAGGCAAAGGCCAACACACACACATACACACACACACACACACACACACACGCACACACATACATACACCAAAGACAGACAGACACACGCACACATACACACACCAAAGACAGACACACACACACACACACACACACACACACACACACACACACACACACAAACACACAGTGGGAGGATCAGGAAGATGTAGAGAAACCAAAGGCCAGGGAGAACCAGTAGAGCATGCTGGAACAAATATTCAGTGCATTAATTATTCTTTGTATTCACTCCTTGTGAGCTGGGTTTGTTAAACCCAGGCACACTGTGTACAAAATCACACAATCTTGCTATTGACTGGAACAGATCAGGACTATATTTCCCCAAAGCTTTACAGCCCTACAACCACAACAGAATGATAAAGAGTTTTACAACTCTTTTTCTCTCTCCCTCGCTCTCTCTCTGTCAATATAAGACAGGGGTTGAGGAAGTTTCAGGTAAGATTCGGTAAGAAGGAAGAGAGGGGAAGAATGGATAGAGAAAGAGAGTGAGGGAAAACTCATGGAACTTATTTCATAAAGAGAACCCTTTGCCTAGAAATCTAGACGCACCCTAGATGTAGAGGTAGAAGTAGCTGATAAGACCAATCACAACACTCTATCTTTGTAAAGAGTCGTTGGGGTGGGCTTAGCACGATAACAACAGGGCTGTGATGGCCCTAGGCCAAGGAACATTGGTCGTTAGAATCAGCTTTGACACAGGGTGGAATAATACATTTCATACAGCAAATGCCCAAGCCCATCCCAGTTTGATACAAGGTGGAACAGTATATTATAGACCAAAACTGGGGGCAATATGTGGGTCAAATTAGGGCCAGATCCAACCCAGGGACGGGGACCTGATGTCCTCTGTCCTGATAAAGACCCTCAGGGTTGTGAGTGAGGCTACCCACAGACACTTGTCCCTGGGCTATCATTAGCGCTCCCCCGAGGATGCCCATGCTTCCAGTGCACAGGCACGCTAGCTGCCGTGCTACTACACTACACTACACTACACCACTGACAGTATGCAAAACAGCCCCATGACATTCTGTACAGCCTGCATTCCATTTGCACAATTCTAGAATTATTATACAAGCTGCCTTATATTAACCATAGCCCCATAATTATATTGACTACTTTTCCAATGGATTCATTCACCTATATTTGAAGGCTTTGTCAAATTTCGAATGTGGCTGTTCATACGGTGTTTTTTTTTATCTATATTTATTTTCCCCTGACATGTGTGACAGCCTGTTCGAAGGTCTACATTAAGTTGGATGGAAAAAAAAAGAATGACTCACACCTGGAGATCAGTTGCCTAGCCACACTGATTGGCTGCCCGGGCAGAGTTCTCACCTCTTTTGCTTTGTTCTTCAGTGTGTGTTACCTCTCTGCCCGGACAAAATGTTCTGCTGCTTGTCCAATTGGACAGCTCCATTGCGTGAATCGGCCCTTCTCCTGCCTATCAGAAGGCCTGTGTGGTGTCAGAGCCTGGTTGGGCAGGCGTTGGTGATGCCAGAGCCTGGAAATGTTTGTTTGTTTGTTTGTTTAATGGCAGTCTCTGTGCTTCGTTGACCAGCCAGACTACACTGCCGTTAGCTAGAAAGAGGATGGACGCAAGTCAGGCGGTGAAAGAGAGAGAAGAGAGAAGATAAGTGAGAAGGAAGAGAGAGATACCCTGGAACTGGAGCCTCATTCTTCTACATCTCTCACGTGTAGTCAAAACCTCCACAACAACATCCGCCCCACCCCCACCCCCACCCCCACACACCGCTCTCTCTCTCCTCCTGCCCTGGGTCTTCCTTTCTTCTCCGTTCATTAGTTTCTCCCTGCACAGGGCTGGTCTTGTGGTCATTCATCCTCCAGGTCCAGTCATCAGGGCAGCTGTCAGGACTCTTCCTCCAGCAGCAACAACAGGGACGAATGCCCAGCCCTGCTCTCTATATTATCAAAAGAACAACATGATTGTTATATTGCCAGATTGGAGTCCCTGCTACACTGTCCCAATCCAAATATTAAAAGACCTACGGAAAAATATCTGCAAAATATAAGATGCAAAATATTGACTTTCTTGATACTAAGGCTGATAACATATGTTAAGTTGTATGACATCAACCACTGCCAGATTTGGATAGCCAGTCCTTAAAAAAAGCAATAGTGTGTGATAAGGGACCTTATAATGACTGAGATAAGAACCTAAAATTAAAAGTAGTTAAAATTACTCTGAAAATAGCCTTGGGTACAAAGGGTTAAACATGACCTTTTTCAATAATGTATGAATAAATGACATAATGTATGAACAAATGACACATGGAAAAAAACTTAGGAGTGGGCCTAAGTAGGATTACTTACTGTAATGTAATTTGTGAAAAACAACAAAAATGTGAAACGACCTGGTAAATGTGTTATCACTTTCATGTATTATTTTCAATAAGGATTTGTACAAAAGCCTGCTCTTGCACACGCGCATCACTATGCTGTATTACCTTTTGCAAATCAATAATTCTGATCAAAAGCAACACGTAACTCACAACTTTAGAAAGCTAATATTTATGAGAATGCAGACAAAGGAGTATAGGTCAGTAAGGTCTACAGCAGAACAGTTAGCCTATCCAAATAATAGGCTATAAGATTCCAAGATGTTTGGAATCTTATCCTGTAAGATTGTCCGCAAAGTCCCACAGCAAAATGTCCCCATAGCGACGGCTGTCCCACTCCAGTAGTGGCTGGATTTTGTTGTTCAGCACTTGGTCATGTGAGTGGCCCATCAGGAAGACCAGTTTAACTCGTCAACCTTGGATTCTACCTGTTTGACCCAAGGTGTCCCGCACAGCAGCACAACACTGTACATTTATACCTGTGGCCTTAATAGCCAACAGTAGATAGAGGTCATCCTCACAAGGTGAAGGGGTCAGGAGGGTTGGGTATGCCCGGCAATGCTTGTAGCGTAAGAATTCCTGTAATGGCTGGGAAAGGTGTTGAATGACCGCTCTGTCATTGGCGGAGCATGTAAAGTTCTCTTAGACAGTATAGGGAACCATTGGCTGTGAGGGAGTGCTACTGTGAGGTTTGCTTCTCCAATTAAACACTGCCCATTGGGACTCGTTGGCAGGGGATGATATGGGGTTTCGTAGGAAGACCAGGTGGGGGTGCACCATGAGCACTATGCAACCAAGGACAAAGGCCACAGCAACACACGTGCTGTAAAATACTTTTGCCTCCTTCATCTTCACTCTGAGAAGGGAAGCAGATAAGAAAGCAAGTCATAATCACTACATTGTATCAATTAAGGCAAAGAGGTTACTCTAATTCTGTTCATTTCTAGTATTTTGACCGCTGCATAACTACAAAAAAAGCTACAAGAAAGGCTACATAACACAAGCTATTTTGTCAGACCCTATGGACTTTAATCGGTTAAATTTTTCACTAGATGTCGCTATTTTCACCTTTGTTTGTCTGAGTATTTTGGCCTTTTCTTATTGTGTATCTGTTTGTAATTGGATGATTATGTGATTGGTGAATTGAATGATTTGGGGTGGTGCAGTGTAGAGCTCTGCATTGGGATTGGGTCCCGCGGGACCAACGCAAATCTCGTGGGAACGGGCAGTTTGGGCTTGGCTGCGGGCGGGAACTGGTGGCTAATAAAAAACACTGTGAGTTTGTGAAGGATAGCAATGCAGGCTAACCTAGCTACTACAGGATCTCAGTCAACCAACGAAGTAGAGAAGAACATTAAACAAGGTGTGTACACCACTAAAAACCAAACAAGGCAAGTCCGACATTTGGAAACATGAATTTTATTCACAGTGTGTCAAAAGACATTCAGGGAGAGAAACAAAACAAATAATCCCAATCCCAATTAATAGCATAAATGGCGTGTTTCTCTTGCGGGACAGGAGAAGACACAAAATCAATGCATCTCTATTACTGTGCGGGTATAAATCAGAGTTTCGCGGGTTGCAGGCGGGAGTGAACATACACATCGTGGGATTGGGTGGACACGTTGCACACACATTGCGGGTGTGGGCGGTAATGGTCAGAAATTCAGCGGGAGCGGGCAGGAGTGGGATGAAAAAAACAGTCCCATGCAGTTCACTAGTGCAGTGGTAGTGTAACGTTAAAAGAACATGGCTAGTATGCTAGTAGCCTGGAAAGTTGTTGGTTTGGATCCTGGCTGCCACCATTGTGCCCTTGAGCAAGGCCTTTAACCTTAAGTTGCTATGGGTGGAGACTGGCCCTGAACAATTGATAGTTGACACAAAATGTAAGTTCCTTTGGGTAACAGTGTCTGCTAAATGCATAAATGTAAATGACACCCCCAAAAAACTACAGCTTGTAGCCTGTTTATTAGTTAGGTTATTTAGAGAGCCTTTGTTTCCCAGTAAGTTTGCTGTGATGGTTCTGATGAGCCACCCTTGTTGTAAGTTTGTTGACTTTGAACTAAGCCCTTGTTTTTCTATCTACTTGCTGTTTTTGAATTTTTCCGCCTGTTAACAGACTTTGACTTTTAATTGATTTAATTGTTTGTCCGTGAACCCCTCTGACCTGTGCTCACTTTTTGACTTTTTGTCTTTTGGAGGAGATATGTTCCTGGACTTCCTACTTGAAATGTAAGTAAACAAGCTCTGTATTGAAACTTAACTCTGCACTTCACTGCTGGGGGTGGTTAAGGGATATTGTTCCTCACCTTGCATGCTGGAGACCTGAGTTCAAGACATGGTGTGGCCATAACTAGTGACAATTACAGTTAATTTGTTGTGTTGTTGAGTTGAAGTTGACACATCAAATTATTTAAATTTACATTTAAATTCTGAAGATAACTACTGAGTTCAGATGTTGAGATAACGGTTCAGTTCACAAACCTTTATCACCCCGTGTGCTATTCTGGTCCTTAAGCAGGTGGCAGATTTCCTCAGTTGTCCAGCTTTTGGTTGCATGGCACATCTATAACAACATATGTTCACACCAGAAAATCACCATGTATTTTAATTGGTTTGCAAAGCCCCTGCCTTTCCTGTACTACCTCTTCAAGATTGGGCAACTTTATTCTCTCTCTCTATTTTATTATTATTTATTTTTAAAATGCAGCCTAAATACTGCGTGTCAGTGATTTGGTATTATTAAGGCCATAGGTTTGGGGGCATGTTCATGGGAAACAAATGCCAGCAAATATGTCCATCAAATGCAAGTAGAACAACTTAACTCTTAACTCAGACTTCAACCTTTTTTTGGCTTGACCTGAATTGGAGGAGAAAAGGCTTTGCATATATATATACTGCAAACTGTATCAGCAATTTCACCCAGATGAAGAATAGATGTAAATTCTGCTGCACTTAGGTGAATCGGGCCAGCATTAGGGAGGCTTGGGGACATAAAAAGGCCCTAGCGACGTCCATGGTGCTCCCTAAAGTGCACTGTGAGCAAACACTGTATCTGTGTTGGCCAGTCCTATTTTAAACGTTTTGCTTTGTGTGATGTGAGCTCTGTGAATTCTCTTACGTCGTGAAAGCTGTAAGTTAGAGTTAGTGGTCATGCAGAAGACACTCTCACAAGTTTGTTCCCAGAAATCAGGATTGGGAGAGAAGGCCAGGGCAAGGCAAGGTCTTTTTGTCTTTTAACTGTTGGGAATGTTATTGTGCTTTTGGTGGAAAGGTGCAAATAAGTGAAAACTATTTAGATATTAACTTTTTATGACTGTTGATTAACTGAGATGGTTGTAGGGTGTTATTGTTAAGATTGACTTTTTCTTTCATTCTTAGTTTGAGTTGTTGGTATTGAAAGAAGTCTCTTCCAACCCCATTGGTCTGTATAAAAGTATCAAATGACATGAATTGATTGTTATGAAATAGGTGGTGGGTGTGTGTGATTCCCTTTTTCTCCTTTGTGCAAAAGTGGATATGTTTGTTTTGTAACGTGAAAGTTGGGTTGTGCTACAATGGGGTGAATTTATTAAGGGGTAGTGCTGACTTAGTGATTCGATTACTTTTCCAGAGGGCTGTCAGAGTAGTGGAGATAGTGTTGATTTTGCTGATTGTTTAATCGCCACCATGGGCTTCACGCCCTTTTACTGTAGGACAATTTAAGTGTAATGTATGGTTGTCTATCAATTGCCGGAATGCCATTGCTTCAACACAGTTACACTGAAGGTGCACGTCAGGCAACACAGATCGAGGGCTCTGTGAAGAGGTTCACAGTGCTGTAAAGGCCCTGCAAAGTGATGGCATCAGTTCAATGCAGCATCACAAATTTTGTCTCTGGATGCAAGATGCTCTGTCAATAATTTCATCTAGGCTGGAACCTAGCCAGTTTTCATTCTCATGCTCAACTAGGCCTGTGATATCTGCTATTTGCACTGTGGTCTGCTCAAAACATTTTTTAGCCAAAGGCTCAGATTGTTGACCAAAGATCCACATTTATCACACACTTTTGTTTGCATTGAATGCAGTTTGAATTTTCTTTCGTTTCATTCAAATTAAAAACACCCCAAAATATCTTGCCAGGTTCATTTGATAAGGAAACAGGAAGAGTGAAGTGGGAGTGGGAGAGTGTGTCCTACATTACAGTTTTCACTTGCAAATCCTCTTTTTAAAAAAAAAAAAAAACTTGACATGATGTTGACACTAAATGCTCTACTGTAAACCACCAGAAAATATTGTTGTGTATAGCGTTCTGATCAAAAACAAACCTGAGCAAGTTCTTAAATAGACATGAGACATGAGAGACTGTCTCAGAACACTACTACACTATTTTAAACTACTACAAAAACACTTGGCTTGGCTAACTTTTGCAATGTAAAACATGATTTAGAGGCATAGATACAGAAGCACAGATAATTTTAGAGATGATTAAAGTAATACATAGAATCAATCAGGCATGATTTTTTTATGCATTTGCAACTTACAAAAGCTAGTATCCTAACAGTCAGAAACACTGAATTAATCCACTGCACAATAAATGAGAACATAGTACTGTACTTGAAATTAATAAATAAATTAAAATAAAGGATAGTAATCCTAATGGGCTCAGTCGTACACATGCACTGTAGTGCAGATTATAGGTATGTGAAAAAAGTCAAATTTTGTAATTTAAAAAATTCTAATTGACATTACGATAATATTGAAATCACGCTGTGTCAATGTTTTGTCAAAGATATTTTACATTATTCACAAAAATGTTTTATATTGCCAGCAACAACTTGTTGGCTGTCATCCCAGTCAACAGCACAGTCCCAGTTGCAAGTAAATTACTATCTATGAAATATTGGCAAGAAATGGAACTGTACTCCATCAGTCTTTATTTTATCCAGAATAAATCAGGCATTTTATCATGAAAAACTGTATACCTGGGGGCCTCAACTTCACAAGGTAGCATTAACAATGCTCCAGTTTCCCCTTCTATAGTTCTTTGTCAACAATGTCATGAGGCGTGTGACCTGTACATGTATTTATTCAAAATGAATTAATCATTATTATTATTATTATTTTTTTTTTTTTTGAAGAATTAAACAGTAGTTTGGTCCCTTATCTCAAGAATGCCTGAGCTACCAATACAACACGTTACTGGACAGGGAAGAAGGGAGAGAATAATTTTCTGTTTACCTGTATGTCACAAGCAAAGTGAAACATTCACTCTATCCCATTCTAACAATTTGACAGCATAACTGCCTTTGAACATAATTGCCAAATTCAAACTGTGGAGACAATTGACTGAAGAGAAAACTGCCAAGAGCTGATTTTACATTTGCGCTTAGGCAAATTACTGAGGCTGATCTTGCAAGACTAGTTTTTCAACAAGTGATATGAACAGCTAAGAAAGCCTTCATTCACATTCAGGGGTCATACTGCACTCACACGCACACCATGAACCTGACATACCTTATACACTAAGTTGAGTTTTTATTAAACATAAAGGCTCAACTGAAAAAAAATTATGGGATGTTCTTGTCTAGTAATTGTTGATGTCTTAACTTACTGACAGACTGTCTTCCCAGTTTCAACAGTTCTCTGCTTTATTTACATTTTACTTATTCTCAGTTATTTTGTAAAGTCACTGAAATTGTTCTTACATCAAAAAAAAAACAAACTTTTTTTGTATTCCCGGGATTATTAGAAATAAATGGGGATGCCAATGCCTGCTCTGACCACTCTAGTATCCCTACTAACGGCATGTAATTTTTCATAACAACACCCACAAACAAATCCCTTACCAACCATTGGCAGCAACGCTGACTGAGAGCAGCAGAGAGCAGGTTGAGCGCTCTACAATCTTTGGGTTGACGGCTCCTG
Source organism: Tenualosa ilisha (assembly GCA_015244755.2). Lineage (NCBI taxonomy): Eukaryota > Metazoa > Chordata > Actinopteri > Clupeiformes > Clupeidae > Tenualosa > Tenualosa ilisha. The sequence goes on along the minus strand of PYXC01001937.1, from coordinate 248,383 downwards.
ACAGTTGCAGCAGTTGAACCAAAGGTCACTGATTCCGACCCTATCTGGTCGAACACAGCTTTCCGGGTTAAAATTCCACATTGAATCAAAATGTAGGCTACACAAGCACATATAAAATGGAACAGAAAGGGCTGCAAACTGGAAGTGCAGGCAGGATAGTGTGGATCAGTGATTCCCAACCAGGAGTACGTGAGCACACTGCAGGGGGTACGTGGAAATGATTTAATAATAATTTATTTCCAGGATGATAAATAAATATTCTCAGTCAGCTCGTGTCAGTATTAAGCTCGTCAATAAAATGGTACGTGTGCGCGACAACTAGTTTCCCCGGGGACACAATAACCTGTGGCACTCCGCACCAATAGTAATCGGTTGTGTTACGTTCTACTTTTGGAGAATCATCAACACGTATGAGTGAGGGGGTACTCATGGTATGACAAAAAGGCTCAGGGGGTATACAAGACAAAAAAGGTTGGGAAACACTGGTGTGGATTGCATTAACTTTGGCTTTATTCCCTTGTCTACAAAATTAATGTTCATCTCCCGATGTGTCTGCTTTAGTAACAGATTGTTTTAACGAGGCAATAAAATTCTCACGTTTACAGGATCACCAGATTGAAATACATCCTGACAAGGCATCTCAGGATGTGACTTATTTGCAGCTTATTTCCAAGCTTATTTCTAAGCATCTCCAATCTCTTTGCTCGGAAACCAGACAGAGCAGATTAGTGAGGTTGAGAACCACTGAGGCAGAAGGTACCGCAGTATAGCTACTACGCACCTCCAGAATAGGGAAGAGCTTCTTGCCTCATGCGGTCAGACTGTCGAACAACAAAACATGGTGCAAATTTTTCACACTGAACTGAAATGCACTCCTGCTCTTTTCTGTTGCTATATGCTATATATTCTACCTCCACTCCAGAGTGAAGACTAAAATCCCAAAGAATATCCTTGTGATGCACTGACAGAATATTTAGTTGCTGTTGAAGAGGGTTGTCTCTGTTGACAGTGATGGCCCACCATCCTTTGGTGGTTTAACGTGTCACCTCTGGCGACTTCAGTATTGACTTTCTGGCATTATCTTGCATCAGAGTTATTAATGGGGCTTCCTTCAGTGTGCGGGTCTATGCTGTCTGTGTGTGTGTGTGTGTGTGTGTGTGTGTGTGTGCAAATGCAGTTCTTGTGTGTGGTTTTGCAGATGTGTGTGCATATTGTTGTGTATATGCATGAATGTGTGTGTGTGTGTGTGTGTGTGTGTGTGTGTGTGTGTGTGTGTGTGTGTGTGTGTGTGTGTGTGTGTGTGTTCACCACGTCACCCCCACTGAAGCAGTACTAGGGAGAGAGTAGCCTATTCTGATACATGTGTGCTGCCAGAAAGCGGAGTGCACTTTGCTAAAGAATGACAGATAAAGCTAGTCTGTCAAATCCAGCTGTTCTTTAAAAATCCTGTCAGGAAAAAGGGAAAAAGGTTGCGACAGACAGACAGAGAGACAGACAGATAGATGTGTAGATATATAGAAGAAAGGCAGACAGGAGATAAGGAGAAATATATATAGAGAGGGCAATTACAGTGAAAAGACAGTAAAAGACTAAGAGAAGACTGAGAGATTTCTCCTGTAATGTGTGTTGGAGAGCTGAGTGCGGATCCATCCACTCTACTTGGCCACGGACATTACTACTACAACAACCTTCTTCTTCTTCTTCTTCCATTTGTACATCATTATGATTCACCACTAGTGGAAAGATGGTGGACCTCTGAATGTGGTTGTTCATGTCTGATAGCCTGTATGAAGTAACAGCAGCAGGCGTTGGATGGGGGAAAACATTTCACATCATAAGAGCAGTTAGTTAGCCAGCTCCACTAATGGGCAGTCTGGGCAGCCAGTGGCATGACTCCTCAGCTTGTCCTTCATTGTGGACACGTGTATCTCCAACGTCAAATGTCCTGCTGCTTGTCCAGTCAGACAGCTGTTGGTGATGCCATGACCAAGAGGTGGTTTTTTTTTTTTGTTTGTTTTGTTTTGTTTTTTTTGTTAACGGCAGCCTCTGTGAGCTCCGGTGAGCAGGCAGACTACACTGCCATTAGCTGAAGAGAGGATGAAGGTGGAGGGGGAAGGCGGGAGAGAGAGGAGGTGGAGGACAGGAAATAAATAAAAAGGAGAAGGGAGAGGCGGAACTGGAGCCTCATTCTTCTACATCTCTCATGTTTAGTCAACAACCCCCCACCTCTCTCTTTCGCTCTCGCTCTCTCTCCCTCTCCTCCTGCCCTGGGTCTTCCCTTCTTCTCCGTTCATTATTTTTCCCTGCACAGGGCTGATCTTGTGGTCATTCATCCTCCAGGTCCAGTCATCAGGGCAGCTGTCAAGGCTTTTCCTCCAGCAGCAACAGGGACGAATGCCCAGCCCCGCTCTCCATATCATCAATAAAACATCAGCAGAGTAGACATCCGCCTGACTATTTGTTCTGTCTCCTATTTTCTTGGTCCCAATTCACCACTGTACTAAGTCAGTCTATGTCTCCTTTTTTTTCTTTGCATGCTGGTCTCTCTCTTTTCTGTCTGTCTAGTCTTTTACTTCCTCTTCTTCTTCTTCTTCTTCTTCTTCTCTCTCTCTCTCTCTCTCTCTCTCTCTCCTCCCATCCTCCTTCATTCTGTCCATAATGTTAATACAATACTGTCCATGTGATTGCCCATCTGCTTGGGCCAATCTAAATGGCAAGTCTGCAAGGCAAAAAAAAAAAATCCCAGCACATCCTACATGCAGTGTAATTGGTCAATTACCTTTGTTACAGTAAAGCATGTCAAGCATATAGAGATATAAACTATCTCTCGCTCTCTGTCTCTCTCTCTCTCTATATATACATCTATACAATAGCATGTCAGCAAGAAAGCGACACGTGATGGGCGAATAACAATATATGTCCCATATACGGCCCATAAGAGATGTAGAGACCAAGAGACAAAGACAGGCCCAGAGACCGAGGAGAGAGAGAGAGAGAGAAAGAGAGCAGGGGAAGATGGAAAAGTCCCCAGAAAATTTTCTTCTCAATATCAACAGATACCTGCATATGAACAATTACTGTAAGGGACTAATGTGAGGGAAATACCACCTTGCATTGAAGGCCTATTATATTTCATTACTTTGGCCTATCTTAACAGAAAACACAACCTCCTTCAGACTGAATTGTACTTCTGCTGCATGTAGATTTATTATCCACTCTGCTGCACAGATTTGTTTGTCATTTGTTTGCCTGTCTGTTCGCTGTGCCTCTGTTTGTGTGTGTATGTGTTTGTGTTTTAGGTATATATGCCATGAGGAAATGATGCTGTACCTCACATAGCTATACCTTATCCATTGTAAAGACTACAAATCCCAACTTTGTCTGTTTTTATTTGTATTGTGTTATACATTTAAGAAAATACATGGGACAGGTGGAAGCAGTTTATTGTTGTTTTTGTACACTGCAAGTACAAAAATTCCTACCAAACTATACTGACACAGTGATGGTACAAAGTTCCCAGGAAACTTCTGGTCTCTGAACTGAAACTTTTTGTATTCAAAAATGAAACCTCCGGTTTCAACTTTGTTGTTCATTAAAGCAACTTTATGGAACTGTCAAGAAAGTGTTTATGTTCTTCCATAAATCTTTAATTGTCTTGGATCACACTTATGTTTTCTGTCTTGTTCCAGAATGGTTCATTTCAGCAAAGATGGTTGGAGGCAAAGCTGTAGGCTTAAAGTTTAGAGACTCTACATTACCATTAACCATATTGTGTGGAGGTGGTTTTATTTGACACAATGCTACAAAGACTGAGAAAGGAATAAAACAAACAAACATTGTCTTCCAAAATCCCTAAAAATCCTAAACATATCATTCATGTATGTTTATGTTCTTAAGTTGTTGTGCACTTCACTATCTAGTTAGCTCTGTTGAAAACTTGCCTCATCTGGCTGTAACTGAAACCCTGCACACATTAGGTACACTGGTTCACTATATAGACATATAGTGAACCAGTGAACCTAATGACATCACTGAGTGAAAAAGAACATAAGCAGAGGGATTTGGCTGCAGAAAAAGACAATTTGGGGCAATATACAGATACAGTAGGTCTGATGTACAAGACAGATACCTGTATTAGATAGCTGTTATTTACATTATTCTCACTGAGTAACGAAGGGTTCGAAGGATCAATGTGTGTGTGTGTGTGTGTGTGTATGTGAGAGAGAGAGAGAATACTTGTAATGTTAGAAATAAGTCATCATTACTTTACACAACGTTTGTCATACTTTCTTTATTTGATCAACCAAGGTTCAGCACAGGAAAACACTTCTGCAATCTCTGGGAAACTCACCTAGGGTAACTCGGCATGTTTTCACACGGGGGAAGTTGACTCGCAGTGACTTTAGCAGTTCAGTGTTATTTTGCCGTTGTTGTCTCAATGACTCATTTCGTCTCATCCTCCCCTAAGCAACTCATTACCACAGCTCAAAACTCCCGGTTCCCAGATCTCCCCAGCTTAATTTTAAAAGTCTCATTTGGGGAGGCAAACAGCAAGACTTCATCCAACACAGCTGTGGTGTATTGTGTTCAAATATTTTACCCAAAGCAGTGTGCAGCGAGTGAAGAGTAAGTGTCAGTGTGTTTGTGTGTGTGTGTGTGTGTGGGCATTTGTGTTTCAGTCAGATGGCCAATGCTCATCTGTCAACCTCTAGAGGGGGAGCAAAGTTGGCACAAGCCTCATATTTATGTGTGCTGCAGCAGTCCAGAGAGGCTGGTTGGAGAATGCACATCTGTGTTAGTGTGTGTGTCTGTGTGTGAGAGAGAGTGAGAGTATGAGTGTGTTTGTGTGTGGAAGGGGCAATAAAAAAAGAATGGGGGGGGGGGGGGGGGTCATCCTGTGAGATTGACTGTGACATTTAAGTGCACTTGACAGCTCTGATCCCGTTAAATGATTGATTAACACGGCTGAACTATTAAAGTCATTATTCTTTCAGACTCCTGCTAATATTTAGATAATGGTGTCAAATCATTAAAAAAAGATTTAAAAAGGCTTTTTTATGATGTCTAGTGTAAAGTGGTCAGTCAAGGATGAGATATTGAAGATGTGTGTGTGTGTGTGTGTGTGTGTGTATGAGTGTGTGTCTTTACCTCTTTCTGTATCTGTAAAAGAAAGGGAGATAAAAACAGAAAAAAGAGAGACAGAGAGAGATAGTAAAAAAGAGAGAGGAGAGGGGGCGCCTCTGCTCATCAACTACACAGACCCTGAGGTGAAACCCTTCAGTATAAATGACTATGCTTATGCTGTCGACTGACATTTACTTCAGCAATGAACACTCTGGGGAGGCCCTCTCTCTAAACAAGCAGGGAGAACACAGCCCACTCTACAGAAATGCTGCCTGCCTGCCTGCCTTCCTGCCTGCCTCCTTGACTGTGGCCAGAAATAACTCGATTTGGGGAGCCGTTCTCTGGAGGTCCCCCTTAGAAACTTCACTTTTCTCTCACACACTTCAGCAGCAGACATCTCTCTGTAGGTCTCTCTCACTGCCTTAGTAACTCTCTCTCTCTCTCTCTCTCTCTCTGTCTCTCTCTCCCTCTCCCGCCCCCCCGGTTGAACTCTTGACTATGCTTCCCTTAGTCTCTCTCTCTTTCTCTCACTCTCTCTGTCTGGTTTAACTCTTGACTATCCTTGCCTTCTTTCTCGCTCTCTCTCTCTCTGTCTCTCATTCTCTCTCTTGCTCTCTCTCTTTCTCTCTCTTGCTCTCTCTCTTTCTCTCTCTCTCTCTCTCTCTAGAGTCCTGAAATAGATCTGTTTACCTCCACTTGAAATTGGCTTGTTTATTTTTGTTGGCGGGTTGTCTGGGCAATGATTGCTGAGCAAACATTTCACTCCTCATTTAGATCATGTTAGTCTCTATCTTCGCATGAGGCAGCCTTTGCTCATCAAGAGTTTACCAGTGAGAAAACACTGCGCTATTAAAAAGGTCAACTAACTAGAGTGGGCGACTTTATGAACACTCAAGGACCATAAACATTCAAGCCTTATTTGATGTTTAAAAAAAAAATGTACTTAGAGGGTTCTACTCTTCTTCCCAGTTACACAGTTGAGGTACTCAGGAAATAAATTCTTAGTAACCCAATGTAACCCTAAACTCTAGCATCTAAATATTCTGTATTACTTCAGTTCTGTTTAGGATATCAGAACATGACGGCATTTTATAAACAATATAATTAATCAAGATGTGAACATAATTGATGTTGTTATGAGAATGTTAGAAATAGGAATTGTCCATGGTTCTGATATCACTTGTGTCGCAGAAAAATGAACATTAAAGGCAGCTGTCCAGTATAAATGTCTGAAATCGTATGCACTACAGCCCAGCTCATAAATACATCATAGTGGACAGCAAAGGACCTGCCCAATATAAAGCTCTGATTCCATATGACACAGGAAAAAATCCAAACAAGCCATATTCAATATGGTTCCAACAACTCAAAACACAAGCAATTAATACAAGTTTGAATAAAGAGATAACTCCAAGCCAGATAAACAAACTGACAAATTGTAAAAAAGTCAAATTTTTCATCTTCTACCTTTCTTTACTAGGCCTGATGGATTGTGACTGGCTCAATGTTCTCTCTCTCTCTCTCTCTCCCTCCCTTTCTCTCTCTCTCTCTCTCTCTCTCTCTCTCTCTCTCTCTCTAGTAGTTTTATGTTCAGTTCCCATTAAAACTTTCTGATTTAATCAGTTTGGCTTAGTCCATAGGAAAAGAAAGGTTTTTAAAATAGTCTCTCTGAATGCAGCATAAGGGCCTCATGTTCAGTAATCAGTTTGCCACTTCTGTGTCAAGTGTTTTGCAAAGGCCTCTCATCTCCATGCTGCTCAGCTTCAGCATACACCAAAGAATACATCCAAGAACCATGTGAGGAAATACTGATCACTCTCTCTTATTTCTCTGCAGAGAAAGTGGTAAAAATAGGACCTAATCTGTCCTTTATGTAATGCTTTCTTTCTTTCTTTCTATCTTTCTTTCTTTCCATCTTCTATACATATATGCAAGAGGGATGTTTCTAAAGCACTATTTAGATGGGATTAGTTGGATTTCTGGAGTAATATAAAGACTCAGGATACATATAATTCAAGCACAACTATTACATCTGTGTCATTGCTTGTGTTCTAATAACAGGATCATCATTAGACTTACTTAACATATGACCAATTTATGCAACAGTTAGGTTTCATAGTCTGCTCATATTGTAAGCAGTACAAAAACATAGCGATCCGGATATATTTGGGCTTTTATTTTGACAGTATAGAATATGCCCAGATCACTATGTTTTGTAGTGCAGACAATAGCTTCCTTGTTTCTGAGCGGATTTTCATTTCATTTTTTAATTAAATTGAAAAGCCCACTAACACCTCAACTTTTAGGCTGAAACGAGCCAGAGCTCTCCTTTAAGGTGACAATCCAATACTCCCCATAATGTACAAGAGAGATCAGATAACATCTGAGTTGTGGTCAAGTGTAAGGCAAAATTTACTGAAATCCACATTTTCATCTAAAGTTGTTAGACCCGGAGACAAGCATACACAGACTCGCTATTCCCCCCCCCCCCCATAACAGGCCATTAGGCTCCAGCTTGAGGACCTGATCCCCACTCAAACAAAAGAGAAGTCTGGTTGTGGTTACTTAGATGTTGTCAGGTCTGCATCAGATCTGGCCACGGCCACGCCCCCTCACTCTACTCTCAATCCCTCTCCCCGTTCGTATTCACTTCCCTGTGCACGATCACGTTCACCTGAGTTCTAATTGGTGTCACCTGGTCTCCACTCCATTTAAGCCTCCTCCCTGCTTCCCCTGTTGTCTGGCCTCGTCATTACCTTCCTGGATTTACGCCGTGTCTGTCGTGCTTTCTCCGTCTCCCGCGAACCCCGTGTCACTCACCCGCGTCACTCACCCCACATCACTCCGCGTTTTGTTTGTTTAAATGAAATCCCTTTGTTTAAATCAGTCCCTGTCTTGTCTGTGCCTGACAGATATCTGTGATAATATTGGTTTAATATAATATTGTCATGTTTGGTCTTGAACTAATCCTTGTAATGCAGAATGCCTTGACAGCATTCTGATCATATTCTGTGGCAATCTAAAGTATATGTACACAGTTATCAACAAATAACTATATTGTAGCCTGCACACTAATTTGATACATTTGAGTTTATGACTTACTGTTAGATAAATGATTCATTATTCCACCAGTTCATATCTCTTTTCTCCTATGCCATGCAACTCTTGTGCTTTTAGCTGGTAAAATATTCAGTAATATTTCAACCTATTTCAACCTATTAATTTCATGGAGTCAAATTAATTGTAATTTCTCACAATATTTAGCACAAGTTAGCATTTACTTCTGTCCTAAGTTCAATACATGTATTTAGGAAGCAAGACCTAAGTTCTTTGTTTTTCTGGTCTTACACAACCAGGGTTCCAAATCTGAACTAACATAAAGGAATGATAGAATAAAGAGGAAAGGCAAACGAAAATGGAGAAGCTTGAATTTAAGCTGTGTGTGTGTATGTGTGTGTGTGTGTGTGTGTGTGTGTGAGCGTGTGTGTGTGTGTGTGTATGTATTTGCGTGTGTGTGAGCGTGTGTGTGTGTGTGTGTGTGAGCGTGTGTATGTGTATGTATGTGCGTGTGTGTGATTGTGTGTGTGTGTGTGTGTGTGTGTGTGTGTGTGTGTGTGTGTGTGTGTGTGTGTGTGTGACTACTTGTGAGAAGAAATGATTGGAGAGAAAGACCAGGGAAAAGGAGGACAGGAAAATGTAAATGAGAGAGGAAGCTTTCAGCTCTCGACTTGTGTGTCGTGTGTGAGTGTGAGTGTGAGTGTGTGTGTGTGTGTGTGTGTGTGTGTGTGTGTGTGAGCACACTTGTGTATTTAAAAAGATTGGTTCTGAAAATGGAAAATGACTCAAAACCAAGAGAGAAATTGAGATTGTGTGAGTGTGTGTGTGTGTGAGAGAGAGAGAGAGAGAGAGAGAGAAAGAGGTTAAGAGAGAAAGAGTCTTTTCCACATAAATGACTTTTAGCATGGAGAAAACTTTCAGCATGGTGAATTTTGTGATAAATGGTGAATGAGAAAGAAAGAAAGAAAGAAAGAAAGAATTTTATAAAGAAGCATTAGATTTTCAGTCGACATACGACTGATACAGCATGGTAGAGAAGAGAAAAGACTAAAACGGAATCAGGGTCTCTTGGGTAATTTGCAGCCCTGTGGCAAAATGCTGGGTTAATGTAATTAAGCGGCTGCTTTAGTCTGGCCTTTAGCATGAAGGTTGAATGGCTTAGCATGGCCAATGAAGAAGAAGGTAGCATGACGTAGGCCCCCGTCATACTGCAGACATAGCATAAGCATAAAGTGGGATAGTTTATTATGGTGGACATGTTAGACTTTCCATATTGCCTGAGAAAACCGCCAAGCAACCGTGAGACACTTAGACAATATACAGATTTCAAGCACCAGACTTCTTGAAGGTGATTTTCACATGGGTTAGTTCGGAAGAGTGCTGGTAAGCTATTTCTGATGTGAATACCAACACACAACTAGCTACGCCAGAATTGTGTCAGAATGCTCACGCCTGTAGTGTGAATGGGGTCTCAGCCATATGCATTAGCATGAAGGCTGGCTGGCATTGCAAAGTCTGTTAGTGTGAAGGCAGGATGGCTAAGCCTAGCCTATTGGCATAAAGGTCAGATGGCTTAGCATAGGCCATTAGCATTAAGGTTGCCACTGAGACAAAGCAGTCACTTCTCTGGAGAGATGGAGAGGTGATAAGTGAAGAAGATTCATTGTGATGCTTTTTGTACAGGCATGAAAACATATGCATCATATATTATCATGACTGGTAAACATGTGTAGTAAATTGTAAGATTCTTGAAAGCCTGAAAATGTAGCTTTTACTGATTTACATGATTTCTGTGTTGTTTTTATATATTTTATAGGTCTTAAATGATTTATTTTTGCACTCATTCATTTTGTTTAATTACATGAACGTCAACCAGCAACTTTGGTAAGCTAATTTTGTTTTTAAATGAGCTGTATAAATCACTATGACTTGACTTGAAACATCGCATAACTGTGAAATTGGTATTTGCACACTGTGTTAACTTTCCTTCATCTGGTTAAACACTAGAAGAAACTTTTATGAGATTAATATTACATTTGACCTGCTGTATGAAAATATGCAAAGATTTTTTGGGGGTGCGTGATAAATGATAAATATTAGGATTTCCCATAGAAATGTGGTTTTGTTTTAGGCAGGGGATGGTCAGGTTTTTATTTTTGTGACATCTGAGACAAGTTTAATAGCCATTTGCTCCCTAAGTGTCAAACACTGGCTAGCTTAATAGTGGTATGATGATAGGTTACCAAGCCAACTGTCAGTATATTGCCGAGGTGCAGTTACCGAGGTGGCCAGGGTCAACGATGGCTCATGTCAGTGGGCATAACTATGGCCTTGACTTTGGCAAGATTTTATCTGTCATTATTTTTCTTCAGTGTTTGTCTGCTTCTGCTGTCTGCTTCATTTGACTAGCAGCCTCTGGGAAGGATGAAGGATGAATAAAAAAGAATAATAAACTGGATATGCTGGATTCTTTAACTTTGTGAAGTGTCTGGGGCCACACATGCTTTCATAGAAAATTATTTTATTCAAAAGTTCTGATTAAAACTCATTGGAAAACACTTTGAAAGAGCCATTTTTTTATTACTATGAATTAAATTATGAGATCAAGTTAATTAATCTTTGTTTAAATTGAATAAATAGTACAAAATGAATGAAAATTTTCCATGAAAGTGTAAAAAGTGCACTGGCAGTACCATGCAGAAAACCATCTGCATTAGCCATAGACGTCTGACTCTATGACTTGGGTAGGCTACAGTCTTGCGTGTCAAAGGGGGGAGTCGGCCCTGAATGCCTGACACTCAAGTATAACCGTGACCTTCAACCTTTGCAATAGTAACATGTAGTGGCATGTAGAAAAACACTGACGTTTGATCAGCATTGGCTATCTGATATCACTCCGAGGGGGTAGGAGTGAGTTTTCCTTACTTTGATCATAGGCTATCGCTAAAAAAAAACCAGTTCTCCCGAAGTCTGTGCACAAGGCACTGGCAAAACTCATTCAGTCACAAGGCCACAGTGACAGCAGCGGCAGGGACGGTGACGGAGAATACGTACTTCTGCATGCTGAATACGATCAGAAGTGCCCCGGCTTTGTGCGCATTTCAACACCATATCACGAATGTTATCAACACCGGGCGAAGAGATACTGAAGTGGATGTAAACCCAGTCATTCTTTTACACCACTCAAAGCCAATTTTGAATTTGTTCAAGACAATCTCTAGACTTAACTATCAATCTTGTGCGGCAGTTGTAGTTGCCATAGACATGCTGCCAGCTCGTTTAACACAAAAATCGTTTTTGCCGTCCTCTGTATTGTTCCCCCTATTTTGTTTATTCTGTGAATATAAGACGACCCCCCCCCCCCCCCACACACACACCTTTTGTTTCAGAGGTATTTACAGAAAACAAAACTCAAGTCTTACCCTTACAACAATTTAACAAGATATGTGTATATTTCTGCAGGATGATAATACTTAAGTTGGATAAGTTAAGTTGGATTGAAGTTGCCCCATTGTCATTGTCTTAATGCCAATAAATGCCAAAGTGACCTCAGTCACTTTTTCAATCCTCTACAGATGCCTCTATCACCAACAAAGCCTTTGGCCCCACTGTATATGACTAAGGACCCCAAGGAAAAGCCCATGGCACACACACGAACACACATACAGAGAGAGAGAGCGAGAGAGAGAGAGAGTTTTGTGATTGCTCACTGCCAACACTGAAAACTCAGCTGACCATGAAATTGGATTCCTGCAGTGTTGTCTCTGTGTTCCCACCATACATGAGGAGAAACATGGACAGTCATGTTAGTGGCCAAATGGAAAGACAGACCAACACTGAATAATGAAAAGTTTTTATGGCGCCTGCTGAGATGCTAATATGATAAACACATTTTGTTTAAAGTTAAAGTTTGTCTGTATCATTTAATTTTTCAATATTTGAATCTAACACTACTAATAAACCCAAATCATGATGTATGAAGCTTATAATGTGGCAGTGGTGATGTATTGGGTAAGAGACTTTGTTACCCAGTGGTATCACCGTTGCTAGCTACTACCATTGTGGTTCTGGGAAAGGCAGGTTAATTTAAACCTGACTTGCTCCATGGGGATTCTCTCTGCAATTGGTAGTTGTAAGCTGCTTTTGATTAAAAATAAATACATTTTTTTTAGAAATTAATGAATAAAAGAAAAAAGTCTTTCTGCTATAAACTGCTTCAAAGTATGTTATTGCTGTGCTGTGCAATTCCCACCCATCTGATTTGATTGGCCTGAACACATTTAAACTGGGTATAGAGGCCTCTCAACGTGTCGACTCCAGACCAGATTTCCTGCATTCAAATTTTGTAGACTGTAGTCCGTAGCCTGTGTTTTGTATTGTCTTGGATGAATTTCACCTGCTGAGGATGGATGTGTTTCTGTTCCAGCCCCGATACGGCCCAGTTCCAGTATGCATGTACTCAGGTGAGAACCAGAGCTCCCCTTCCACAGACAGCAGTTCACCAGGGATGGCTGCGTCTCTGTCAAGTAACCTCATATGCATTGATTAGCCATCACGTGGGTGATGTTTTCATCCTAACACAGGTTTTTGAACACACTCGTATAAACACACACTCACACACAAGATCCCTCCACACACACACATGTAAACCCCCACCACCACACACACACACACTTACACACACACACACACACACACACACACACAGACAAGACACTTGCGCACACACACTTTCAAATTACACACAAACAAACCAACACACAGCTGAAAACAAATCTCTTCATAGCTGTATGACAGTGTTGCACTTACAACCCTGTCCTTTCCAAGGGGGCTACAATTCCCCCGAGCCAAACGTTCATCTTGTATTACTGTGTCACCCCATTATATTATTGCATCGTTCCATTTCGGGCTGAAATCACTATAATTTAGCTTTATGTAACAACTATATTCAAACACAGAGACCTTAAAGGCCCTTTTGACTGCCTGGATGCCTCAGGTCTTGTGTGAGTCTGTTTCCATATCACCCCAGGGAACATATCACAACAGGGAGAGAACTTCAATGAAGAGGCAATGGACAACATAGGAGGCATTAGCTATTCAAAGTCACCATCTCATCACTATCTGTATCACCATCACCCCGCTGGCCATATTTCTTAATGTGGTCATTATACAGGTGAGATGAGAATTGTTGTGTCATTATCATTTGTTGATTTGTTTCCTTCAAGGCTTTCATGAACTCACTGTCATCCCTCGACTGTATTCATTGGAGAATAAATATTCAATTCTTTCTCTCTCTTTCGATATGTGTGTGTGTGTGTGTGTGTGTGTGTGTGTGTGTGTGTGTGTGTGTATGTGTGTGTGTGTGCGTGCATGTGTGATAGCACTTAAGTATGCCTGGGGGAGTGCTCTGTGCCTGTGTGCTAAGAGTTCTCCCTATGAAAACCAATCAACTCACCATAGATCTTCTCCTGTTGCATCATCAGTCACAGCCCATTAAGCCATATCTGTCCATTTGCAGACAGCTGCTATCTCTCCAGATCGACAGTGCATCAACGCATTGTAGTGTGTTAAAAGATTTTTCACACTCAGGTAGCACATATAGGCTTTTCTAGCCACCGACTGTTCATTTCAATTCATTTAGAAAGAAAGGGTTGTGATATTTTGTAAAAGAAACACTGTCTTTAAAGTCTACAAAGTCTACAAAGATGGTTCAACTCCTGACACATAAATGTGATAGATGTTGATGAAAATCTGTTCAGAAGTAAGCTCTCTAAGTGAGGGATGTCTATGTGTGTAGGCTAGCATTTAGCTTCATTTACCTATAATGGCATAGCAGACGCAAATTCATCACTGTAGGGATCCTGACCACGTTAGTTACCACATGTTGTACCATGTTAGTGGAGTATGAAGCAGCTTACTTTGCTGATAGCCAACTGCTCCCATAAGAAACCATTGCCATTATTTGAAAAATAGCCAGTTGGATACTGAATGCATTTATAATCAACAACCCCAGGACTACATCCTCTTCCTGTGATGTTCAGAGCTATTAATACAGTGGATAGTCTATTATGGGCCCTCCAAATGATGTGTAAATCACTGAAACTGAACTGAAACAGCTGAAAGAGCTGATCTCTTACAATACTGTCAAGCCCCTTACGCCAACCAGGCCACAGGCAAGCAGGTTTCTGTTAGAATTCAAATTCAATTTCCGGCAGAAATTACTTTTCAATCTGGAATATGTGTCATGCAAATCTATTTCCTTTCTTCTGTGTCTAATGCAATTAACTCCATTACATGGAAAGGGATGCAGCAGTCAGTATGTGAAAAAGAAAGTCCGATGGAAGTTCAAAACAGGGCTGGTAGAAGAATCGGGAAACCAAAGGTCGGATTCGGTGAAGGCGAGTGGTTAAACACGCGGAACTGAACCATTGTAGACCCATTATGTCAATAGAGGTTTGACATCACTAAAGGTCACTCTTTCCAATTGGTCTGAGTGAATAATTTGACCTTTGTTCCAACTTCAGAAAATACAAGTGCAAATCCAGTTATAACCAGGGTATCTCTATTGACAGTGTAAGAAAAAGTGGAAAAGAATCTCTTGAAGGTCAGAGGAAACTTCTCAATTTCTAACTTCTCTTGTGCTAAAAAAAAAAAAACACACAAGATCAATCACAGTCACAATAAATATTTACAGTTTCTTGCATTATCCAAATTTCCATTAAATCTGCTGTTAAGGTAGACAATCCCCTAAATCTACAGTAAGGTAAAGTGCTCCAGTAAAGTACAGTGTCTGAGTATACAGCTTTTATGTATACAGTATTTATATATTTATATACAGTGTTTACTCTGACATTATTTTTTGGTGGATTAATTTCATTAATTTAACTGGTCAGTAAAAATTACAGTAGCACACATACACACAATCACACACACTCACACTTGCACACACACACACACACACACACACACACACACACGATGCATCTTGGATATGCAAGCCATTAGGAAGTATACCAACAACAGCGACAGAAACAGATGGGGCCTTTCTCTCACGGTCCTAAATATGACAGCTATAATTTATCATGTCAAAGCATGCTGTAGGATCCTCGGCTTCAACTGGCCTTTTTTTTTGCCTGTGAAACACAAACACAGATGAGATACATAATGCTATGCGTAAAAATGTTTCACTGTTCCTTACATAACAAATACGTCCCACTAAGATAAGCTACACTTTGTAATTGGAGCATTTGAACACGGACGTCTGACAGTTCAAAACAATACATCATATGAAAAGTAAAAAAAACCAGCCTTAATACTTAAAACGTCAAGACAGTGATGATTTAGATATAACAAATGCTTTTTCTAATTATTTGTACGTTTTTATAAGTTTCAAATCGCACTACTGAAATGCCACACCTACAAAACAAGTCAAGACCTATAAAGTAAGTGTGAAGCAAAACAAGCACACACATGTAGACCTTTCATTCCTAACCACAAACAAAGCCAGATATGTCACCTTAATTGTACATTCACTTTGATGAATAGACTCATGATGACATACCAACTGGATATCCAGCTGTGTATAGGTAGAATAGACACACACGCCCGCACACACACACACACACACGCACACGCACACACACATACACACACATACACTTGCAGGTCTGAGCCCCGCTCCAACTGACCCCATCAAAGTGATCAAGATCAAGATGCTGAACCCTAAACTGCTCACCTTGGCACCCTGCATGGCATGGCAGCCTCTGCCACTGGTGTGTGAATGTGTGGGTGAATGTGAGGCAAAACATTGAGTGCTCATAGGAGTAGAAAAACGCTATATAAATTACCATTTACACACACACACAACACACACAACACACACACACCACACACAGTGTGTATATTCATACACTCATACACACACACAATGCATATTCACATGCATGCAAACACACACAAACACCTAAGCACCAAATCCACTCACACACAAATTGCTTGGACTTACAACCATAAAGCCAATCATGGCTTCATGCATAAACACATAAAACACATGTAGCATATGTGAGCCTCCTGCATATTAGAACTTATTATACTGCAAAACACTTAATTTAATTAACAATTAAACAATTACTCACTGTGATAAACTCTATAATGTAGTTCAGCAACAAGGTGCACTGATTATAGTGAAAACAGAAACCACACAGACATTTATTTCAGTAAATCTGCTTGATGTATTTACAGTTTATTTGCACATTCACATATTGCAGACATCTTTCAATTTCTGCATTTTTCACGTGCTATGTATTCTACTGTTGTGTTTTGATCAAAATGTATTCAAGAAGAGAGGGAAACATCTGGGTGTAAGACAATCACACATTATAAAACAAGATATAAGAACATCCATCTAAAGTGTCTTCATTTTGTACAAGATAGTAAATGTCAGCTATGTAATCTTGGGTGACCAATTCAGCATAAAATCTCCATCTTCTAAAAGTATTGGATTTCATCTAAGCTCTTACAGGATTGCAAATGGCTTCCTACTGGGTTACCTGTGAGAGGCTTTGGATCTAATAAGTTTTTAACCACATTGGCAATATGACATTTGTTTCACTATCTTCATCTGATTAAACAAAAAACTTTCACTTTCCGCCCAGCCACTCTATGGTTTATGTAAAGAGAGAGACAAAGATAGAGTGAGAGAGAGAGGGAGAGAGAGAGAGAAAGACATAGTGAGGGGGAGAGAGAGAGACAGAGAGAGAGGGAGAGAGAGAAAGACATAGAGAGGGAGAAAGAGAGAGAGAGAGACATACAGAGAGACAGAGAGAGAAAAGACATAGTGAGGGGGAGAGAGAGAGAAGACACATACAGAGAGAGAGAGAGAGAGAGAGAGAGAAAAGACATAGTGAGGGGGAGAGAGAGAGAGTGCTACATCCTCAGAGAAAATATATTGTGATAGGATAATGATATACTGGCTGATCAACTGTGTCAAATCTGTGACTCTACTGTTCAGTTAAAGCATTTAAATAGCCAGGCTAATTTACACCCACTCCTAACCACTCATTCACACACACACACACACACACACACACACACACACACACACACACACATACACTAATTATTAGGGGTGTAATGTATCACCATCATAACATTTTTTGTTTATAATTTGTAAGATGATAATGAATAGATCAGTTGATGTATGACTCTGGGCTGAGATAGCTGACACATGAGTTACTATAGGACCACACATGTCTGTAGTCACATAGCCCTTTTGTTTTAACCACATCACGTGACATATGCAATCCTTTTGTATGTGTAACTGATGCTTTGATTCTATTGAAAGGTCATGGAAAGGGCTTTTTTCTCTCATCTTTTGGCTTACTGGTCCAGTCTTTTTAAAATAGGAACTCCCACGTCTTACTATGCTATGAATCTTAGTCCCTTCTTCCCTGCTGAGTCTCCGAATGAGAGCCTAGGTTCATGCCTCAATCAGGGATGAAATAATGACGACTTCATGAGCTCCATCACTTCTCCTCCTTCATGGCTCCCACTGGACCCAAATGCTGATTAATGGGGAGCTCCTGTGTGGGCATTACTCATTACTCTCCATGCAGGACTGACACAGCTGCCCCCAGCGCACACACACACACACACACACACACACACACACACACAGATGGACATTAATGGAATACAGACAGACAAGTCACTAGAAGTGAGCTCTGTCACCTCAGACAGAGACTGCTGTGTTTATGTGTGTGTGTGTGTGTGTGTGTGTGTGTGTGTGTGTGTGTGTGTGTGTGTGTGTGTGTGTGTGTGTGTGTGTGTGTGTGTGTATGTGTGTGTATGTCTGTGTGTGTATGTGTGTGCGTATGTGTGTATGTATGTGTGTGTGTGCGTATGTGTGTGTGTATGTATGTATGTGTGTGTGTGAATACAGTTTACTATGCTAACTATACACCAGAACACCCAAATGCGTACACACACACACATCACCATCCAACACACGAGCACACTGAAAAATTGTAGCTCAAGGTTGATGTGATAAAGTTCACAAGAAAAGGAGATGCAGATCATCAGCATTTCTGTAGCAGCATATTATTTATCCAAGGCCATATAAAACAATAACAACAATCATTATATAAGAATTAAAATTATTAGGTATAGAATATCATAGTGTAAAATTAATCTACAGTGTATTGCTAAATTACAATAAGAGAAATTAAACTAGATAATTAGATATGTTGCTAACTAGACCGCTTCAGCATTTTTACCAAACACTTTGGTAATGCTGAGGATGCAGGCATATGAAACCACATCCAGTGATAGGGGTAACAAAGTGCAAAGTAAATGTTTACTGCAATTAAATTACTATTACAGTACAGCAATGCAAGTTTCATTTCAGCAACTACACTACAGTCAGTTTTTATTGGATTACTGACTTACTCATTGCTTCAGTAGCAACTGGCCAAAAATACAATGATCTGTTGTGTGAAAAACCAGTAATACATCATTGTGCAGAAAGAGCACACACCACTCTCTGTCAATCAGTAGTCTACCTCTCAGACCCTCCAGTCAAGCAATGACTGTGGCTACATGCACAGCAAATTCGAAATAAGGCCAATATTCTGGTTGAAGCAAGATCCCGAATACACTGTTTACATGTGTGGAAGTGGAGTGGTGTGCTATCGGGATAGTACCATTTACATATCAATCACTATATTCCAGTTAGGTCACCGATGTAGCCTAGATAGTTGCCTTGTATTGGTTGTGTCATGCCAATTGAACATGTGCACATTTTAAGTCAGTAAACTGTTCCAGTAGTCCAGTCAGTGACTACAGTTCCATGCAAGGAATATTCTGGTTCTGAACGGCAATATTCGGTGCGCATGCAAGCCATATAAACTCCTCATTCCAATTGTCATCCTCTGAATTTGACCGTATGGTTTCTGAAACCCCAAATAAACCTCCTGGCTTATGCCTGAATTAAATAAAATACTGGGACATGTATACGCCTTAATTGGAAAATGCTTCTTACTGGAAAGTTTTTTAGATGAACACATGTTTAATTGGCATGATGTAACCTATACTAGGCAGCTATGTGGGCTAAGTTGGTGACTTAACCAAATGTAGCAACTGATATGTAAATGGCAATGTCCACATAGCACATTACTATCCCACACATGTAAACAGATTATTCGGGATCTTGCTCTAACCAGAATATTGGCCTTATTCGAAATGAACTGCGCATGTAACCGTAGTCACTGAGGTTGAAGGGAACCAGCATCAGTGTTTTTCCTGACCTATCTAGTTTGTTTTGTCAGTAAGTGAGACGGCAGCTACTTAGTAATAACACAACCCTTGCAAATGTTTTACAAAGAATAGCTGACAATATGACACCCACTAATATACTGCATAGCCATTTAGGCTGATAGGCTATTATAATTTAAACCAATTTAGGTTCCAGTCTAGTATGTGAATAAACGATGTACAGGTATTTAGGCAGGTATTATATGAAATGTAACTCTCATTTGTGCTAACTGAATAAAGTGTTCAATGCATACAGTATACATATTTTGGGTAACTGAATCCTGGATAAATATTTATGTGAGGCACATACAGCATCTTAAGAGGAAAGTAACAAAAGCCTCCCTAACCTGGAACACAGCCAACTTATTTTATCACTTGCTGTTTATCTTGCCATCTTTTTCCATGGAAACTGTACAAGCAGAGGGGTTATCTCCTCTTAATTTCAATTTTCTAAAATTACCCAACACCAGAAAACATGCACCCGCACACCCACACAAAATCTAAAGCATTTGAGTTTATAAAATACATAAATAATAATAAAACATCCCCATATAGAGATAAAACAATTGCTAACTAAAGCCATGGTGTTTGAGAGTTTTGAGCTGACCCACCACTGTTTGTGTTTTGTGCCATGCATGTAGAGGAAAAAAAGCAACAGGCTTATACCTTGTCTCCTTAATGCATGTTCTGTCTTTCTGTTGCTGCCATTAGGTTATATTTAAACAGTAACTTTGACCTAATCTGATTCCATTAAATATAAATGCTCTGACAGATTCAGCCATTGAATGTATCAGGATTTGTCTCCTTAGAATTACATTAGTTTTAGTTAGACTTTAAACCTAGTTTAATAGTTAAATTAATTAAATAATTAATTTATGTTCTATAGGTCTGTAACATTTTTACTTTTTAAATTACTTTTATCAAAATCGTCAGACAAAAAAAAAAAAAGAAAAGAAAATGTATAATACATAAGGCCATATGCATATGTCTGCATTGTTGAAAATATTGCATGTACCTTAGCGTGAATGGAAAGCTGGACTGCATGCTCTGCAGATACAACAGGGAAGGATGTTGAGATCAGAAACTGTGTTACTCTATAGCAGAGGCGGCAGAAAAGCACATTGAGCTCAGACAGTGACTTCAGCCACCTCCACATCTTCATTGAGATCTTCATCTCTATGCTGACAGAGGTCCAGAGGTCTGCTCTTCGCTTCTGTTCCTATGGCTGAACCAAATTACAGCTGCAGACAGCCCCAGCGACACAGAGCCTATCAATGGAGTGCACGCTCTGTAAAAATGAGAATTCACCCCAAATGGATCAGAGTATATGAGGTGAAGGGTTACCTCAGAACATTTTAAATGATGTTTCACTGCATCTTTATATTCAAGTCCAAAGACTCCTCACTGTCTGCTGCTGTGAGGTTGGATATGTTTAAGGAGTAGTCTGGACGTACTCCAAACACAGTCAATCTACCCCTCAGATCCTCTGTAAAAAGTACAGTTTTGTTATTTATGTCTAGAATAAGAACTTTTGCTTCTAGAACTTTCTGACGATACCACTGGAATCCTGCCACAAACCAGGAGCCATTTATGTGTTCACCAATATTCAGATGCACATTATCACCATGAGAAAACATCACATTCATAGAGGAGGGTTTGACACAAACATAGAGATCCACAACTTTTAGTATTATGTTGCTTTGCACATAAATACGGACCGGAGTGTTGTTGAGACACGGAGGGAATAATTAAGGAGTAGTCCCCAGTCTGACTGCCACTGATCATGTACATCATCATTTCCTGTTGTTGGGTCTGATTAGCACTGACCGGAACATAACCACTGGGAGTGTAAATGAGCCACAACCCTTATTTTTTTTTAAATGCAGTGAAGAGTCTATTTCTCTTGTTCATTAGCAAAAACAGTTTAAGGTTTTCTATTCACTATCCTGTGACTATAAACATTGGCATTGAGCACCTCTCCATATGGCACAATACCAGTCAATAGAGTCAATTCCCATATTCCCAGAGAGTGTGACCTCAGAGCCATTGAGATCAACTTGCAGTCTGCCCCTCAGGTCCTCCAGGAGTGGCTCCAGGGACAAGTTGATGTTCAGGACCAGTCTTCTTGATCCTGTTAGCGTCCAAGTCATGAGTTCTGTCTAGCCAGGATCGTGGTTTAGGGTTGTTGTCAATTGACTGATACAACTGCAGGCTGCTTCCGGGCACCCTGAGCAGAATCAAGTCTACAGATTACGGCACCGTCATCAAATCTGACATCTTCCTGCAATGACCAACCATCACCATTTGCACAGATGGTGAGACAGAAGCTCTGATGGTTTGTCATGTTTCCCTTTCTCCAGCATTCCACTCTGTAGTCTCCACACTGGGACACACTGAGGTTCTTGATTAATAATCCGTCCACAGAGGAATCAACATCAACATCAGTGAAAATCCGATATTCTGGTGGTGACTCTAATGAGAATGAGTAGTTGAGCAGAAGCAAATCTCCATCCATTGAGATCCTGTACAGCACGGTGTAATCCACTGCTAAGCAGTGCAAGCTATATTCGGCACGTTCTCCTTCAAGGCCAAAGATGGGGTCAGGATCAAGGCTGAGGTGGGCAGCAGCAACAAAAGGGCTAGAATATCAAGTTTTGTCTTTTTGTCTGCTATCTTGATTGTATTTTTCAAACGGGGAGACCTCGCACAGGCTTGTCCTGTCTGATCTCTGCAGGAAATGTAATGTTTTTGTGTAACTGCATGTGTATGAGTGTGTGCATCTTCCTGTGGTGAAACTTAATGAGCTTTCCCCTCTATCTGATTGAACACAGATCAATTTGATAGTTAACATTACAAATTGTCCTGCTCTCCTCCTCAGCACCTGCACTGGTTTTAGCACCCAACTGGCAAGGAAGCTAAAACACCTTCACTAAATGTTAAATCTCACTGCCATTTGATTCATGGCTGACAGAGAGAGAGCTACCTCCTTGTATCAGACACACCCATGGTCTGCTCACATATTCTACCTCCCATAAGGTGAAAAACAGGCTGCTTTATCTTCTAAATATCATATCGTTAGTATAGGATCAGGCATACATGAGTAAATATGAGTCTTTGTATATATGCTATGCATAGAATATTTATTTTCTGGAGCTACATGCCTTGAGTGCTGCATTTTCCAGCTTTTAGACTCAGTTTGTAATAACTACCACACAGTAATTTGTGCTTGCAGTTTTGAGAAATTGGTCTGTGCAATTGTAAAAAACCGTAAATTGTCAGACAAAAATCAAATGGCAGTGACAACACACTGTTGAAGAAACATCTTCCAGAATGAAGTGTAAACTTCCTGCGAAACTCCTGAATCATTAACAGCATTTTCATTAACAAAATCCATCTTGATAAACAAAAATTATACTACTGTCCATAAACACAGACAGAACATCTTTGACTTCAACTTCAACTGATGATGACTGGAGGTGTGTGCAGATGCAATTGCCATTGTATGAGGAATTGCATCATGTCTAAGGACTGATGCCTATGTGCACACAAAAACAAACATGAAACACCCATAGGCGACATACTTTTTGTCAAATTTCACATAATAGCCTTTTCTTTCTAATGTGAACACAAATTGGGTGTATGGGTGCATGGGTGTGTGAAAATGAGAGTGGGGGTGTACATCAAAATGTTGTTGCCATGTGTCTTTGAGCTCTTTTATTTTTATCTTTATGAACATTCAACACCCACTCATTTTTGAAGAAAATTTGTGCCTGTGTATGTGTGTGTGCATCAGTAAGTAATGGAGAGAGAGAGAGAGAGAGTAAAAGAGACATCTCTTTGCTTCATCGCCCTTTTGACTGCTCCCCATAGTTTTGTGGTCATTTAGCAGCAAGACTCTTCCTCAGCAAGAGCAACCTCAGAAGCCAATCCAAAACCATACACCCCACAGGGGGCTTTAACACAGACACAGACACACACACACACACACACACACACTGCAGGGTAGTCCCCACACACCATACACTCGGCGGGGAAGTTTACACACACTTAGAGGTCACTGAGCGAGGGAAAAATGAGGAGCGAAAAGAAGGAATCAGCATTAATTAGCTATCAAGGCTTCCTGCTAATTATTAAACTCCATTAGCATCAATCTAACAATTAGCGCGCTGTTGGAAGACGGAATCAACAAATACGTGGTCAATTTTGCTCTCACACTGGGAATTAAATAATGAGGCACATGATAAATTAGATGTTTTGTCAGCCTTACACTCTCAGCACACACATTTTTGAGTGCTACTTTTGGAGGTTTGAGTCATGAGGCTACCACAAGTCTCCTTGCAACTCTCTTCCCTCCATTACTCAGACACACTCCTCAGTAATAATCATAATGATTTATTTGATTTATGGTAATATTAATAGTAGTGTGATTCAGATTAGCTGAGGGACAGTGTATCAGTCACAATCTTCAAAGTAATGTCAGCTCGTGTGTCTGACTCCTGAGTCTTGGCGATGATACGCGACTGAAACTAGGATAGCTGGATATATTTTTCCTCCCACATAGAAGCTGCAAAGTAAGAGAGTGTGTGCAAAGACTGACAATAGATAAAGGAGAATCGCCAGACTCTGCCTGGCAATGAAAGAGAGAATAAAGAAACAAAGACAGAAAAAGGTGGAGAGGAAATACTGTAGGTTACTTTCTCTCTTTCTCTTTCCCTTTCTCTCTTTCTCTCTATTTCTGTCTCTCTCACTCACAGACAAACACACACAAGTATCAGATATGCGCTAGCCAATGTGTGTGTGTGTGTGTGTGTGTGTGTGAGTATATGTGTTAATTTATGAAATGTGAATTTCAGAAAGGCAGAGAATGTAAAGCTACATAATTTTGTAGCTCTGCAGAATGTACATCAGCATGTGAGTGAAATAAAGACATTCTGTTCCCTGCTACTTAATGCTAAATTATTTGTCTGATATTTTACCTTTTGTTTGTCTCTCTGTCAGCCTTTACTATAGGGATGCACTTTGAAGCATGATATAATCATACATATTTACTGTACTGAACCAACTGTTGCGATCAATATTGATTATTTTATTTTCAAATATGCAAAAAGAGAAAGGGATGGAGAAGATGGAAGAAAAAAATGGAGGGAGAGCATAAATTTAGCCATGTAACCCTTGTCCACAACACATTCATTCCTCTCTCATATCTTCCCACTCGGCTGGCCTCTGATCCCTCTGTGTCTCTCAGATGGTCGCTCACTCTCACACACCGGGTCATTTTACGTGTCAAACCGCAACGGTTTTGGATGACAGCTATTTTTTTCCGCTCACTGTTAACAGTTTCTGACAGGGTCACGGCCTTGGCTTCAGAAATTTGATTACACATTTGACTAATTGGTCTGCGAAGCTTGCATGTGTGTCACAACAATGCCTGCTTCCCTAACCTTCCCCTTTCTATCATCCATCTGATGCCCTTCATCATAGACACATGATGCACCTTCTTAGAAAAACATCTGACTTTAGAAAGTATTTTAGGATGCAGCACACAAACAGTACATTTTAATTAAGTTTCTACTTTGAATGTAATCTTTGAATCTTCTCTTATTGATTTGTGTAGCCCACTGAACCCTCTGTACTTTCTTGGGCATACACTCAGAGCAATACACCCAAAGTGAAATCTATTCTGGTGCTGTATTTATTTATTATATATTTCCTGACTATCGACCTGATATTGTTATAATCCATTTATATCAGTCAAACAGACATAAATTCACTTCCTCTACTTTAGTTCTGCGGAATATACCTCTGCATTAGGGTGTGGTTAACTCAGTACAGTTCATGATTATGGGGTATACTATATATTTAAGCAATTTAACATGAGTTGGAGTGAGGTTGTTTGCGGATATCCTCACGGGTGTGGTTCAGCCACAGAAACCAAATTGTATTTTCTTCTGTTTAGTTTTCATTAATGTTCGTTCATCCTCCGCCCCCCCAAAGTTCAAAATTTAGTTTTGCGCCTCCCGTTCCCAAGCAACGCAACAGTTGATCAACAGCTTGGAAGTTCTCTCAATGGAAAATGCGGAGTGATTATTAGTGGTAAAGAGTCACCCATGGTATATTGTGGGATATCCTCACTCCAAGTGATGCGTAGAATGTGTTTCATCCAATCAGAAATTGCTAAATAGTTTGACAGGACTTAACTGTTGTAGAAAAACTAATATGATGCAAATATCAACACTGCACAATTCACCAGCTTTTTAGTCACTTTAGTAGTTAAATGACTCATTGATCATTTCAGAACTTGTAGATTTTGCCAAGGTTTGGACAAGAAAAACAAGAACTTTGTCTTACGACACAAATTAAAGCTCTCTTGACTCCCCTCTCTTGGCAAATTTTCCACACTTGCATGATGTCATCGGTGCCTCATCAAACAACAAAAGCAAAGTAACTCATGTATGTGCTGTATAAAATCATGGATATTACATTGTCAGACAACATAACTCTTCAAAAATGATCATTATCCTTTGTTTGTATATAATCAACATGCACTGGCAAGAATTAAAGACATCGATGTGTAGGGAGAACTCAGTAGTTTGAAAATCTCAGACTTGAATGGGATACCTTTATTGTCATTGTTTGATTCTCAAATATTTTACCTTTTTTAAGGAGGAACAAACATGTCAGGTTCAATACCCCTGTAATTCCCAGTTCTCATGATGAATAAGTGATGAAATGCCCTTAAGTGCATTATGCATTACATTCCAGGACATCCCATAATAAGTCACGGGGCAGTGCCGGCACATTGAGCAGGATCATTTGTCAGAAGGCAAAGTTCCTGTGTCAGAAAACGCACCTTTCTCACTCATCACACTTGGTCACGTCATGAAGGCACGATGGGTGCTCGAGCATGATGGGAAATGACAGGCAGGTCTATCTTGGCGACTGATGGCCTTTGCTCACCATCCTTTCTACACCAGAGTGCATCATGCCACAGTCATTTCTCTGGCACACACAGGTGACGTGATGAGATGTGACAGCACCTGTCCTGTCTGCTCTCTCCATGACGCTTTTGGTTTTTTGTTTTTTTTATGCCAGAATGTAGCATAGGTGAGCAGCTGACACTCGGTCAGTACTTTAAATGATACATAAGATAACCACTAACAAGCATAACAGTGACTATAATGACTATAACAACCTTTTAGTTCCCATGGGTTAAAACCGCTTCTCTGCTTTGGATAAAAGATTTTGTGTGAATGTGTGTGTATGTGTGTTTGCTTGTTTATATACGTGTGTGTGTGTGTGTGTGTGTGTGTGTGTGTGTGTGTGTGCGCACTTCATGTATTTAAATCACAGTCTCTCTCTAGTTATATAATTATAAATAAGTTATAAGCAAGCCCTGAAGTCTGCGGTTGTAAGTCTCCGTTGCTTTGGATCAAGTTGTCACTTTATTTTTTATTTTTCAGTGAGCTATTAGGAACAGAACTTCTGTGAGGTGACCTATCGTTCAAGCCAGAGAGTTCCTCTCCCTTCTTTCATTTTTCCAAAGTGTTATTGGAATGATGGAAGTTAGTGTCGTAATCAGTTGACCTGGATTTGAGTCTTAATAAAACGGATGGATAAAAGAGGTTACTTTGGATAAAAGTATGCCAAATATCAATCATTTTTCAAAAACACTTTTCAATACATCAGTCTCCTCTCTTCTGGTGGAAGTCAAAGTTTTATCCAGACCAATATGTTGACAAGATACTTGGAACCTCAATCCAGACAACCTACTTTCACAATCCAAAAGAAAACATCCCACACTTCAGACTGCTGCTACCTAGACTGGCGGTCATTCTGTTTAACTGGTCAGATGAGTTTTATATGCTTTCCCTCCTACACACCACATCCTCTCACCCAGCTGTCTCAAGCTCCTCTGTCAGCAACAAACATTTTATTTATGTATTTATTTAACTTTTCAGCTTGCACAGTAATTCATGCTGCTGTTGAAATCGTCCACACACACACACACACACACACACAAATATGTTTGAAATAAGTTTATATCCATACAGTCTTCCTTTAAAATATTTGAATAAGCAAACAAACAAATAAATAAATAAATAAATCATTCCTCTATATTCTTCTATATACATCATCTCTCTACTGTATGGACACAAATAGACAGCAAGTGGGCCTCAACTAATGCAACTTCTGTCTCTGAGTAATTTTATTTGGAGCACATTGAACTTTATTGTAATTCACACAGACATATGCTTTTATCATCAGTAGATTATGTAATTGAATATCTTGGATAGAAAAGAAGGAATAGGCAAGGAGAATATGTTTGAGGAGGTAACAGTCCAAGACAGCAAATAATTAGTCTGCCTCTGTTGTATCTATATTTAACAGGAAGGTCTTATTGAGATACAGTATCCTCTCTGCCAGGGCGTCCTGCTGGTGTGTAGCACACACATATTCCGAGTGACTCACTATTTGCTAGTCATGTGAGCTTATTTCTGTTTGCACTGCCAGTTCTCTTGAAAGCAGAAAACACACACAGACAGAGGAACAGAGAGGAATTTTAGAAAAATGTGCAGGATAAAAAGCATATACAATGTTCTTTCAAATATTTTAACACTCACACAAAGAAATTAAATTCACCAAAATGTTTCTTTCTTTCTTTCTTTCTTTCTTTCTTTCTTTCTTTCTTTCTTTCTTTCTTTCTTTCTTTCTTTCTTCTTTCTCAGGATGTTAAAACAACATGCTTTCCCAAGTAAGACATTAGTTCAAGTCAAAAGCAGTGCATTGTAATTTAATTAAGTCAAACTCATTCAGTGTGTGGGCGTCACCTTAAGGTTATCAGTCAAAAGTGCAAAGGATGTACTGTAAGTACATCAACATGGTCTTTTCTTT